>CM038222.1:678522-1064742 GCA_021442155.1 Cymbidium sinense
AGGCTGAATATGAGGCGATTGTATTGTTGAGTTGGAGCATTATTAAAGCATCAGAACATCAACATCTTTGAGTTCTGTATCAACCAAAATTGTTGGGTCCTATAAGGTTGCCAAAGCTCCATCACTACCATAAGTACACCATGGGTTATTGAAATCCCAAGGTTACCATTTTATAAGATTCCTCGAGGAGAGCATGCCATAGCATATGCTTTAGCCAAGCTTGCCAAGGAATTGATGTGTGATGATGAGTCCATATCAATAAAGTCTAAAATAGACAAGTCTTATCTTTTATGATATTGAACTCATCAAAAGTACTCTCTTGAAGGGGAGGTTGCCATTGCCAAGAAGGATGAGAAGTTAGATTGGAGGAAACCATTCATGAATTACCTAAATAAAGGTGAACTACCTCAAGAAAAGTCCTAAGTCAATTAGATGAAGCAAAGAGCACTTTCCTATGCTTTTGTGGATGGTGCCTTATACCGGTAGTCTTTCGATCATATGTGGTTACATTGTTTAGACAAGCACGAAGCCTACAACATTATGACTGAGGTACACTTATGAATATCTAGAGCTAAATAATTCGGCTCAAAGATGAAAGTCGAGATCAAGAAACTAGGATACTACTATTTTTGATGATCAAAGATTACATGGATACTGCTAGGCGATGCCACCAATGTGAAATACACGGTGTGGTCCTACATCGACCACCCAACATTCTACATCCTACATTAGCCTCATGGCCATTCAGTGTTGAATGCGACATAGTAGTTGATTGATCCACCTTCTTCGCGGTTCATCGATTCAACTTAGGCTGCTGACTACTTTTCCAAAGCGAAGGTGATTTCACTCGAGGTGACAGCATGCTCCAATTTTTTTTGGAACCATATCTATATAGGTTGAGTGCCTCGATGAATTATATTTGATCCAAATACTAAAGAACACTCAACAAATAATAAGTGATGGTGGCATGAGCGGTTAGTTGAAGCCTTGTTGGCACCACATAGAGAACTCAACTCTACTCCTTTCTCCTTAGTGTATGGGTCGGTTCTACCATTAAGTCCAACTCTCATCAAAAGATAGATGTGGGTAGATCACAATAGTGAAACGATAATATGGGTAGCAAGATCACAATAGAGCCCTTCTACCATTATTTATTTTAGATTATTTTATTTATTTTATTTTTATTTAGGTTTATTTCTTATTTTTATCTAGTTTAGCCTATTTATTTTAGGTTTATTTATTTTAGTTTAGGTTTTTTATTTTAGTTTATTTTTTAGGTTTAGGTTTAGGTTTATGCTTATTTTTTTAGTTTAGTTTTTTTTTATTTTATTTTTTAGGTTTAGGTTTTATTATTTATTTTTAGGTTTAAGTTTAGGTTTTTGTTTTATTTTTTTAGGTTTAAGTTTTAGGTTTTTATTTGAGGTTTATTTTTAGGTTTTATTTTTTAGTTTAGGTCTAGGTTTTTTTAGTTTATTTTATTTTATTTAGTTTAGGGTTTAGGTTTTGTTTATTTCAAATTTAGATTTAGGTTTTTTATATTTTAGTTTAGTTTATTTTAGTTTAGGTTTAGGTTTATTTTATTTTATTTATTTTAGGTTTAGGTTTTTTTTTTAGTTTAGGGTTTAGGTTTTATTTTTTATTTATTTTTAGGTTTATTTTTTTATGTTTAGGTTTTTATTTAGTTTTTATTCTATTTTATTTTAGGTTTATTTTATTTTATTTTACGTTTAGATTTTGTTTTATTTACGGCTTTTATTATTTTAGGTTTATTTTATTTTTTTAGTTTAGTTTGGGGTTTTATTTATTTTATTTTATTTCAGTTTTAATTTTGAATTTTTCTTTATTTTTATGTTTAGGTTTAACTTAGGTTTTTATTTTATTATTATTTTTAATTTAGGTTTATGTTTTTTTATTTATTTTATTTTATATTTTTTTAGTTTAGGTTTAGGTTTTTAGTTTTTTAGGGTTTACGGTTTAGGGTTTAGGGTTTGGGGTTTAGTGTTTAGGGTTTAGGGTTATAGGTTTTAGGGTTTAGGGTTTAGGGTTTAAGATTTTACGTCTTAGGATTTAGGGTTTAGGGTTTAAGGTTTAGGGTTTAAGGTTTAGGGTTGTAAGGTTTATGGTTTAGGGTTCACGATTGTAGGTTTAGGGTTTGTTTTAGGGTTTAGGGTTTAGGGTTAGGATTTCTTTTATAAACTTTTTATATATTTTTTTAAATTAAGTAAACTCGCAAGTTTAAGTTTATTTAGTTTATTTATTTATTTATTTTAGTTAATTTTATTTTTTATTTCTATTTATGTTTATTTTATTTTAATTTAATTTGGTTTATTTATTTATGATTTATTTATTTTTTGTTTACATTTTTTATTTTAGTTTAATTTTTAGGTTTAGGTTTACTTGTTAGTTTAGTTCTATTTTTATTTTATTTTTTATTTTTTGGTTTTGGTTTAGTTTTTTATTTTAATTTTTTAGTCTTAGGTTTTAGGTTTTTTTTTGGTTTTTTTTTAGTTTTGGTTTAGGTTATTTTTAGTTTATTTTATTATATTTATCGATTAGGTTTAGTTTATTTCAGATTTATGTTTAGTTTTTATTTATTTTTGGTTTAGTTTATTTTAGTTTAGGTTTAGGTTTATTTTATTATTTTTTAGTTTAGGGTTTAGGTTTAATTTTTTATTTATTTTTAGGTTTTATTTTTAAGTTTATTTTTTAGGTTTAGGTTTTTATTTAGTTTTTCTTTTATTTTATTTTAAGCTTAGTTTCTTTTGATTTTAGGTTTAGTTTTTATTTATTTTATTTTAGTTTAGCTTTTATTTTTGATTTTATTTTCTTTTTGGGTTTAGGTTTAGGTTTAGGTTTAGGTTTAGGTTTTATTTTATTTATTAATTATATTTTGGTTTAAGTTTTTTATTTATTTTATTTTTAGGTTTTATTTAGTTTAGGTTTAGATTTTTACCTTTTTAGTGTTTAGGGTGCAGGGTTTAAGGTTTTGTGTTTTGGGTTTGGGGTTTAGGATTTAGGGTTTAGGGTTTAGGGTTTAGGGTTTAGGGTTTAGGTTTTAGGGTTTAGGGTTTTATTATTTAGGGTTTTGGGTTTTGGGTTTAGGGTTTAGAGTTTAGGGTTTAAGTTTTAGGTCTAGGGTTCAAGTTTTAGTTCAAGGTTTAGGGTTTTGCTTTTTTTTTTTGATCGAGAACAAATTAAGATTAACATTTCTTCTTTTTGATTTCATCAATCAAGTGACAAACCAAGTTTTCTAAGACACAAGAGATGACATAGATAAAAAATGAGCATGCATAGAGTAAATCAATAAACTTTATATAATTAGAACCACCTCTACTATAAAGACACAATTCCATAAGCATCGGTCATTAGTCATTCTTGGTTTCTCTAATTTCCCCAACCACCCGGTCTCTCAAGTAGCATGATCCACCATCATATCCTCTATCCCTCCCACCACCACCATAACCTCCCTCTCCCTGCCTCCATAACCACCACAACTCGACCACCACCTCCATATCCAGCACCTCCATCACCACCACATGATCCTGCTTGTCTTTTGCCTCCACGCCTTATCCTGAGCTTGGTTGGCGGTGATGTTCCTGCCATCAAGGTACTGCCCATTCTTAGGGTTTAGATTTATTAGGTTTTATTGTTTAAGTTTATTTTTTAATTTATTTAGTTACTTTAGGTTTAGGTTTAGGGTTTTGGGTTTAAGGATAAGGTTTAGGGTTAGGGTTGAGGATTTTAGGGTTTAGGGTTTAGGGTTAGGGTTTGGAGTTTAGGGTTTAGGGTTTAGTGTTTAGGGTATATGGTCTTTTAGTGTTTAGGTTTTAGGATTTAAGGTTGTAGGTTTAGGGTTGTAGGTTTAGGATTTAGGATTTAAGGTTAGTTTTAGGGTTTAGGGTTTAGTATTTAGGGTTTAGGGTTTAGGATTTTTTTTTAAAATTAAGTAAACAGGTAGGTTTAGGTTTATTTAATTTATTTTTATATTTATTTATTTTATTTTTATTTGTTTATTTTTTAATTTAAGTTTTTTTTTAGTTTAGTTTTTAGGTTTAGGTTTAGGTTTATGCTTATTTTATAGTTTAGTTTTATTTTTATTTTATTTTAATGTTTAGGTTTTATTTTATTTTTAGGTTTAGGTTTAAATTTTTATTTTATTTTTTTTAGGTTTAGGTTTAAGGATTTTATTTTTGGTTTATTTTTTAGGTTTTATTTTTTAGTTTAGGTTTAGGTTTATTTAAGTTTATTTTATTTTATTTATGGTTTAGCTTTAGGTTTAGGTTTTAGTTTAGGTTTTTCTTTTATTTTATGATTTTATTTTATTTTTGCTTAGGGTTTTAAGGTTTTATTTAGTTTAGATTTAGGTTTTTAGCTTTTTAGGGTTTAGGGTTTAGGTTTAGTTTAGGGTTTAGGGTTTAGGTTTAGGGTTTACAATTTAGGGTTTAGGTTTAGGGTTTAGGTATAGGATTTAGGGTTTAGGGTTTATTTAATTTTGGTTTATGTTTAGGTTTAGGTTTAGTGTTTAGGGTTTAGGGTTTAGGTTTAATGTTTAGGTTTTTAGGATTTTATTTAGGGTTTATGGTTTAGGTTTTGGTCTAGGGTTAGTTTTAGTTTAGGGTTTAGGGTTTTTAGAGAACAAATTGATTCAACATTTCTTTTTTCAATTTCATCAACAAAGTAACACACCAAGTTTTCTAAAAGCGTACACATATCAAAATGAGCATGCATAGAGCAAATCAAAAAACCCAGATAACAGTAGTATTACTATAAAGACATAGTTCCATAAGTAGATCAGATCATTCTTTAGTTCTCAGTTCCCATCAAACAAACGACCTCTTGAGTAGGTGGGATCCGCCATCATATCCCGATCTCTCCCTCCGCCACCACCACACTATAACCTCTTCGCTCCTCCCATCTCCACCAACCACCACTTGATGACCATCGTCTTACCTCCATTGAGATCTAGACTAAGCGGTTGGCATGATGTTCTTATGGTTCTACCCATTCTTAGGGTTTAGGTTTAGGTTTAGGTTTATTAGATTTTAGGGTTTAGGTTTATTTTTTAATTTATTTAGTTACTTTAGGTTTAGGTTTAGGGTTCAGGGTTTAGATTTTATGGTTTTGTGTTAGGGTTTAGGGTTTAGGGTTTAAGATTTAAGGTTTAGGGTGTAGGATTTAGGGTTTAGAGTTTAGCATTTTAGGGTTTATGCTTTTAGGGTTTAGGGTTTAGGATTATGATTTAGGGTTTAGGATTTAGGGTTTAGGATTTATGGTTTAGGTTTTAGGTATGAGGTTTAGTTTAGTTTAGGGTTTTTTTTTAAGAATTCAGATCCAACATTTCATCTTTTCAATTTCAACCAACACACCAAGTTTTCTAGGACACAAGCAATGACATAGATAAAAATATGCATAGCAAATCAAAACCATGGATAACTAAAACCTTCTCTATAAAGACACGTTTCATATAGGTCATTCGTTCTTATTTCTAGTTCCCATCTTATCCTCTTGAGTAGCGGGATCCACCATCATATCCGATCTCTCCCTTCACCACCACCGGTTAACCTATTGCTCCTCCACCTCCATAACCCTGTTTGACCACCACCTCCATATCCACTGCACCTCAGATCTCCCACCACTATGATAATTTTTTCCTTCACCTCCACCGATCTAGACTGGCGGTGATGTTCCTACTATCAATTGCCCATTCTTAGGTTTAGGTTTAGGTTTTGCTTTATTAGTTTAGGGTTTAAGTTTACTTTTAAATTTATTTAGTTACTTTAGGTTTAGGTTTAGGGTTTGGGTTTAGGGTTTAGGGTTTAGGGTTAGGGTTTAGGGTTTGGGGTTTTGGGTTTAGGGTTTAGCGTTAGGGTTTAGGGTTTTAGGGTTTATGCTTTAGGGTTTAGGGTTGTAGGTTTAAGTTTGTAGGTTTAGTGTTAGTTTTAGGGTTTAGGGATTAAGGTTTAGGATTTAGGGTTTAGCAAGATTTTTTTTTTTAAATTAAGTAAACTGGTAAGTTTTGGTTTATTTAGTTTATTTTTATTTATTTTAGTTTATTTTATTTTATTTATTTTTATTTAGGTTTAGTTTTTTATATTTAGTTTAGTTTATTTATTTTAGGTTTATTTATTTTAGTTTAGGTTTTCTATTTTAGTTTATTTTTTTAGGTTTAGGTTTGGTTAGTTTATTTTTTAGTTGAGTTTTATTTTAATTTTTTTAGGTTTAGGTTTTATTTTTTTTATTTTTAGGTTTTTTGGTTTTGGTTTTATTTTTTTTATTTTTAGGTTTAGGTTTAGGTTTTTATTTTAGGTTTATTTTTAGGTTTTATTTTTTAGTTTAGGTTTATGTTTATTTTTAGTATATTTTATTTAGTTTTGGTTTAGGTTTAGTTTATTTTAGCTTAGGTTTAGGTTTTATTTATTTTAGTTTAGTTTAATTTAATTTCAATTAGGCTTATTTTATTTTGTTTAGTTTATTTTTAGTTTAGGTTTAAGTTTTTATTTTAGTTTAGGGTTTCCATTTTATTTTATTTTTTTGAGTTTTATTTTTAGGTTTATTTTTTAGGTTTAGGTTTTAATTTATTTTTAATTTTATTTTTAATTTTATTTTTATTTTACGTTTAGTTTATATTTTATTATGGTTTTTTATTCTTATGTTTATTTTATTTTTTTTGCTTTATTTTTCTTTTCTTTATTTTATTTTAGTTTTTTTTTATTTTTTATTTTATTTTATTTTTAGGTTTAGGTTTAGGTTTTAGTTTAGGTTTTTATTTTATTTTATTTTTATTTAGATTTAGGTTTTTTTATTTATTTATTTTAGTTTTTTATTTAGTTTAGTTTAGGTTTTAGGTTTTTTAGGGTTTAGGGTTTAAGGTTTAGGGTTTAGGGTTTTAGGTTTATGGTTTAGGGTTTAGGTTTTTAGGGTTTTAGGTTTAGGTTTTAGGTTTAGTTTTTTTAGGTTTAGGGTTTAGGGTTAGGGTTTAGGTTTATTTTAGTTTAGGGTTAGTTTAGTTTAGGTTTAGGGTTTAGTGTTTTTATAGGGTTAGAGCTTAGTTTAGGGTTTAGTATTTTAGGGTTTATAGTTTTTTAGTTAGTTTAGGTATTTAGTTTAGGGTTTTTAGGGTTGTAGGTTTAGGGTTGTATGTTTAGGGTTTTTAGGGTTTAGGGTTCAGGGTTTAGGGTTTAGGGTTTAGGATTTAGGTTTAGGGTTTAGGGTTTAAGGTTTAAGTATTTTAAAAATTTAATATTAGTTTAGGTTTATTTAGTTTATTTTTATTTATTTTGGATTATTTATTTATTTTATTTTATTTTAGTTTATTTTTTTTAGGTTTAGGTTTAGGTTTATGTTAATTTCTTAGTTTTATTTTATTTTTATTTTTTTTAGGTTTAAGTTTATTTTTTATTTTTAGGTTTAGGTTTAGGTTTTTATTTTATTTTGGGTTTATTTTTGGTTTTTAATTTAGGTTTACTTTAGGTTTAGTTTTAGTTTATTTTATATTTATTTAGTAGGTTTAGGTTTAGTTTTTTTATTTTAGTTTATGGTTTAGGTTTTATTATTTATTTATTTTTGGTATATTTTTTTTAGGTTTAGGTTTTTATAGTTTTATTTTAGGTTTATTTATTTTATTTTATGTTAGTTTTTATTTTATTATTTTATTTTATTTTATTTTATTTTTGGTTTAGTTTATTTAGTTATTTTGTTTATTTTAGTTTTATTTTTATTTTATTTATTTATTTAGGTTTATGTTTTAGTTTAGGTTTTATTTTATTTTTATTTTTTATTTTATTTAGGTTTTAGGTTTTTTTATTTTTTTTTTTTAGGTTTTATTTAGTTTAGGTTTAGGTTTTTTTAGGTTTTTTTTAGGTTTAGGTTTAGGGTTTATTTATTTAGGGTTTAGGTTTTTAGGTTTTAGTTTAGGGTTTATTTTAGGATTAGGGTTATTTTAGGTTTTAGGGTTTTATGTTTAGGGTTTAGTTTAGGGTTTAGTTTAGGTTTATGATTTAGGATTTTTTTTTTATTTTTTTTATTTTTATTTTTTTTAATTAGTATTTTTGGTTTAGGTTTATTTAGTTTATTATTTTTATTTTAGTTTATTTTTTTAATTTTTTATTTAGGATTATTTTTATTTTTATTTAGTTTAATTTATTTATTTTAGGTTTCTTAATTTTATTTTATTTTTTAGGTAAAGGTTTTGGTTTAGATTTATTTTTTAGTTTACTTTTATTTTTATTTTATTTTTTAGGTTTGGATTTTATATTTTATTTTTAGGTTTAGGTTTACATTTTTATTTTAGTTTTATAGGTTGAGGTTTTAAGTATTTATTTTAGGTTTATTTTTTAGTTTTTTTTAGTTTAGGTTTAGTATTTTTAGTTTATTTTATTTTATTTATTTTGTTTTTGGTTTAGGTTTAGGTTTAGTTTATTTTTGTTTAGGTTTTTTTTATTTTAGTTTAGTTTATTTAATTTAGGTTTAGGTTTATTTATTTTATTTTAGGTTTAATTTTTTTTTTTTTGGTTTAGTTTAGGTTTATTTTTATTTATTTTTTAGTTTTATTTTAGGTTTAGATTTTTATTTTTTATTTTAATTTAGGTTTCTTTACTTTTTATTTTAGGTTTAGTTCTTTACTTTATTTAGGTTTTTTATATTTTTAGTTTAGTTCAGGTTTTTATTTATTTTATTTTAATTTAATTTTAAATTTTTTTATTTTCTTTTTAAGTTTAAGTTTAGGTTTAGGTTTTAGTTTATGTTTATATTTTATTTTTTTTTCATTATTTTTTGTTTGGTTTTTTTAATTATTTTATTTTTAAGTTTTATTTAGTTTAGGTTTAGGTTTTTAGCATTTTAGGGTTTAGGGTTTAGGGTTTTGGTTTTAGGTTTTTATTTTAGGTTTATTTTTATATTTTATATTTTAGTTTAGGTTTAGGTTTGTTTTTAGTTTATTTTATTTTATTTAGTATTGAGTTTATGTTTAGTTTATTTTAGGTTTATGTTTAGGTTTTATTTATTTTAGTTTAGTTTATTTTAGTTTAGGTTTAGGTTTCTTTTATTTATTTTATTTTTATTTTAGGTTTAGTTTTTATTTTTAGTTTAGGGTATGGGTTCTATTTTTTATTTATTTTTAGGTTTAATTTTATGTTTATTTTCTAGGTTTAACTTTTATTTAGTTTTATTTTATTTTTTATTAGTTTATTTTATTTTTGTTTGGTTTAGGTTTTAGTTTAGATTTTTATTTTATAGTCATTTTATTTTATTTAGGTTAGGTTATTTATTTTATTTTTTAGGTTTTATTTAGTTTTTAGGTTTGTTAGGTAGGTTTTAGGTTTAGGGTTTGTTTATTTAGTTTAGGGTTTAGATTAGGGTTTTAGGGTTTAGGGTTTATTATTTAAGGTTTAGGTTTATAATTTAGGTTTAGGTTTAGAGAGCTTTAGGTTTAAGTTTTAGAATCCATTTGGATTTATAGTTTAGGGTTTTAGGTTGATTTAATAGGGTGGATTGTTTATTTAGGGTTACTGGAGGTTTAAGTTTAGTTTAGTTTCTTAGGGTTTAGGGTTTAGGGTTTAGTGTAGAGTTTAGCTTTAGGTTTAAAGTTAATTTTAGATTTATTTAGGGTTTTAAGAAACAAAGCATAGGTTAGGTTTATTTAGTTTATTTTTTATTTATTTTAGTTTATTTTAATTTTATTTAGTTTAGTTTAATTATTTTATGTTTATTTATTTTAGTTTAAGATTTAGTTTATTATTTAGGTAGTTTAGGTTTAGTTTAAAGAATTTTATTATATTTTTGGGTTTTGGTTTATTTTTTAGGAAAGGGGAATTTTTTATTTTTGGTTTAGGAGGTATTTTGGATATATTTTAGTTTTGTTAGGTTTGGTTTATTTTTTGTTTATTTTATTTTATTTAGTTTAGGGTTTAGGTTTAGTTTATTTTAGGTTTAAGTTTAGGTTTTATTTATTTTAGTTTAGTTTATTTTAGATTAGGTTTATGTTTATTTTAGGTTTAGGTTTTTTACTTTAGTTTAAGGTTTATGTTTTATTTTTTATATATTTTTTGGTTTTACTTTTAGGTTTATTTATTAGGTTTAGGTTTTTATTTAGTTTTTATTTTATTTAGGGTTTTGTGCCACCATCCTTCAAGATCTTTGATGCCATTAAGCCCGATCACTTTCTTGCTTTTGAGTCAACCCTCTTCCAGATTTTCTTAGCCTTCTGTTGCCGATTGATACCAATTATAGCAGCCATTGTCCGAGTCTAGTACTCCCTCCACTGTTATAATTACAACCTCTTCTACTAGCTCCTCTTCTATTGGTAGAAGCATTGTATTTATGGATAAGGGCACTAAATCTTTTACTCCGCTTACTTTAATTGATTTCTATCATGTACCTCAACCCAAAAAGAAATTAATGAAGAAATTTGATTATACTTATATAGTTTTTACTTTTGATGCTCTCAATTTTATTCCTATTGAAAGCTCTCTAAATCTAAATAAAAATAATAGCTATAGTAGTTTCGATCCTTTCCTTTCTGATTTAGAGCTAGACTATCCTTCTCTGAATCAATCAGGTTCACCTCTTAAGATTTACTTGGAGACAACTGACTCTGAGGATCCAATAGGAGAAGTTGTAGGTATGCCCGATGAGAAGGTAGAACTTTCCACAAGCTCATCATTCCAAGAAGTCAGAAGTCATATCGGTAGTTCTACCTCAGGGTAGCACCTCGGGGATAAAGGTAAGCAAGTCATTGGTTTCAATGAGATAGCCCCTCCATAAGATTCTCCACCCATGGATATGCTTGTGGAGGACCAAGCGAGTTGATTATAATGTCTAGCTCACCTTAGAAAGTTTCTAGCTAAGTTAAGCATATGACACCTTCTCTTATCCAAAGAGATGAGGATTAAGCTAATCAAGGCCTTACTTGATCTAGATATGCTTATCGGTTGACCGCTACTAAAGGGGAGGCATGTCACTCGAAGGATATTTTAGAGTTATATTTGATGAAGACTTACTCAGGATAGAGCACAACAGCCTCTTTTTATAATTTGGTAGATATTTATCTCGAGTTGGTTGACCCAAGTGTATCAATCAACATTATGAGTTTATGAACCCTTTCCTACTTGAGTATCTCTCAAACTCCAAAAAGAAAGGATGTGAGAGGATTCAATGAACAAGAGAGGGCCTTGTGGTGTTTATTTTGGATTTATGTGTGTGTGTGTGTGGGGGGGGGGAGGGACACCAGATCATAGTACTTTTTTTAAGGATTGGGTACAACATTAAGGTTAATGATGTACTATCTCAAGATAGAGACATCACTACAATGGACTAATCACGTGTAATAAAGACTCTTAAGGCATGATGGGTCAATGAATGTATGAGAGATTTTTTACTTTACATGGATGAATAAAGTAGGGTTTATATTAAACCAGTTCTTAAGTTCCCTATGGCAAGCCTCCATAATTATTACATTTTAGGAAATGAAAATTTCTTAAGAATACTCGATTATAGAAGATAACTATCATCTCCAAAGATTTGGGTTAGACTATCAAAAGATTGGTTGTATGTGGAAAATCAATTGGGAAAGTTCAAGGAGAAGACTTATTTTTGGAATCCAAATGAAATAAGTAGGAAATTCTCATGATACTAGGAAGCCTAGTGAGCATTCCAATCTATCCTATGGTTGGGCTTTATAATTTTGAAGTTGAGGAGATTTATATGTTTTGAGTTGAAATTTAATTAGATTATAAGTGCTTATAATGCACCAACACAAGGTTGTGGGAATGCCAGAGGTGAGGATTTATGCTTATAGCCTGATGGAAATAGCTACCTTGGATCCTAAATCTAGGTAGCTTTAGTATGAGCTAAAACAAGACCTAAATCTAAGTGAAAGGTGGGGATAAGGGTTTACCTCCACAAGGGAGAATAAATTGTCCGACTTCTAGACTTATAATGGCCTGGAGTGGCTGCCAGCTAACTTCTCATACAATTTTAAAATAATGTAGTCCAATCTTGTGAATTGCAAGATAGCTAGGGTAGTTATTTAATTAGAAAGAGACTAAAGTCCTAAAACACTCAGAGACTAGAGCATGAGTGGTATGAGCATATGACTTAATATATAAATGAAAATCTTTTAAATTTTATTTCATTTTAAACACATCATTTTGATAGAGGCTTTAGATTTCTTATGCCTAAATGCATGATGAAATAGGTTAGGGTCAAATCAACTAGAAGAAGGTGTTCTTCACCACAAGGGATGCCCTAGGTCAAGCATTCCTTTATCTGCAAGGATGGATATCTTTCATGTTTAAGAGAAAAAAGATTATGCATGCATGATGTGAAACATACAATATATAAGGGGTTTACTAAATCTTTTAATTATCTTATTTATATCTTAGGTTTTATGATGAGGTTATGAGTTGTTTAAAATTTAGTTTTGAGTGATTAGTTGGGTAGAAAAGTTATTTTTATCCTTTGAGCTAAGTCATATCCAAGCCACACATTAAATCATAAATCATTTAAGAAAGAATAAAAAGCATGCCATCCTAATGCACAATGTAAACATAACATCAAACAATTATATAAAATATCATAGAAGAATAAAAGGTCGTCTTCGGGTACCACCATACAACTGAAGGGAGAAAAGATGGTTGGAGCTCTACCCTTATACAATCTATGAAAGAATAATTATAATTGTATTAAATGTTATGGGGTCTTCTTTCTTCATATCTCCATTTCGATTTGGTTCCTTCTTTTATTTGGATGGTGCTTGCTTCAAAGGCATCAGCACCCAAGACAAAGCCTTCACCTTGCTCATCTAATCCCCAAAGCACTAATCCTAATTCTTATTGCAAAAAATTACTTATGTGGGAAAAGTAAATCTAATTACACACAAAATAGAGGTTAGCTAAATATACATATAATCCCAAGTAGTTGTATTTATAATTTGGACTTAGCACCTACACGTAACTAAGCCACCTATCCTAACTTGGATTATGCTTAAGGATTTAAGCAACTTGCAAAAGAGCATTCACATTTATTTTTAAGCATCCCTTAAGCATAATCCCTAGAAAACATGATTAAGCTAATATTGACCAATCATCTCTAAAGCATACACCCTAACATCCAATGAAATAATACATCATATAAAACATACACATCATACATCCATCTAACTTAGAGCTAGAAGTGTGACTTAATTCTAATATGTGTATTAAGGCTTGTGTGGTATGTCTTGTTAAGCATTAGTGTTACATTTTCTAAGTGTAGAAGGATTCAATTTAACATGAAAGGTTGATTTCACTTGAAGTAGTTTAATTGATTTGTGAATTTTAATTTGTGTTTTCTTTTGTTTCATTTAATTACCCTTAGCAACTAAGTGTTATAAATAGAGAAAAGAGGATTTCCCTTTTCCATACCTTAAGTCACTTTCTAAAGTATATTAATTTGATTTAGTTCTCTTTAGTGAATGACTTATTAAATGATTTAATTAATCCTAAGTTTAGGATCACTTTAAATAATCTATTCAAAATGAAAGGCATCTTAAGATTAATTTAATTGAATTACTACCACATGAAATATATTAAATCATTCCTTTCCATCACATGTAACATGCATATGATTTAATCCTAAGTGTATATATACATGAAACATATTTTAGCACACTTAAATGATGAATGTATGTGTATGTTTGGAATTTATATTTTGTTTGATTGAATAATTTAAACATATTAACTTAAAACTTTATCCAATTTTTTATACAAAAAGGACATAAGAATAAAATTAAATAGACATGTGTTATTGTTATCGGAAGTGAGGTAATCAAATGACCCTTGGATCTAGCTAAAGCATCGTATTCTTGGGATGTCAGACTATATACCCATTTGCATTCAAACATATGTAAATTCATACATGAACATAGGAAAAGCTCCAAATCATATGTCTACTTAATTCAACCATTTAGTCAATTATGAATGCATGCAATTTTAATGTAAAATGTGATTTTCATTCACTAATCACATAAACATATATATGTACAAAGATATCCCCAAGTACATATCATTATTAAACCAAGGAGGTGAGGTAATCAAGTGACCTCCTTGGGGCTAACTAAAGCCTCGTATTCCCTAGATGTCAAGATTATATACTTGGTTTTCGTGGATAGACACAGATGTATACATAAATAAGGGAAAGAAAACCATGTAAAGATTGTATATTTTTTTGATTGAATCATTTATATATATGAATTAAAGATCTATCCAAATTCTAATGTTGAAATACATAAGATTGAAATCAAATGGGTACGTGCTCTTGTTGAACCATTGAATTGAGGTAATCAAATGGCCTCCTTGGGGCTAGCTAAAGCCTCATGTTCTGATGTCCAAACTATATACCCATTACCATTCAATTCTTATATAAATCAACACGTGAATAGAGAAAAGAGAACTTCATACACTTAAGCTATAAGCACATGCTTTTCTTATGCATTTATAATTATCATCATAACACATATTATTATTAATTTATAAGCTTTCAAAAAATACATTTGGATTTAACAGTGACACATATATTAAACTAAATCAACACATGCAAGCTTAGATAAAGGAAATTTATTTTATTTTACTTGATGTTGAAAGATGGATGCATGAATTCAAATGACATACCAAATTTAACTTGATTGGAAAGAGAACAATCAAATATAAGCATGTGATTCATTCAACCAAACTAGTATTAAGGATAATCAAATCAAATAAGATTATTTAAAGCAAAGCAAAGCTTCTATATTAATTAAGTTTTAAATTTGATTTGATTTAAAGAGGAGAAGAGAAATCATCACATATTGTTTTAAACCCATTATCACAATAGTGATTAAATTTAATTTAAGGAAATGTAATTAAGTTGATTTTATGGGTTAAGTTTGATGAATTAATTACCCTTACCTATGTCACCTTAAAGTAATTAACTAAATAATTATGAGCCAATATGCATGGAAAATAAACTTGCAATGATCCTAGGAAATAAAAGGGGCCTAATTTATGATTAATAGTTAATTAGATTAAGGATTTAATTAATTACTCTTATGGTTTTCCCACATATGGACTAACCATAATTTCATTAAACTCCTTTAGGTTATTAAACACCAAAAGATCTACCCCATGATTTAATTAATTAGTCTGATGTGATTATGATTTAATTTGATTAAGTGAATTAATTATTAAATCTTAATTAATTTCATTTTAAAAGGGTGAAATGAAACTTAAAAGGGGTCCAACCCTATTCCTTAGTTCACTTAAAGTTGAACAATGATTAATAAACTTAATTAACCAATTTTTGTTACAATTCATAAGATTAATTAATCATTAATTAATAAAAGAGTTAAGGTTTAATTAGTCAAATTTTCTAATTAAGTGAGTAATAAATCCCAAGAAAATCAAGGGAGGTAGAGGTCATCCCATTAAATTATCCCACAAAATTTGGCATTAATTACTTAAGTAATTAAACTAATAAATTTTGTAATTAAACTTTAATTAAATTTTAATTACTCTTCAAAATAAGTTAAGATCATTTTTAATTAATTCTCCTCTAAAATACCTTTAAAATATGTATTTATTTACATTTTTATTTCTCATGATTTTTATTATTTTTTAGAAGTTTCATCCATTAATCAAGCATTAATCTTTGTGGCACTTTCCACATGGCACCGTAGGATTGGGTACTTAAAACTTATTTAACATAGTGCTTATGTGGTAGTGGCGGATGCACTTTCTTGTCTGCCATCCGATCTAAGGTCAGATGGTTACAATTCATCACATTGCTTAATAAGGTTAAATTAGATCAATCTAGCGGATCTAATCACGACCATCTATTCCGATCAAGCGGAACGGACAGTGCATGATTTAACGTTACATGAGTGAGGGAGAATGGAGTTCGTTCACCATTTCTCACTTGATCCAAGCTTACCTCAGCTCAGATCAACTCCAAAAAGATCCCACACCTTCACAACATCGATCGAAGAGGATCCAATGGTCAAGATCACATGAGATGCAAGTTTTCTTTAAAAAGCTCCAACCCATATTTTCCTAAGGATCAGTTTTGGAAACAAACATCACCGGAGCTCAAAACTGGCTGCTCAAATGATTGTGGAAGCTTCATCTAGTGGAGATGAAGCCCTGTTGACCAGCAATTGGATTAATTCCTTGATGTTTGCACAAAAGGCCATGAATTGATGATTTTGAGCTTGGCTTTGATCAAAGTCCCACCTTCAATGCTCAAGAAGCTTGGTAGATGATTTATTCCTGCTGGATAAGGCCTAGGGAAGGTTTGTGCAAAGTTAATTTGAGTTTGATGGATAAATGGGAAAGTTAGGTTAGAAATAGGAGTGTCCTATTTTGGGAAAGATGGGAATTGCATTTTTTTGATCAACAAATGAGCTAGGGAGCTTAAGGAATGGCTCTAGTAGCTAGTCTTGGGTAGCTAGAGCTATGAGGAATGATTTTTTTGTGTGTTTGAGTGGAAATAAAGGGGTTTGTACCCCCATTATGTTGATCGGATGGTGGGTTTAGGTTTGGCTTCTAGTGGCCATCCGACCATCTTAGGATGGTGTAGGGAGGAGGTGAGTTGGCATGGTTGGTTGAAAGTGTGGAGGTGGCATTGGAGAGGTGAAGTGATTTCACCTCCCATGGGTCATAGCCAACCCAACCACCCCATGGGTTAGATTGGGCAATGTCTTGGGTGCTTAGGTGGACCATTGGGAGAGTACCAAGTGGCCAAGGAATGGAAATGACCACTTACATGGGTGATTTGTCTCATGTGATGCCCTTGACCCAAGGGTAGAATGATTATTTGGCATTGGATTTGATTTGGGAAGATTTAAAATTAGCCAAAGGTGGGTTAGCCCAAATTTCAAGTCAATTGGAGTTGATTCGGTTAGGTTTGGCTCAATTTGACTCATTTAAGTCAAATTGGGTTAGGTTGGGTCAAGTTTACCAATTGTTCAAATTAGTTCAAACCAAAGGTTGGGTCAAGTTCATATGATCATTTGGGATATTTTGGTTCAATTGGTTTGGTTTAGTTTGTCTTAGATTTGATTCTGGCTCATTTGAATTCATTTGGGTTAAATGGGTTATGTTGGCCAATTTGACAAAATTGGCCAAATTGGCTTGGGTTGTTGTTGATCAATTGATGATGATTGTAGGATTTGGTTTCAGTTAATTTGGATTTGGTTTTTCTTCAGGCCAACTTGAATCTTTAGGTCAATTTGGGCTAAGGAGATCAATTTGATTCAATTAGGTCCAATCATGGCTTTGGTCAAGTTCAACAATTAATTTAGAATAAACTTGAGTCATTGGTTTGTTATTAATTTAGTTTATATTTTGATTTGACCTAATTTGATCATTTAGGTTAATTTGGGTCAACTTCAAGAGGGCCAATTGGGTTTGGTTTGACTCAATTGAGGTCAAGTCATATTCAAATATTGATTTTTTATTTGGTATGAATCATTGGTTTCAAGGGATTTGGCTGTTTTACAATTTAACTAGTTTGGGTTCATATGAAATAAGGGTTGACTTGGTCAAATGACCAATTTGACTTGTTTGGACAATTAATCAACTTAGGGTGATCAATAATCATGATGGGAGGTTTTGATGGGCTTGGTTCAATCCAATTTGGGTAGGATTAAAACTTGGCTCAAATAGGTCAAATTGCCCACATTGGGTCAAGTGGACCAATTGGGTTTAGTTGGCTTGATTTTGGGTTGAGTTTGATTTAGTTGAGTTTATATATGGATTTGGGATTGATATATAAATTCAATTACAATTGACTTGGGTTCAAATGGGTTTTGGTTCATTTGAACATTTCAAGTCAAAAGGGTTAAGTTGGGTTTGACTTGGGTAGATTTTGGTTTGGCTTGATGATTGTAGATTTCATTTATATTTGTAAATATGATTGATGGTATGATTGATTCATGAGAAAATAAATTGAATTTGGGATTTGGAATGAAGGAATTTAGCTAAGTCCATGGAGTTTGTCAAGTGGCTTAAGTTTGATTTTGATTTGGTTTGATTTAGTTTTGATGATTTAAATGTACATTTTATTTAAATTTGTAAAGTTGATTGAAAATATGATTGATTTATGAAAAAATTAATTGAGTTTGATATGATTTGGATTAATATTTGGCTAAGTCCATGGGATAGGTCATATCGCTTAGGAAATGTTTTGATTTAATTTGATTTAGTTTGATTTAATTTTGATCATTTGCATGTAGATTTGATCTATATTTTGGAAGATGGTTGAAGATATAAATTGATTATGAGAAAATCAATTGATTTTGGATTGATTTGAATAAAGATTTGGCTAAGTCCATGGGATAGGTCATATGGCTTAGGAAGGGTTTCAAGTTTGAATTTAATCATGGGCTTGAATCATTTGGTTTTGAAATTGGGGCTTAGATTTGGATTTGAATTTGATGTTTAAATTGAACTTGAGGTTTGGTTTGAGAAGGTTAATATGGATTGGATTTGGGTTGCAGGGTAGGTGGATTATCATAATCTCTAAGGCATAACCTAATCCTATGGTTAACCCTTTCTAAATCTTTAGGCTTAGGTTAAGTGTTTACCTAATTGTTAGAAGTGTCTTATGATTAGGAAAGTCTTAGTGTCTAGAAGACTCCTAAGTCTAAGATGGGAAGATTGAATCTGTGCTTCAAAAGTGAGGTCAACAGGCCTTAGGCTCCATAGTGTTGCCCTTGGATATAGATGATTGGAAGACCGAAGCCAAGTTTCACATTATAAACTCGGATACATCTTTCAATACTTTGCTTGGGAAACCATGGATACATGAGAACAACATAGTTCCATCCTGTCTACATCAGTGTATGAAGTTCGTGAGAGCTGGGATCATTTATTGTGTTAAAGGAGATTTCAAGCCATTTACAGTTCATGAGGTTGGCATATATAAGGATGCGTCTTACTTCCTCCCTCAAAATCAATAAGTCTACTCTCATAAACTTGGCCAAAGTTTAAAAATAAAAGAAAAAATAGAAAGAAAAAAGGAAAGACAAAAAAAAAAAAAAAGAAAATAGAAAATGAAAAAGAAAATAAAAGGGAATGGAAATAGACTTGGAGGAGGAAGTTGAGCCTGACATTAAATTACACCCATAGTTCGTTACTCCATTCGAACATATGGATAGGATGACGACCTCCACCAAGTAGAGGAAGAGGCGTTGAGGCGGTCCTGGGGTGAAAAACCTCTTTAAAAGCCACTAATAGAAGATCTATCCCACTAGGAGTACACCTCCTATTCATATAAACTTTGAATCTAGTTCATAGGATGAGTCTTATGGTTTGCACACCGACTCTTCGGTAGTAGATTCCCTTAGAGGTGACACTTGAGCGAGATAGCTGAAGAAGTGCTCCAAAGCAAAGCATAAGTGTATCCAAGTCTATATGTGAAATAGTTAGCATCTTGGGAACCTTAGCTCTAACCCCACTTTCCTCTCAAAAAACTTGGGTTTGGTAGTTAAGTAAGTCATCCAAGTGTGAAGACTGAGGTTCTTTTGGAGCATCATCCCAAGTCAAGAGGTTGATGTAGAACTTGAGGATGATTCATATAAAGATTTAATAGAATTACCTTTTGATTAGTACTTATCTTGTGTTCATTATTTAGCAAAGAAAGGGTTAATCCGACATACTTGGTCAAAGCATAGGTCAAAATACTTCAAAATAATATGGAAGAACAAATGCAAAAGCTCTCCATCAAGACTGGGACTAGGATTCAATACAGTGAGTCCAGTAGAGGATGACAATTACTGTTTAGTCATCTCCAATCATTTAGAATCTGATAGGTTCTTTTCAATCACATTAACTAATATGAGGAGCGATGCTTAGAAACTTTAGATGATCCAGATGATTTTGAAGTCAAAGATACATTGCTAGAGTTTAAAGAATAGATCAAGTAAACCATCGGCAAGCTCAAGGAAATCAACTTAAGAACTGAAGAAGATCCATGCCCGACATACATCAGTACTTTATTGGATAAAATTGAAACCAATGACTTAGTTATGCTATTAATTGAGTTTAAGGACTGCAATATGAAGAGATGCTTGGATTGGCTCTAATATAATCCATTAATTAGCAAAAGAGCCTACTACTAACCCTATCAAGCAAGCTCCTAGATGCATGTGATTAGACATAATGTCATTTATGAAAGAAATTGATCAATGTTGGCTTCTCAAAAGATACCCTACATGATTATCATCATCCCAAGTTAAGAAAAGAATGGCCAAATTCACATATGCTTCGATTTTATGGATTTATATAAGGCATGTCCAAAAGATGAATTTTCACTACCAATCCTAGAGCTGATGGTGGACATTGCCTCATCTCATGTAGTTTTCTCTTTCATGGATGGCTCATCTGAATATAACCAAATAAAGAAGACCACTGAAGATGAAAGAAACATAACTTTTAAAACCCATGATCAAAATCTATTATCATAAGGTCATGCCTTTTAGCCATAAAATTTCTGTTGCTACATACCAATGGGCGATGACTCAAATCTTCGATGAACTCATTCAAAAGTAGAGAAAAGGAAGACCATCTCTTTTACTTGAGAGTAGTTTTGGAACAGTATAACTTAACATCAAAATGAATCCCCTGAAGTGTGCATTTGGAGTAGCTTTAGAAAAATTCCTTGGTTTTGTTGTCCGACACCATGGAATTGAAGTTGATCCTGAGAAGATTAAGGCAATATTAGAAATGCCACCCCCTAAAAGTTTAACTCAACTCAGATCATTTCTTGGGCAATTGGCATATCTAAGATGCTTTATATCCAACCTTTCAGAAAGATGTCAGTCATTCTTAGCACTTGTCAGAAAGGATGCCAAGTTCAAGTGGGATGACAAGTGTAAGAATTCCTTCAATTACATCAAGCATTACGTGATGACGCCTTTGGTTCTAGCAGCCCCTATCCTGGGCAAGCCGATCATACTTTAGATTGCTGCATTAGATGACTATCTTGGTGCTTTGTTGGCCCAAGCCAATGATGAAGGGAAGGAAAACACACTCTACTACCTCAGTCATCATCTAATCCTTTCTGATGCTAATTATCCACTCATTGAGAAGCATTGCCTAGCATTAATCTTTGCATCCCAAAAACTACAGCACTACATTCTTCCTCATAAGGTTAACTTAATCTCTAGGATCAATCCACTATAGTATCTCATTACATGACCGACACTATCCAAACAGTTGGCACGACGGTCCATGATCCTCTTGTAGTTTGACATTACCTTTATACTTCTCCATGTGGTGAAAGGGAAAATGAAAGTAGATTTACTAGCAGCACATCCACTTCATGTTGTCTCTCTGCTTAGTGATGATTTCCCTAGTGAAAAAAATCATGAACTTAGGGGATACTAGTATTCATGTCTGGGGGATGTACTTTGATGGTGCGGCTTTCTCTCAAAGAGGAGAAGAACCATAATCTACTATTCTAAGAAAGGCAGGGGAAGGAATAGATCTCTTAACTCTAGACTGTAATATTATGAGATTCTCATGTCATCTATCCAATCCTTGCACCAACAATGAAGCCAAATATGAGGCTCTTATTACCAGTCTGGAGTTAGGTGTTACTCTAAGCATCCATAACATCAACATCTTCGAGGATTATGAGCTAGTTATCATCCAAATTATTGAGTCCTATAAAGTTATAAAGCCCAAGATCCATCACTACCATAAGTACACCATGGCTTTATTGACCCAAATTCTAGAGGTTACCATTTATAAGATTCCTCGAGGAGAGAACGTCATAGTGTATGCTTTATCCATGCTTGCTAAGGAGTTGGCATGCCCGTAGTGTATTCTTTAGACAAGTCTTATCCCTTATTGATATTGAACTCATCAAAAAGTACTCTCTTGAAGGGGAGGTTGCCATTGCCAAGAAGGATGAGGAGTTAGATTGGAGGCAACCATTCATGGATTACTTAAATAAATGCAAATTGCCATAAGAGAAGTCCCAAGCCCATTAGATGAAGCCGAAAGAACTTTCCTATGCTCTTGTGGATGGTGTCTTGTACCGACGGTCTTTCAATCATATGTGGTTACGTTATTTAGACTAGCACGAAGCCCATAAGATCATGATTAAGGTACACTTAGAATTACGTGGAGCCAACCAATCTAATCTGAAGATGAAAACCAAGATCAAGAGACTAAGATACTATTGGCCATTGATGATCAAAGATTGCATGGATATGGCTAGGCGATGCTACCAATGTCAAATACATGGTGTGGTCCTACACCAACCACCCAACATTCTATAACATACTTTGGCCTCATGGCCATTCGAGTGTTGGGGTACCAACATAGTGAGTACAACTAATTCTAATTCTTCCAAGGGTAATCAATTCATCTTAGCTGCTACTGAGTACTTTTCCAAATGGGAAAAGGTAATTTTTCTCAAAGAGGTCATAGCTCAACATGTGCTCCAGGTTTTTAGGAATCATATCGTATATAGGTTCAGAGTTCCTCGATGAATTATATCCGATATGGTACTACATTCAAGAGCATCAAGATCAACAACTTTGCCCAAAGAAACAATAACTTTTCCCAACATTAATAACTTTGCCTCGATGAATTATATTCTACCATCAACTACCCAAGGGAAGGCTTAGTAGAAGCCTTCAACAAAACTCTCATCCAAATACTAAGAGAAGACACAATAATAGCGAGTGGTATGAGCAATTAGTTGAAGCCTTGTTTGTACCACATATAGAACTCCAACTCAGTCTACTCCTTTTTCCTTAGTGTATGGGTCTGAAGCCGTTCTATCATTAAAAGTCTAACTCCTATCACTAATAATTTCTATGCATAACAAGATCATAATAGAGTAGAATGCCAAGTTGCAGTTAGAAGAACTTGAAGGTTTGGAGAAGAGATGGCTGGGAGCATGCCAAAACCTTGAGTTGTACAAAGCTAAAATGATTTAAGCTCATAATAAATTGCTCTGTCCTAGAGCTTTTTAGGTAGGAGAGCCTATTTTAGTTCTAAGAAGACCGATTATTGTCCATCATAAGATGGGAGACAAGTTTGAACCCACTTGGTAAGGCCTTTTGCCCATAGAGAAGGCCTACTAGGGAGGATCTTATCAACTTATTAATCATAATGGAGAGTTCCCAATGTTTCCAATCAATGAGCTCTACTTAAAGAAATATTATAAATCATGTTTTAAAATAATTACCATCAATGAAAATTCTATTTTGAATTCAATCTCTTCCATGTTGAAAGTATTCTTGTTTGGGAATCTACCTTGATGTGTTTAGGGTAGATGTAAGAACCTGAGCAGCATCCTATCCTTCATCGACACAACACAAACATAAACTACACACAAACATATAAAATAAACACATATCTTTTATCTCGGGCTACTCTCAGTTGAGATAACGCACCCAAGGGTACTCACTCAATAGTTTCTCTAGGTCCAGCTAAAGTGCTACCCTACTAGCGTGTCACCCTAATGGTGTTCTTGCTTTCAAGGATGTAAGTCTGCTAAGTTTTCCTTCCTTACATGGCCACGGCACACCACCGAGCACCTTTTTAGTTTGGTGGGCCTTAATGCGTGGCTGGTAAGCTACCTCATGTTGGCTTCATTTTAGAGGATGTGAGTCTACTATGCTTTCTTCTTAGATTAGCTTCGTTACCTGGGTCAGTATATTTTAGTTTAGGATAAGTCCCCTAGCGGCTCCTTCCTCTTCGCTTCAAGTTTGGGTCTAGTCCTTCCTCAAGTAGTCTCTCTAGGTCGAGTAAGCCTACATGCTTTCTAGATTGATAGTTAGACACCGCACCTTAGGTTGGTTAGTTCTCACTATGCTAATGGATACACCACTCATGCTGATAGATACACCTTAGGTTGGTTGGTTCTCACACCATAGGACACACCATTCATGATAGATGTAAGTCTGCAACACTTTCTCCTTGTGTTGGCCACCGTACACCTATAAGCTCTCTTTACTAGGGTTCAATATAATGCCCCTAGCAACACCTCCCTTGTGGGCATTATATTTATATCACGTCCTTTCCGACCCCATTTAGACACTTCCTGGGTTACTATCAGATTGGGCAGTTCCCTTTTCCTAGTAAACACTCCTTTAATTGGAGAATCCATCTTGTGGATGTGCAGATTCTCCCTTGGTCTAGTAAATCTGAGATAGGTCAAGACTGATATAGCCCCTTCTTAGTGTGGTCCCTCACACACCAATAGGGTCCAACAAAATATAATATATATATATATATATATATATATATATATATATATATATATATATATATATATATGCACTTGTGGATTAGGAGGACACCCAATACCTTTTCCCAAGCGCATCCTATCTTTAGGTAATGTCGAAACTCCCTATAAGAATTGTGTGACTACTCTTGAGTTGATATAAGTCCTCGACATTCATTCAATAGTCTCCCAAGTCGGGTTGATTTGTTATGCTAATAGTCACCCCTGTTGTTCCCTACTTTAGAAGATGTAAATCAACTATGTCTTCTTCCTAGCATAGTCATTGCACACCGAAAGGCAACCCCTTAGGTTGGCTAGCTCTACCCCATAGCCAGTAGACTATCCATTTAGATTTGTTAATCTAAGATAGCATAAGTCTGATATAGCCCCTTCTCAGTGGGTCCATCTCACACTGACATGGTCCATAAATTAAATCTATGAAATTTGATTGAGCTCACATCCTCAGCAAACATGCCCTCAATTTGAAAGCAAACTAAAATAAACAAACCATATCAAATCACATGAAACTAAAATAAAATTAACCCTAACTACTTTTGAGTTGACATAAGTCCCTAACAGCATTCACTTAGTAGTCGCTCTAAGTCAGGTTGATTCGTTGTGCATCCAATGGGACACCCCAACAACTATTACTGGCTTTAAAAGATTTAAGTCTGCTATGCCTTTTTCTAGCATAGCCAGTGTACACTGAAAGGAAACCCCTTAGGTTGGCTAGATTTACCCCACAGTTGGTAGACTATCCCTTTGGATTTGTAAACCTGAGGTAGGTTAAGGCTGATATAGCCGTTTCTCAGTGGGTCCATCACACACCAACAAGGTCCATAAATTAACTTAGATTAAATTAAACCCTATCTAATTTTCCCCAGTGGAGTTAAATCACACCCTTCTCCCCAGTGGAGCCCCAAATCATATATAAACAAGTCAAGCAAAGAAATCAAATTCAAAACAAACCTCTCTAGTAGAGCCAAATTAAACCCACTCCCCCTAGTAGAGTCTAAATCAAAGAAATCCAACTAAATTCTTATTCTTAGCGTATACATCCCCAAACAAATCTATCAAATCTAACTCAAATCCTAATCCCAAATGGATAGCCTGAACCTGCTTCCCTAGTGGAAGGTTCATATACGATCCCAGAACGAGCCATATCTCTAGCAGATATGCCTCCACATCAATTAAAATAAAATAAATTAAGGTTGATTTGATCTTAATCTTTAGTGGATTATAAATTTTTATATCTAGCAGATCTTCTTTCCACAAATCATATAATCAAATCAAATTCAAACCTTATCCCTAGCAAATTTTCTTCTTCTATGCCCTCAACATAAACCCTTCACATGTCATGACCAATGCAAGTGTGATCCCCTAGCGGATCTCCCTCCATGTCCTTGACATGGAATTCTCATCAAATCTTATTTCTTCTCTTATGTACACCTTTAATAATTCAACCAAAAGCCTAAGAATGTATTCATTCAAATTACATCATCTTAACATTGTAATCAACATTTTATGATTTATGATGGTGCAAGCTCAAACTAACTATACAATATCATGCTAAACATATTATAATGTGAATTAACACACTATATTATATTATAATATATGATGTTATATTATAATTTGCTATAATATAATATATTGTCTAACAATACACCTCATTAGAATCACTTCAAAGGAACAAATAACAAAATTTTCTCAAAATATGAATAATGTTCATTTTGGATGTAAATTGGTATTTTTCTAATAGAAATGGTACAAAATAACATAATTTTGGTGTTGCTTCTTGGTGTGTGCCATGAATTTGGCAAAATTCTTCCATCATAACCTTCAAATTAATATTTTTGTGAGTTTTGACCAAATGTATTAGAACAAAAGTAAAACATACTAAAATGTACAATAACATTAAGTAACACGCCACCACATTCATATATATGTGAAGTTATATTATTATGTACACTATATTTTAGTACACTTTCATATTATATATTATCTTACATTACACTTTAAATAAATAACTTTAAGCAAAAAATTTATAAAATTTGTTTGAAAAATGAACATTTATTTTGGATGCAAAATTCCATTCTTTTGATTAAATGACACACCATAGCACACCCCCAATGATGTTCCCTAAAGCTTTCCTTATAAAATTTGGCCAAATCCCATCATCTCAACTTATAAATCAGTATTTTATGAATTATACCAATACAAACTCTACTACATCATACTATAACAAACTAAAATAGGATGAACAATAAGTAGTAATACACAATAGTTTGTTATAATGCATGATGTACACTACGTTATGGCAACATGTATTATAATACACTATAACATATTATATTATATTATATTGCATATCACATCACAAGGGATTGCTTAAGATAAAAAATCATAAAATTCATCAAAATAATAAAAAACTATATATTTTATGAGTATCACTTATATATTTTAAATTAATATAATACATTATGATGTGATGCTCTAATTATGAATTTGGCCAAATTCCACCATTTTAAAGTCTAAATTAATATTTTTATAAATAATGCTAGTGTAGGCATGATTCTATAACACTAAAATAATTTAAAATGCACAGAACAATATATTATGATATATGATGTTATACTGTGCTACAACATATAATATTTATTTTGAACATAAAATCTTACTTTTTAGACTACAAGTGGCATAGCACACCTTTGGTACTACAACCTAATTCCCACTTCAAATTTAATAAATTTCATCATCATTTATTAAATCAATATTTTTATGATTTATATTAATATAGACTATAGGGCACAATACCATAATATACTAAAACATTTCAAAACATCTTATAATAGCCAAAAACACATCACTACGTGCTCAAATATATGATGCTACATTATACTGTAATATATGATATTATAATATGATTTAGGGTTAGGGTTTAAGGTATTGAAGTCTCTAATAGTCAAGCGAATCTCTCTTGAAGACATTTTCTTTAGCAACCATAACTATGTTAGGATTAGATCATTCTTTAGATCTACTCCTAATGATATATTCAATCAAGGTTTAGGGTTTAAGGTTAGAGTTTAGGGTTTAGGGTTTAACATTTAGAGTTTGGGTTTTATGGTTGTAGGTTTAGGGTTGTAGGTTTTAGGGTTTAGGGTTTAGGGTTTAGGGTTTAGGGTTTTATGGTTTAGGGTTTAGGGTTTAGGGTTTAGGGTTTAGTGTTTATGGTTTAGGTTTTTTAAGGTTTAGGGTTTAGGGTTTACGATTTAGGTTTTAGGTTTATGTTTTAGTTTAGGGTTTAGGGTTTTTTTAAATATATAATAAATACATATTCAACATTTATACTTTTTGATTTCATCAACCAAGTAATGCACCAAAATTTTTAAGACATAAGCGATGACATAGATAAAAAATGAGCACGTCTAGAACCATCTCTATTGTCAAGACACAATTTCATAAGCAGTAGATCGGATCAGCTGTTCCTCAATTTCTCTAGTTCTCATTAGAACCTCCCCGGTCTCTCGAGTAGCAGGATCCACCATCATATCCCTGATATCTCCCTCCACCATCACCACAACTATAACTTTCATCGCTCCTCCTGCCTCTATAACCACTGCTACAACCACCACCATCATATCCACCAGTACCTCCAAATCCCCCCACCACCACTATGATAACTGCCACCTCTGCCTTCTCCTCCTCAGATTTAGGAGCCTGAGTTGGCGGTGATGTTCCTCAGGTTCGCACATTTTAGGATTTAGGGTTTCGGGTTAGTAAAGGATTTAGGGTTAGTTTAGGATTTAGGTTTTGGGGTGTAGGGTTTAGGGTTTATTATTTAGGGCTTTAGGTTTTTTGGGTTTAGGGTTTAGGGTTTTAGGGTTTATGGTTTAGGGTTTAGGGTTTAAGGGTTTAGAGTTTTAGTGTTTAGGGTTTACGGTTTAGGGTTTAGGATTTAGGATTTAGAGTTTAGGGTTTTTTTAAAAAATTAAGTAAATCGATAGGTTTAGGTTTATTTAGTTTATTTTTTATTTATTTGGGCTTTTTATTTAGGTTTTTTTTTAAAATTTTATTTAGTTCAGTTTATTTATTTTAGGTTTTTTATTTTAGTTCATTTTTAGGTTTAGGTTTATTTTTTAGTTGAGTTTTATAATTATTATAATTTTTAGGTTTATGTTTTATTTTTTTATTTTTAAGTTTAAGGTTTTATTTTTTATTTTTTGGTTTTATTTTAGGTTTACTTTTAGGTATATTTTTAGTTTAAGTTTAAGTTTATTTTTATTTTATTTTATTTTATTTAGTTTAAGTTTAGTTTATTTTAGGTTTAAGTTTAGGTTTTATTTATTTTAGTATAGTTTATTTTAGTTTATGTTTAGGTTTAGGTTTATTTTATTTATTTATTTTATTTAGGATTTTTTTTAGTTTAGGGTTTACGTTTTAATTTTTATTTATTTTAAGTTTTATTTTTAGGTTTATTTTTTAAGTTTTGGTTTTTATTTAGTTTTTACTTTATTTTATTTTAGGTTTATTTTATTTTTATTTTAGGTTTATTTATATTTTATTTTAGGTTTATTTTATTTTTATTTTCTTTTTAGGTTTAGGTTTAGGTTTAGGCTTAGGTTTTAGCTTATGTTTTTATGTTAATATAATTTTTATTTTATTTTGGTTTAGGTTTTTTTATTCATTTTATTTTTAAGTTTTATTTTATTTAGGTTTAGCTTTTTAGCTTTTTTGGGTTTAGGGTTTAGGGTTTGTTTAGGGTTTAGGGTTTATGGTTTAGGGTTTGGTGTTTAGGGTTTAGGGTTTAGGGTTTATGTTTTAGGTTTTAGGTTTAGGTTTAAGTTTTAGTTTAGGGTCTAAGGTTTTTTTTTAACAAGGAGTAAGTTCAGATTCAACATTTCTTCTTTTCGATTTCATCAACTAAGTAGCAGCCTAAGTTTTCTAAGACACACACATCGACATAGATCAAGAATGATCACCCATTGAGCAAATCAAATACCAAGATAAGTAGAGCTCTGTAAGAAATAGTTCCATAAGCGTGGTCAGATTTCTTTAATTTCTTTGGTTCCCATCGAACCACCCGCCTTTCAAGTAGCGGATCCATCGTATCAGATCTCTCCCTCAACCATAGTAATCATCACTCTCCTACATAACCACTGCTCGACCACCACCATATCCACCACCTCGAGATCCCCCACCACCACTGACAACCCCTCCTCGCCAGCCTCCATTGTGATCTCAGCCTTATTGATGGTGATGTTCACGCCATCAAGGTTATTATATGTTTAGGTTAGTTTAGGGTTTAGGGTTTAGGGTTTATTTAGAGTTTAGGGTTTGGCATTTAGGGTTGTAGGTTTTAGTGTTTATGGTTTAGGGTATTATGGTTTAGGGTTTAGGGTTTATGGTTTAGTGTTTAGGGTTGTAGGTTTAGGGTTTAGGGTTGTAGGTTTAGGGTTTAGGGTTTTGGGTTTTAGGTTTTGGGTTTTGGGTTTAGGGTTTTATAAAATTAAGTAGAGGTTTAAATTTTATTTATTTTATTTATTTGAGTTTATTTTATTTTTTAATTTTATTTAGGTTTATATTTTTATTTTTATTTAGTTAAGTTTATTTACTTTAGGTTTATTTTTTTTATTTTAGGTTTAGTTCTTTTTAGTTTAGGGTTTAGGTTTTATTTTTACTTATTTTTTAGAGTTATTTTGGGTTTATTTTTTTAGATTAGATTTTTTTATTTAGTTTTATTTTATTTTATTTTGGGTTTATTTTATTTTTATTTTAAGTTTAGTTTTATTTTTATTTATTATTAGTTTAGGTTTTATTTATTTTATTTAGTTTAGTTTTATTTTATTTTATTTATTTCTTTTAGGTTTAGGTTTAGGTTTTAGTTTATGTTTTTATTTTATTTTGGTTTAGGTTTTTTTATTTATTTTATTTTTAGGTTGTATTTAATTTAGGTTTAGGTTTTTAGCTTTTAGGGTTTAGTGTTTAGGATTAGTTGTTGGTTTAGGGTTTATGGTTTAGGGTTTAGGGTTTAAGGTTTAGGGTTTAGGGTTTAGGGTTTAGGGTTTAGGGTTTTAGGGTTTAGGGTTTAGGGTTTAAGGATTTCAATGATTAGGGTTTAGGGTTTAGGGATTTTATTGTTTAGCGTTTAGAGTATAGGGTTTAGGTTTTAGGTCTAGGGTTCATGTTTTAGGGTTTTTTTATAATAAAGATCCAATTAAGATTCAACATTTCTTCTTTTTAATTTCATCAACCAAGTAACACACCAAGTTTTCTAAGACATAAGTGATGACATAGATCAAAAATCAGCATGCATAGAGTAAATCAAAAACCCTAGAAAATTAGAACTGCTCTGCAGATGAAGTTCCATATTATCGGATCCCATTCTTTTTCTTCAATTCACGACTCTCAAGTAGTGGGATGCCATCATATTTATGTACCTCGCCACCACCATTTGTAACCTCCTTTCTACTTGCCTCATAACCACCACCTCGACCACCACCTCAATATCTATCCTCCAGATCCCCACTTATGATACAACCGCTTTTGCCTCCTACCATATCTAGGCGCCTGTTGACCATGATGTTCATGTCATCAAGGTTTTATTCTTAGGGTTTAGGTTTAGGTTTAGGTTTATTAGGTTTTAGGGTTTGCTTATTTTTTTATTTTTTTTTTAGTTACTTTAGTTTTAGGTTTGGTTTAGGTTTAGGTTTAGGGTTTGGGGTTTAGGTTTAGGGTTTAGGGTTTTAGGGTTTATGCTTTTAGGGTTTAGGTTTAGGGTTTAGTTTAGGGTTTTAGGTTTAGTGTTTAGGGTTTAGGTTTAGTTTAGGTTAGTTTGGGTTTATGGTTTAGGGTTTTGTTTAGTTTAGGCTTTCTTTTAATTAAAGCAGTAAGTTTAGGTTTTAGTTAATTTTTTAGTTTATTTTATTTTAATTTTATTTAGGTTTATTTTTTTTTATTTAGTTTAGGGTTTTATTTTAGTTTACTTTTTAGGTTTAGGTTTAGGTTTATTTTTTAGTTGAGTTTTAGTTTTATTTTATTATTAAGTTTATGTTATATTTTTTATTTTGAGGTTTAGGTTTAGGATTTTATAATATTTTTTGAGGTTTAGGTTTTAAGTTTTTATTTAAGGTTTATTTTTAAGTTTTATTTTTTTATTTAGGACTAGGTTTATTTTTATTTCATTTTATTTTATTTAGTTTAGGTTTAGGTTTAGGTTTAGTTTATTTTAGGTATAGGTATAGGTTTTATTTATTTTAGTTTAGCTCAGTTTAGCTCAGGTTTATATTTATTTAGTTTTATTTATATTTTAGGTTTAGGTTTTTTTTATAAGTTTAGGGTTTAAGATTTATTTTTAATTTATTTTTAAGTTTTATTTTTAGGTTTATTTTTTAGGTTTAGGTTTTTACTATATTTTCTTTTAGGCTTATTTTATTATTATTTTAGGTTTAGTTTTTATTTTATAAAGGTATTTTATTTTTAGGATTATTTTATTTTTTTAGTTAGTTTAGATTTTTCTTTATTTTATCTTAGTTTTTTTAAACTTTTTTTAGGTTTAAGTTTTGGTTTCAGTCTAATTTTCTTTTTTTTAATTTATTTAGGTTTAGGTTTATTTATTTATTTTATATTTAGGTTTTATTAAGTTTAGGTCTAGGGTTAAGTTTGTAGCGTTTAAGGTTTAGAGTTTAGGGATTTAGGTTTAGGATTTTAGGGTTTAGGGTTGAGGGTTAGGCTTTACAGTTTAGGGTTTAGGGTTTAGTGTTTAAGCTTTATGGTTTAGGGTTTTTAAGGTTTAGGGTTAGCTTAGGGTTTAGGCTTAGTTTAGGGTTTAGGCTTTATGATTTAGGGTTTTTAGGATTTAAGGTTTAGGGATTTAGTTTATTTTGCTTTATTTAGTTATTAGTTTATTAGTTTATTATTGGTAAGTTATTATTATTTTTTTAGTTAGGTGTTTTATTATTAGTTTATTATTAGTTATTAGTTAGTTTATTAGGTTTAGTTATTATTATGTTTATTTATTTTTTTTATGGTTTTATTAGTTTAGGTTTGGGTTTAATTTTAGTTAGTTTTTTTAGTTATTATTTAGCAATTATTAGTTTATTAGTCTAGTTTTAGTGTTTATTATTTATTAGAGTTTAGGTTTATTTACGAATTAGTTTGATTTTATTAGTTAGTTTTTTTAGTTAGTTAGTTTATTATTTTATTAATTATTTGTTAAAGTTATTAGTTATATATTATTAGGTTTAGTTTTATTAGTTTTATTTAGTTTATTATTATTTTTAGTTTTTTATTAGTTATTATTAGTTTAGTTTATTTTTTGTTAGTTTATTATTAGGTTTTTTTTGTTTATGTTTTTATTAATTTGTTTATTAATTTAATTATTTTATGATATTATTAGTTCATTAGATTTCTAGTTATTATTTAGTTAGTTTAATTTAGTTAGTTTTATTAGTTTTTGATTTTATTTATTATTAATTTTGGTTTATTATAAGTTTATTAGTTTTAGTTTATTATTTATTAGTTTTAGTTTTGGTTAGTTTAGTTTAGTGTTCTGTTAGTTTATTATTAGGGCTTAAGGTTTAGGGTTTAGGGTTTAGGATTTCAGATATGGGGTTTAGGGTTTCAGGGATTATAGTTTAGGGTTTAGGGTTAGTTTTAGGGTTTAGAGTTTAGTGTTAAGTCATTTTTATATACTTTTTTATTTTTTTATTTATAGGGTTTAGGGTTTAGGATTTAGGTTTTAGGTTTAGGGTTCAAGTTTTAATTTAGGGCTTAAAATTGTTCCTTTTTTTATAAAGAACAAATTCATATTCAACATTTCTTCTTTTCGCTTTCATTAACTAAGTAACACACCAAGTTCTCTAAGACACAAGTGATGATAAAGATAAAAAATGAGCACGTATAGAGCAAATCAAAAACCTTAGATAACTAGAACCATCTAAGCTGTAAGGACATTGTTTCATAAGCAGCATGTTGGATCGGCCATTCTACCATTTCTCCAGTTCCCATCACAACCACCTTGGCCTTTCGAGTAGTAGGGTCCACCATCATATCCCTGATCTCTCCCTCCGGAACCACCATGGCTGTAACCTCCATCACTCCTCCTGCCTCCATAACCACCACTGATCCAATCACCATCTCCATATCCACCAACACATCCAAATCCCCCACCACCACTACGATAACCGCCACCACTCCTTCGCCTCCACTGCCAGATCTAGAGTAAGCCTGGTTGATAGTGATGTTCATGTCATCAAAGTTCTTCCCATTCTTAGGGTTAAGGTTTAAGTTTAGGTTTATTAGGTTTTAGGGTTTAGGTTTATTTTTGAATTTATTTACTTACTTTAGCTTTAAGTTTAGGGTTTGGGGTTTAGAGTTTGTTGTTTAGGGTTAGGGTTTAGAGTTTAGGGTTTTAGTTTTGGGGTTTAGGTTTTAGGGTTAGCGATTAGGGTTTAGGATTTTATATTATTTCAGGTTTAGGGTTTAAGGTTTAAGGTTTAGAGTTTAGGTTTTATGGTTTAGTGTTTAGGGTTCAAGGTTTAGGGTTTTTAGGGTTTACAGTTTAGGGTTTAAGGTTAGCTCAGAGTTTAAGTTAGTTTAAGGCTTAGGATTTAAGTTTAGGTTTTAGGGTTTAGGATTTAGGGTTTTTAGGATTGAGGGTTTAAGGTTTAGGGTTAGTTTAGAGTTTAGGGTTTTAGTGTTTTAGGGTTTAGGGTTTAGTGTTTAGAGTTTAGGGTTTAGGGTTAGTTTAATGTTGTAATTTAGGGTTTAGAATTTAGGATTTAGGGTTTAGGATTTATGGTTTAAAGTTTTTTTTTTAAAATTAAGTAAACTGGTAGGTTTAGCTTAATTTAATTTATTTTTTTAATTTTTTAATTAATTTTAATTTTTTTATTTAAGTTTATTTTTTATTTTTATTTAGTTTACTTTATTTATTTTAGGTTTATTCATTTTAGTTTCTATTTTTAAATTTTAGTTTATTTTTTAAGTTTAGGTTTAGGTTTAGGTTTAGGTTTGTTTTTTAGTTTATTTTTATTTTTATTTTATTTTTTTGGTTTAAGTTTTATTTTTTATTTTTAGGTTCAGTTAGGTTTCAATTTTATTTTTTTTTTTTAAGTTTTAGGTTTTATTTTAAGCTTCAGGTTTATTGTTAGTTCATTTTATTTTATTTAGTTTATGGTTTAGGTTTAGGTTTTAGGTTTTATTTATTTTAGTTTAGTTTAGTTTAGGTTTAGTTAATTTTATTTTGGTTATTTTAGGTTTAGGTTTTGTTTTTAGTTTAGGGTTTAGTTTTTCTTTTTTACTTAATTTTAGGTTTATTTTTTTAGGTTTAGGTTTTTATTTAGTTTTTATTTTATTTTATTTTTGGTTTATTTTATTTTAACAGCTTTTATTTTATTTTATTTAGGTTAATTATTTTTTAGTTTACTTTATTTCATTTAGTTTAGGTTTTATTTATTTTATTTTGGTCTAGTTTTTTTTATTTTTATTTTATTTTAATTTTAGGATTAGGTTTAGGTTTAGGTTTAAGTTTTAGTTTAGGTTTTATTTTATTTATTTTACATTTAAGTTTATTTTTTTATTTATTTTATTTTTAGGTTTTATTTAGTTTATGTTAGGTATTTAGGTTTTTAGTGTTTAAGGTTTATGGTTTAGGGTTTTGGGTTTGGGGTTTAGGGTTTAGGGTTTAGGGTTTGGGGTTTAGTGTTTAGGGTTTGGGGTTGTAGGTTTTAGGGTTTAGGGTTTAGGGTTTAGGGTTCACTATTTAGGGATTTTTAAAGTTTAGGGTTTAGAGTTTAGGGTTGTAGGTTTAGGGTTTTGGGTTTAAGGTTTAATGTTTGTTTTAGGGTTTAGGGTTTTTTAGGTTTTAGTATTTAGGGTTTAGGGTTGGTTTTAGAGTTTAGGGTTTAGGATTTAGGGTTTAGGGTTTAAGATTTAGGGTTTAGGGTTTAGGGCTTTTTTAAAAAATTAAGTAAACACTTTGTTTAGGTTTATTTATTTTATTTACATTTTTTATTTATTTTAGTTTAGATTTTTTATTTTAGTTTATTTTTTAAGTTTAGGTTTAGGTTTATGTTTATTTTTTTAGTTTAGTTTCTTTATTTTAATTGGATTTTATGGTTTAGGGTTTATGATTTAGGGTTAGCTTAGGTTTTAGGGATAGATTAGGGTTCAATGTTTAGGGATTACAATTTATATCTTAGGGTTAGGGTGTTTTATTAAATTTTTTTAATTTTCAATTTTTTTTAACTGCGTAAACTAGGAGGTTTAGGTTTATTTAGTTTATTTTTTATTTATTTTAATTTTATTTTATTTTTAATTTTTTACTTAGGTTTTATTTTTTAATTTAAATTTAGTTTAGTTTAGGTTTTTTATTTTAGTTTATTTTTTAGCTTTAGGTTTATTTTTTAGTGTAGTTTTCTCTTTATTACATTTTTAGGTTTCAGTTTTATTTTTTAATTTTAGTTTAAGTTTAGGATTTTGTTTTATTTTTTTAGTTTTAGGTTTTAGGTTTTTATTTTAGGTTTATTTTTGGGCTTTATTTTTTTAGTTTAGGTTTAGATTTAGGTTTAATTTATTTTAGGTTTAGGTTTAGGTTTATTTTATTTTTATTTTAGGTTTAGCCTTTTTTTTAGTTTAGGGAATAGGGTTTATTTTTTATTTATTTTTTTGTTTATTTTTTAGGTTTAAGTTTTTATTTTGTTTTTATTTTATTTTATTTTATGTTTATTTTATTTTTATTTTAGGTTAGTTTTAATTTTATTTAGGTTTTTGTTAGTTTAGTTAGATTTTAACTTATTTATTTTAGTTTAGTTTTTATTTTTTTCTTTTATTTTATTCTTAGGTTTATGTTTAGGTTTACATTTTAGTTTAAGTTTTCATTTTATTTTGGTTTAGGGTTTTTATTTGTTTTATTTTTAGGTTTTATTTAGTTTAGATTTTTAGCTTTTTAGGGTTTAGGGTTTAGGGTTTAGGGTTTAGGGATAGCTTAGGGTTTTGGGTTTAGGATTTAGGGTATATGGTTTAGGGTTTAGGGTTTAGGGTTTAGGGTTTAGGGTTTAGGGTCTAGGGTTTTGGTTTTAGGGTTTAATGTTAAGGGTTTTAGGGTTTAGGATTTAGGGCTTAGGTTTTAGGTTTCAAGTTCAGGTTTTATCTTAGGGTTTAGGGTATTTGGTTTTTCTTTTTTCTTTTTACATTTTTAATAGAGAATAAAATCATATTGAGCATTTCTTCTTTTCGATTTCATCAACCAAGTAAGACAACATGTTTTCTAAGACACAAGTGATGAAATAGATAAAAAATGAGCTCGAATAGAGGTAATCAAAAACTCTAGATAACTAGAACCATCTCTACCGTAAAGACATAGTTCTATAAGCAATAGATTGGATCGATTGTTCTTCAGTTTGAGACCCAAAAAGGTTCTTGAAATAATGTTAATTCCACCAAGTAAGGCATTGTTTAAGCCTTTTTAATTTGAACCACAATCTCTTCATTCCAAAAATAGAATCATCACCATGAAGAGGTTCACCCTAGTTAGTAGCAACAACATCCAAAAATTTATCATCCATGAGCCACATATTTTGGAAGCAAAAAGGGATAGGGGAGGAGGATTTACCAGCAATAAAATTCACAGTGATAAGCAAGGGAGAATGGTCTAAAAGGGTTCTGCTTAAGTGCTCCACAGAAGTACTAGGGAGAATATTAATCCATAGATGATTAAAAAGAACTCGATCTAGCTTTTGTTAGAGTCTATAATTATTCCGAGTAATTTGAGACCCACTAAAACCAATATTAATAAGATGACAATCAAGGATCATGTTATTAAAATCTTCCACAGAAAATAAGTTCAAAGCATTACCACCAACCCATTTAGAGGAAGAAGAGATAATATTAAAGTCCTCACCCACAAACCAAGGAGCATCAATAGAAGAAGAAAAACTAATAAGATCCTTCCAAAGAAGCTGTCTACCATTTCTATTACAAGAAGCATAAACAAATGAGCCAAAACAACACCAATTATCATAAGTAATCTTAACATTCACAACTTGGGATAAATCATCCAAAACCTACAGGACATAGGGACTATTCCAAAAAATCCAAATTTTATTGTTCGAGTTAGCAAAAAAATTAGAAAAACCAATCATTCTTGCAACAAAAGAAAAGTTATAAGGAAGAATAAAAGGTTCCAAAATAGCCAAAAAGGAAACGTTATGAGAATGAACTAAATTTCTAATTCTATTTCTAACATAGAGGTTACCAATCCCTCTCACATTCCAAATTATGAAAGAAACCAATTATTTTTCGGCAGAAGAGCTAGATCTAGTAATTCTGGCAAAGTTAGGAAACTTAGTTTTAGGAGTTTTATTTTTCTTTCTAAAAACCATTTGTAATTTATTAGTCATATCCACAACATCACCTTCCGATAAAGACTGTTTAGGGGTATGTTTGGAATAAGGTTGCACATTTAAACCATCATTGCATGCCACTTCACCTTCTTCAAAATCATTATTATGTTGGAGTATCAGATTAGAAATCAGTTCAAAATTATATGAAGAAGCAGGTGAAGGATTAGAACCATTTAAAGCACAAGTGCCCAATTAGGATTAGAAACTTTATCCTTAGTTTGCTCACCATTCAAGCCCTCATCAAGGATTACATTTTCTTCAATTAAAGGTGGCAAAGAAGTAGGAATGGAATCATTTGAGATAAAATCATCATCCATAAGTTTCAAAAACATATTATTGTCCATATCATTACCAGTATTAGTGGGATTCAAATGTATAGGCCCAATACAAAATAATGCATCCTTATTACCATGATTGACATCCAAAAGCTGATCAAGCTTAAGAACTGTAGCATTGTCCAAAGGAGCAGTGGGAGGATCAAAGTAATGACCCTCGGCTTCAGGTAAAGAGTTATCCATTGGAACTACTTACTGTGGTTTAACCAAGGGTGCCTTAAGAGTGGGATTAGAGTTATTAAGAATGGGTTTGGGTTTTTTAAGGTGAGGGTGAACCACAAAGCAATTCAAAACACAATGACCATGAATTTTTCAATGGGAACAAAAAATAGGTAAATTCTCAAAATCCACTTTTTGCAAATATCCATATTTCACTGATCCTAGCCAAATTTCCTTTGTAAATTTTTTAGTTATATCAAACTTGACTAGAATTCGACCAACAGATGGCCGAGTATTAGAACCAGTCACCATATCAACTTGAGGTGGACGACCAAACAACACACCCACAGTAAAATGGAACTCATGATTAATGTAATCGACATGCAAATTGGGAAGAGAGATCCAAACCAGAACAATAAGATATTCCTCCTTAATATTATAATGGGGCCTCCATTTTAACAATCACATCTGACAATTGAAAACAAAATATGTGCATCAGAAGAAAACTCAAGAATAATCTAAGTCATTTGAAAGCTGGATCAAGACATGAAGGGAATCATTCAATTCGATAGAAAAGATACCAGAGAGTTTCAAGCTATGAAAAAATGATCTAATATTCTCCAAAGTAGGATGATGCAAAGAAAATTTACCCTAAACCTAAAAAATTTGTTTTGCATCATCCTACCCAAAAAATAAGCCTAAACACTTGATGTTTGGATGCTTACATATGGTGCTACTCCTTGAGACAATTATAACTGAGTCTGAGCCTTTTCTATATCTTATTTTTTCTATCTACTCTTACTCTTTATGCTTAATTAAGTATTTCATTTTCTGTACTCATCCCTTTAATCATGTTGCAGATCTTTAGTTACGGGTTGGAGACAATCTTTCTTTGGATTGTCCTGGTTTCAAAAGGAGCAGAGGAAGTTTGCTGCTAATTTCATGGGATTTTTTTTGTGGATCTCTGTTTATTTTTTTCTTAGCTTGCTTTCCTTAGCTAATGTATTAGTTAGGGGGCTTATCACCTTAGGACTCTTTGTAGCTCTTCGAGCATTAGCTTATCACCTTTTCTTTGTGGCAATAAAGTTTTCCTAATTTCCCTAAAAAAATACCCTAAAACTAACCCTAAATCTATAAACCTAACCTACAACCCTAAACCCTAAACCCTAAACCCTAAAAGTCCTAAACCCTAAATCCTAAATTAACCCTAAACCCTAAACCCTAAACCCTAAACATTAAATCCTAAACCCTAAACCCTAAACCCTAAACCCTAAATCCTAACCCTAAACCTAAACCTTAAACCATAAATCCTAAACCCTAAAATAATAAAACCTTAAACCGTAAACCCTAAACTAACCATAAACCCTAAACCCTATATCCTTTAAAACCTAAATCTTAAATTCTAAACCTTAAACCCTAAATCCTAAAACCTACAACCCTAAATTCTAAACCCTAAGACCTAAAATTTACAACCCTAAACCCTAAACGCTAAACCCTAAAATGTAAACCCTAAATCCTAAAAACCTAAAACCTAAAAACCAAAACTTAAACTAAATAAAACCTAAAAATAAAATAAATAAAAACCTAAATCTAATATTATAAATAATAAAATAAAATAAAATCTTAAACTAAAACCTAAACCCAAACCTAAAAATAAAATAAAATAAAAACAAGCTAAAATAAAATAAATTAAAACCTAAATAAACTAAAAAATAAAATAAACCTAAGAATAAAAAACCTTAATAAAATAAAAACTAAACTTAAAATAAAACTAAATAAACCTAAAACTAAATAAAATAAAAATATAAAAATAAAACTTAAAAACAAATAAACAATAAAACCTAAACCCTAAGCTAAAAAAAAACTAAACCTAAAATAAAAATAAAATAAACAAAATAAAATAATCCTAAACTTAAATAAAATAAATTAAACTAAAATAAATAAAACCTAAACCTAAACCTAAACCTAAACCTTAACTAAATATAATAAAATAAACTAAAAAAAAACCTAAACCTAAATTAAAAAATAAAACCTAAAAATAAACCTAAAACCTAAACATAAAGAAGCAAAATAAAAACCTAAACTTAAATCTAAAAATAAAAAATAAAACCTAAACCTAAAAAAATAAAATAAAAATAAAACTCAACGAAAAAAAAAACCTAAACCTAAAACTAAACCTAAAAAATAAACTAAAATAAAAAATCTATACTAAAATAAATAATCTAAATTAAATAAAAATTAAAAATAAATCTAAATAAAAATAAAAATAAAGTAAACTAAAATAAATATAAAATAAACTAAATATATTAAATAAACCTAAACCTACCGGTTTACAGAATTTAAAAAGAAAGGCCTTATGCCCTAAATCCTAAACCCAAAACTCTAAACCCTAAATCTACAACCCTAAACCCTACTCATTGAAAAACCCTAAACCCAAAACCTAAAAGAATAAACCCTAAAATCCTAAACCTAAACCTAAATAAAAACAAAGAAGAAAACCCAAAACACTAAACCCTAAACCCTATACCCCAAACCCTAAACTTTAAACCCTAAACCCTAAACCCTAAACCCTAAACCCTAAAAACCTAAAAATCGAAACCTAAAGAAAGAAAAACCTAAAAAAAATATAAACTTAAATAAAATAAAATAAAAAAATACCTAAACTAACACTTAAACCTAAACCTTAAAATAAAATAAAATAAAATAAATAAAAATAAATTAAAATAAAATAAATAAAAACCTAAACTAAACTAAAAAAATAAAATAAACCTATTAATAAAAAATCAAAACAAAATAAAAACTAAATGCAAAATAAAAATAAATAAACCTAAAATAAAATAAAATAAAAATTAAATAAAAACTAAACCTAAAAAGTAAACTTAAAAATAAAACCTAAAAAAATAAAAAATAAAACCTAAACCCTAAACTAAAAAAACCTAAACCTAAAAGAAAAATAAAATAAATAAAATAAAATAAACATAAACCCTAAACTAAAATGAATAAACTAAAATAAATAAACCTAAACCTAAACCTTAACTAAATAAAATAAAATAAACTAAAAATAAACATAAACCTAAACAAAAAAGTAATACCAAAAATAAAAACCTGTAACCAAAACCTAAAAAAGTAAAATAAAAACATTAACCTAATCCTAAAAATAAAGAAAATAAAATATAAACCTAGAAAATAAAATTAAAATAAAACTCAACTAAAAAAATAAACCTAAACCTATAAACCTAAACCAATATAATATACTAAAATAAAAACCTAAACTAAAATAAATAAACCAAAAATATAAAAAATAAACTAAATAAAAATTGAAAATAAAATTAAATAAATATAAAAAAATAAATTAAACAAATATAAATAAAAAATAAACTAAATATACTAAATAAACCTAAATGTGCTTGTGTCTTAGAAAACTTGGGATGCTACTTGGTAGATGAAATTGAAAAGAAAAAATGTTGAATCTGAATTTGTCCTATGTTAAAAAAAACCTTAAACCCTAAACTAAAACTTAAACCCTAAACCTAAAACCTAAACCCTAAACCATAAACTCTAAACCTAAAACTTTAAACCCTAAACTAACCCTAAGTCTGAAATCCTAAAGCTAAAAACCTAAACCTAAGCTAAATAAAATTGAAAAATAAAAGAAATAAAAAAACTAAACTATAATACAAAAATAAAATCAAATAAAATAAAAATAAAAACTAGAACCTAAACCTAAACTTAAAAAAGAAAATAAAATAAAAAAAAAACTAAAATAAAATAAAATAAATGAAAACTTAAACTAAACTTAAAAATAAAAAACCTAAATCAAATAAAAATTGAACCTCAAATAAAATTAAAATAAACCTAAAATAAAATAAAATAAAAACTAAATAGAAACATAAACCTAAAAAATAAACCTAAACTAAAATAATAAATAAACCTAAACCCTAAACCAAAAATAAATCTAAACCTAAAATAGAAATAAAATAAACCTAAATTAAAATAAAATAAACTAAAATAAATAAAACTAAAATGTAGACTGAAAAATAAATTAAACCATAATCTAAACTTATACAAAATAAAATAAACTAAACTAAAAGTATACCTAAACCTAAACTAAAAAATAAAACCGAAAAAAAAACTTAAAGTAAAAACCTAAAACTTAAACCTAAAAAAATAAAATAAAAACCTAAACCAAAAAATAAAAAATAAAAATAAAAATAAAACCAAAACCTAAAAAATAAATAAAAATAAAACTCAACTAAAAAATAGACCTAAATTTAAAAAATAAACTAAAAAACCAAATATAAATAAATAAACCTAAAATAAATAAACTAAACTAAATAAAAATATAAAATAAACCTAAATAAAAAGAAAAACTAAAATAAAGTGAAATAAATAAAAATAAATAAAATAAACCTAAACCTACTAGTTTACTTAATTTAAAAAATAGTGTAAGCCCAAAATCCTATACCTTAAACCCTAAACACTAAACCCTAAAAATATCCTTAAACCCCAAACTCTAAACCTACAAAGCTAAACATACAACCAAAAACCCTAAACCCTAAATGCTAAACCCTAAACCCTAAGCCCTTAAACTCTAAACCCTAAATCCTAAACCATAATCCCTAAATCCCTAAACCCTAAGCCCTAAAATCTAAACCCTAAAACCTACAACCCTAAACTTAAACCCCAATATCTAAACCCTAAATCCTAAGCCTTAAACTCACCCTAAACCGTAAGAATGGGCAGAACCCTAATGGTAGAAACATCACTGTCAACTAGGCTCAATCTAGATCTGGCAGTCGAGGTGAAGACAGAGGCGATGGTTATTGCAGTGGTGGTGGAGGAAGAAGAGATTAGGGATATGATGGTAGATTCTACTACTCGAGAGGTGGTGTTAGTTTTAATGGAAACTGGAAAAACTGAAGAATGGCCGATCTGATCTGCTGCTTATGGAATAGTGTATTTATAGTAGACATGGTTCTACTTATCTAGGGTTTTTGATTTTCTCAATGGGTATTCATTTTTTATCAATGTCATCGCTTGTGTCTTAGAAAACTTGGGGGTGCTACTTGGTTGATTAAATCGAAAAGAATAAATATTTAATGTGAATTTATTCTTTGTTAAAAAAAACCTTAAACCCTAAACCCTAAATAAAAACTTAAACCCTAAACCTAAAGCCTAAACCCTAAACACTAAACCTTAAACCCTAAACCCTAAACACTAAACCTTAAACCCAAAACCTAAACCCTAAATCATAAATCCTAACACTAAACATTAAAACACTAAACCCTAAACCCTAAACCCTAAACCATAAAACCATAAACCCTAATTACAAAAACCTACAACCCTAAACCTTAATCCCTAAGAAAACCCTAAACCTTAAATAATAAACTATCCTTAAACCTTGAATATAGATGTCAATAGGAGTAGATCTAAAGAATGACCTAATCCTAACATAGTTATGGTAGCTAAAAAAATTTCTTCAAGAGACTATCTCTTGACTATTAGAGAGTTGGATACCCTAAACTCTAATCGTAAATCATATTATAATACCATATATTGTAGTATAATGTATCATCATATATTTGAGCATGTAGTGATGTGTTTCTAATGTTATAAGATGTTTTGAAATGTTTTAGTATATTATGGTGTTGTGCCCTATAGTCTATATTAATATAAATCATAAAAATATTGATTTAATAAATCAGATGATGAAGTTTGTTAAATTTGAACTAGGAATTAGGTTGTAGTACTAAAGGTGTGCTACACCACCTATAGTCTATAAAGTAAGATTTTATGTTCAAAATAAATATTATATGTTGTAGCATCATAAATGAGACTTTAAAATGGTGGAATTTAGCCAAATTCATAATAGGTAGAGCATGGCAACATAATATATTATTTCAACTTAAAATATGTAAGTGATACAACTAAAATCTGTAGTTTTTTATTGCTTAGAATAATTTTATGATTTTTTATATTAAGCAATCCATTGTGATGTGATATGCAATATAATATAATATAATATGTCATAGTGTATTATAATATAGATTGACATAACATACTGTAGCATCATGCATTATAGCATACTATTGTGCATTACTACTTGTTGTTTAACATATTTTAGTTTGTTATAATATGATGTAGTAGAGTTTGTACTAGTATAATTCATAAAAGTACTGATTACTAGGCTGAGATGGTGGGATTTGGCCAAATATAAGGTAAGCTTTAGGGAACATCATTGGGGTTGTGCTATGGTGTGTCATTTAATCAAAAGAATTTAATTTTGCATCCAAAATAAATGTTCACTTTTCAACCAAATTTTATAAATTTTTGGCTTAAAGTGATTCATTTTAAGGTGTAATGTAAGATAATATATTATATGAAAGCATATTAAAATATAATGTACATAAAAATATAACTTCATATATATATGAATGTGGTGGTGTGTTACTAAGTGTTATTGTACATTTTAGCATGTTTTTCTTTTGTTATAATACATTGGGTCAAAACTCACAAAAATATTAATTTGAAGGTTGAGATGGAAGAATTTGTCCAAATTCATGGCTCACACCAAGAAGTAGCACTAAAATTATGCTATTTTGTACCATTTCTATTAGAAAAATAACAATTTTACATTTAAAATGAATAATATTCATATTTTGGGAAAACTTTGTTATTTGTTCCAATTAAGTGATTCTAATGAGGAGTAATGTTAGACAATATATTATATTATAGCAAATTATAATATAACATCATATATTATATTATAATATAGTGTGTTAATTCACACTATAATATCTTTAGCATGATATTATATAGTTTTTGAGCTTACACACCATCACAAATCATAAAATGTTGATTATAATGTTAAGATGACGTAATTTGAATGAATACATTGTTAGGCTTTTGGTTGAAGTATTAAAGGTGTGAATAAGAAAATAAATAGAATTTGATGAGAATTCCTTGCCAAGGACATGGATGGAGATCCACAAGGGGATCACACATGCATTAGACATGATATGTGAGTGGTCTATGTCGAGGGAGAAGAAGAAGAAAATCTGATGGGGATAAGGTTTGATTTTGATTTTATTATATGATTTATGGATAGAAGATCGACTGGGGATAAGAATCTATAATCCACTGATGATTAAGATTGAATCATCTTTAATTTGTTCTATTTTAATTGATGTGGAGGCATATCTGCTAGAGATATGGGCTCAAGTCTGCTAGGGATTGGGTATATGAACCTTCCACTAGAGAAGTAGGTTTGGGCTATCAGCTAGGGATTGGGATTTGAGTTTAAATTCATAAATTTATTTAGGGATGTATCCGCTGGGGATAAGAGTTCAGTTGGACTTCTTTGATTTAGACTCTATTAGGGGAGTTGGTTTAATTTAGATCCACTAGGGAGGTTGGTTTTGAATTTGATTTATTTTCTTGAATTATTTATATATGATTTAGGGCTCCACTAGTGAGAAGGTTATGATTTAACTCCATTGGGGAAAATAAAAAAGGGTTTAATGTAATCTAAGTTAATGTATAGTCCCTGTCAGTGTGTGATGGAGCCACTGACAAGGGGCTATATTTTCCTTAGCCTACCTTAGGGTTACAAGTCCAAAAGGATAGTCCACTAGCTGTGGGGTAGAGCTAGCCAACCTAATGGGATGCCTTTCGATGTGCAATGATTGTACTGGGAAGAAGGCATAGCAATCTTACATCTTTCGAAGCGAGGAACAACTGCTGGGGTGACCTTTTAATAGCACAACAAATTGAACCCGACTTAGGGATGAGTACTGAGTGAATGCCACTAGGGACTTATATCAACTCAAGAGTAGTTAGGTGATTCCTATTGGGCATTTTACTGACACTTCCCTAAAGAGATGATACCTGCTTAGGGAATAGTACCATTAGGGGTATCCTCATAATCTACGAGTGAATATATATTTTGTTTATATGTTTGTGTGGACCTTGTTTGTGTGCAACATACCACACTAAGAAGGGGCTAGGTCAGCTTTGACCTATCTTAGATTTACTAGACTAAGGGTAAATCTGCACATCCAAAGGATGAATTCTCCAACCATAGGAGTGGTTACTCAAAAAGGGGAGCTGTCCAATCCGATAGTAACCCGGGTAGTGTCTAAATGGTGTCACAAAGGATATGATCCAAATACAGTGTCCACATTAGAGGTGCTGCTAGGGGCATTAACCTAAGCCTTGGAAAAGATAGCCTATAAGTGCACGGTGGCCAACTCAAGGAGAAAGCATAGCAGACTTACATCTGCCTTGAGTGGTGTATTCTAAGGTGCGAGAACTAACTAAGGTGTATCCATCAGCATGAGTGGTGTATCCGTCAGCATAGTGAGAACCAATAAACCTAAGGTGTTCGTCGGTGTGCAATGATCAACCTGGAAATAAAGCTTGTAGGCTTACAACTTTCCAAGCAGAATTGATCATCGGGATAGTCTATCATCGATAGAACATATGCTATCTGACCTAGAGAAACTACTAAGCGGGGAGCCTCGAGGAAGGACTGGACATAGACTTGAAGTAGTTTGGAGGGAAGGAGCCACTAGGGGACTTATCCTAAACCTCAAATATACTTGACCTAGTCAGTGCACAAAGGCTAATCCAAGAAGATAGCATAGCAAACTAACATCCTCTAAATGAAGCCAGCATGAGGTAGCTTATCGGCCATGTGGTAAGGTCTACCAAAACTGACAAGGCACTTGTCAATGTGCAGTGGCCAAGTAAGGAAGGTCAGCATATCAGACTTACATCTTCCAAACCAAGAAGACCACTGAGGTGACACAGGGTAGACGCCGCCCCAACCTAAAGCACCGATTGAGTGTCATGGGGTGTTATCTCAACTCAGAGGAGCATGAGAGAAAATATATGTGTTTTGTATATGTTTCTGTATAGTTTGTGTTTGTGTTGTGTCGATGAAGGAAAGGATGCTGCTCGGGTTTCTTACACCTACCCTAAACACATCGTGGCAGCTTCACTAACAAGAATACTTTCAACATGGAAGAGATTAAAATTTAAATGGAATTTTAATTGATGATAATTGCTTTTAAAATGATTAATAATATTTCTTTAAGTAGATCCCATTGATTGGAAGCATTTGGCACTCTCCCTTATGATTAATAAGTTGATAAGATCATCCTTGGTAGGCCTTTCCAATGGCAAAAGGGCCTTCCCGAGTGGGTTCAAACTTGCCTCTCATCTTACGATAAGCAACAATCGGTCTCCTTAGAACTAAAATAAGATCTTCTACTTGAAAGGCTCTAGGACGGACCAACAGGTTGTGAGCTTGAATCATTTTAGCTTTGTACAACTCGAGGTTTTGGCATGCTCGTAGGAGTCTCTCCTCCAAACCTTTGAGCTCTTATAATCGTAAATTGGCATTATGCTTTATTGTGATCTTGCTACCCACAACTATCCTTAATAATAGGAATTAGATTTCTAATGGTAGAATGACTTCAGAATAATACACTAAGGAGAGAAGGAGTAGACTGAGTTAGAGTTCTATATGTGGTGCGGTAGGCCCATAAGGCATCATCTAATAACTCATGCCACTATCGCTTGTTGTTTTCGAGTGTATTCTTAAGTATTTGGATGAGAGTTTTATTGAAGTCTTATACTAAGCCATTTTCCCTCGGGTAGTTGATTGTAGAATACCTTCAATCTATGTTGTGTCTCCAAGCAAAGTTGTTGATCTCATCTCTTGAATGCGCATTCATTATCGATATAATTCTTCAAGACACTCTAAAAATATATACAATATGGTTCCTAAAACATTGGAGCACATGATGAGCTGTGACCTCTCTGAGTAAAAATTGCCTTCGCCCATTTTGAAAAGTAGTTAGTAGCAGTTAAGATGAACTGATGACCCTTGGAAGAAAGAGGATCAATCAGACCCACTATGTTGGTACCCCAACACTCGAAAGGCCATGAGGACAATGTACGATGTAGATTGTTGGGTGGTCAGTGTAGGACCCCACTATGTATTTAACATTGGTGTCCTCGCCTAGTAGTATCCATACAATATTTGATCTTCGATGGCCAATAGTATCCTAGTCTCTTGATCTTGGCTTTCATCTTCAGACCAGATTTGTTGGCTCCACATAATCTTGAGTGTACTTGGGTTACAATTTTATGGGCTTTGTGCTTGTCTAAATAGCATAACCGCATATGATCGAAAGACCGTCGATATAAGACACCATCCACAAGAGCATAGGAAAGTGTTATCTGCTTTATCTAATAGGCTTGGGACTTCTCTTAAGGGAGTTTGCCTTTATTTAGGTAATCCATGAATGGTTACCTCTAATCTAACTCCTCATCCATCTTGGCAATGGAAATCTCTCCTTCAAGATAGTACTTTTTGATGAGTTCAATATCAAAAAGGGATAAGAATTGTCTATTTTGGACCTTTATTGATATGGACTCATCCTCTGGACATGCCAACTCCTTGGCAAGCTTAGCTCCAGATACGTTATGATGTTCTATCCTCGAGGAATATTATAAATGGTAACCTATAAGATTTGGGTTAATAACTCAATGGTGTACTTATGGTAGCGATAGGGCATGGGCTTTATAACCTTATAGAACCCAGTGATTTGGTTGATAACTAGCTGAGAATCTCCAAAGATGTAGATGCTCTGGATGCTTAGAGTAACGTCTAACTCTAGATCGACAAGGATTAGATAGATGATATGAGAATCTCATCACACCATGGTCCAGAGTGAAGAGAACTATCCAACCTTTGGCTTTCTTAGAATAGTATATTGTGGTTTTTCTCTTCTTTGAGAGGAAGCCTCACCATCAAAGTACATCTCCTAGCAGTGAATGCTTGTATCCCAGTTCATGATTTATTCATCGGGAGATCATCAAAGTGGAAAGTCAAGAGGAAGTGTGCTAAGAAATCCACTAGGTCGTCATGAGATATTGTAGTGGATTGATCTTAGAAATTAAGTTCACCCATGAGGAAGCATGTAAAAGCTTTTGGGATGCAAAGATTAAAGCTAGCAATGCTTCTCAATGGGTGTATAAATAGCCTTAGTAGAGAAAACGACGCCCGAGATAGTAGAGAGCATTTTTCCTCCCTTCGTCATTGGCCAACAAAGCACCAAAGGAGTCATCTAACACAACAGTGTAAAGTATGAGAGGCTTGCCCAGGATAAGGGCTGATAGAACCGGAGACATCATCAGGTAATGCTTGATGCCTTTGAAGGCATGCTCACACTTATCATCCCACTTGAACTTGGCATCCTTTTTGATAAGAGCTGAGAATGGCTAACATCTTCTTGATAGGTTGGATATAAAGCATCTTAGATACACCAACTTCCCTTGGAATGATCTGAGTTGAGTTAAACTTTTAGGGGGTGCCATTTCAAATATCACCTTGATCTTATCCGAATTGATTTCGATACCTTGGTAACGGCCAACAAACCCAAGGAATTTCATTGAAGCTACTCTAAATGCATACTTCAGGGGGTTCATTTTGAGGATAAATTATCTTAACTATTTGAAAAATACTCTCAAGTCAAAGAGATGGTCTTCCTTTTCTACTAACAGATCACATAGCACTCAACGTGATGATGAATGAGTTCATCAAGATTCCTAAAATAAAATAAACACCTAAAGTAAAACCTAAACCTAAACCTAAAAAATAAAATAAAATAAACTAATAAAATAAACTAAAATAAAATAACTAAAACCTAAACTAAACCAAAAAATAAAATAAACCAAGAATAAAAAACTTAAATAAAATAAAAACTAAATAAAAAATAAAAATAAAATAAACCTAAAATAAAATAAAATAAAATAAAAACCTAAACTAAAAATAAAAAAAAAATAAACCTAAACCTAAACTAAAATAAATTAAACAAAATAAATAAAACCTAAACCTAAACCTTAACTAAATAAAATAAAATAAACTAAAATAAATTTAAACCTAAACTAAAAAATAAAATATAAAAATAAGCCTGAAATAAAAACCTAAAACCAAATACCTAAACTTAAAAAAAATAAAATAAAAACATAAACTAAAATCTAAAAATAAAAAATAAAACTTAAACCTAAAAAATAAATAAAAAATAAAACTCAACTAAAAAATAAACCTAAACCTAAACCTATACCTAAAAATTAAACGAAATTAAAAAGCCTAAACTAAAATAAATATACCTAAAATAAATAAACTAAATTAAATAAAAATAAAAAATAAACCTAAATAAAAATAAAAAATAAAATAAACTAATATACATAAAAAATAAACTAAATAAACCTAAACCTATCGGTTTACTTAATTATTTTTTAAAAATCCTAAATCCTAAACCCTAAACCTTAAACCTTAAACCATAAACTAAATAAGCCTAAACCTATTAGTTTACTTAATTTAAATAAAAAGTCATAAACCTTAAATCCTGAAACTAACCCTATACCCTAAACCTACAACCCTAAACCCTAAACCCTAAAAATCCATAAACCTTAAACCCTAAACCCAAAACCCTAAACCCTAAACCCTACACCCTGAACCCTAAACCCTAAACCATAAACCCTACACCGTTAACCCTAAACCCTAAACCCTAAACCCTAACCCTAAACCCTAAACCATAAACCCTAACCCTAAACCCTAAACCTAAACTAAACCTAAACCTAAAAGAAATAAATTAATTTTAAAACTAAATAAACCTAAACCTAAACCCTGAATGATGACATGATGGTAACACCAAACAGCAGTCTAGATGCAGTGGAGGTGAAGTGAGGCTATCGGAGTGGTGGGGATGAGGTGGCGGATGGATGGAGGTGGTCGAAAGCAGTGGTGGAGGTGGGAGGAGCCAAGGCAAACATGGTGAGATAGATCGGGATGATGGGGATCCCACTACTGAATAGTTGTTCTAATGGAAACTAGAGAAACTGAAGAATGGTCAATCTGATCAGCTACATATGGAACTATCTTTACAATAGAGATGGTTCTAGAAATCTAGTGTTTTAGATTTGCTCTATTGCTTATTTTTCATCAATGTTGTCTCTTGTGTCTTAGAAAACTTGGTGTATTACTTGGTTGATGAAATCCAAAAGAAGAAATGTTAAATCTAAATTTGTTCTCTATTAAAAAAAATAAAAACCCTAAACACTAAAGAAAAACCTAAACCATAGACCTTAAGCCTAAACCTTAAACCCTGAAAACCCTTAACCCAAAACTTAAAACCATAAACCCTAAACCCTATAAACTCTAAACCTTAAACACTAAACCCTAAAACCCTAAACCCTAATCTCTAAACCCTAAAACCAAAACCATAAACCCTTAACCCTAAACCCTGAACCTTGAACCCTAAACCACAAACTCTAAACCTTAAACATTAAACCCTCAACTAACCCTAAACCCTAAACCCTAATCCTTAATCCCTAAACCATAAAAAGGTAAAAACCTAAATCTAAACTAAATAAAACTTAGAAATAAAATAAATAAAAAAAATCTAAACTAAATAAAATAAAAATATAAAATAAAATAAAAACCTAAACTAAAACCTAAACCTAAACCTAAACCTAAACCTAAGCCTAAAAAGATAAGAAAAATAAAAAATAAAAACTAAAATAAAATAAAATAAATAAAAACCTAAACTAAACTAAAAATTAAAAAACCTAAATATAATAAAAACCAAACTTAAAATATAAATAGAATAAACCTAAAAAAATGAAATAAAAACCAAATGAAACTCTAAACCTAAAGAACAAACCTAAAAATAAAACCTGAAAATAAATGAATAAAAAAATCTAAACCTTAAACTAAAAAAAACCTAAACCTAAAATAAAAATAAAATAAACCTAATCCTAAACTAAAATAAATAAAACCTAAACCTAAAATAAACCCTTTAAACCTTTAAACTTAAACCTACTAACCTAAACCCATAAACCTAAACCCTAAACCTAAACCTAAACCTAAATCCTAAATCCTAAACCTAAACTATAAACCTAAACTCTAAACTAACACTAAACTACTAAACTTAAACCCTATACCCTAACCTTAAAAACTTAAAACTATAAATTCTAAACTAAACTCCTAAACTTAAACTAAAAACCTAAAAACTCTAAACCTACCTAAACTAAACTAAACTCCCTAAACTTATAAACTCTAAAAATTAACCTAAACTAATTAAACTTAAACTTAAACCCTAAACCTAACTAACCCTAAACTCCAAAACTAAAACCCTAAACCCTCTAAAAAACCTTAAACCCTAAACTAAACCTAAACCTTAAACCATAAAACCTAAACATAAATCTATCCCTAAAATAAAAATAAATAAAATTAATAAATAAATAAACCTAAAATAAAATAAATAAAATAAAATAAACTAAAACCTAAACTAATCCTAAAAATAAATTAAAATAAAAATAAAAAACCTAAAATAAAATAAAAGATAAACAAACTAAAAAATAAAATAAAACTAAGAATAAAAAATCTAAATAAAACAAAAACTAAACGTAAAATAAAAATAAAATAAACCTAAAATAAATTAAATTAAAAACTAAATAAAAGCCTAAACCTAAAATATGAACCTAAAAATAAAACCTAAATGTAAATAAAAAATAAAACCTAAACTCTAAAATAAAAAAAATTTAAATCTAAAATTAAAAATCAAATAAACAAAATAAAACAAACCAAAAACTAAACTAAAATAAATAAAACCAAATCCTAAACCTAAACCTAAAATAAACTAAACTTAAACCTAAGCTAAGTAAAATAAAATAAACTAAAAATAAACCAAAACCTAAACAAAAAAAATAAAACCTAAAAGTATACCTAAAATAAAAACCTAAAACCTAAACCTAAAAAATAAAATAAAAACCAAAACCTAAACCTAAAAATAGAAAATAAAACCTAAACCTAAATAAAATAAAAATAAAACACAACTAAAAAATAAACCTAAACCTAAAAAATAATATAAAATAAAAAACCTAAACCAAAATAAATAAACTTAAAAATAGCTAAACTAAATAAAAATTAAAATTAAAATTAACTCAAATAAATAAAAAATAAACTATATAATCCTAAACCTACCAATTTACTTAAATTTATGTAAAAAACCCAAACACTAAAGCTTAAACTCTAAGACTAACCCTAAACCCTAAACCCTAAACCTACAATCGTAAGCCTACATTTCTAAACCCTAAACCATAAAACCCTAAACCCTAAACCCTAAACCTAAAACCCTAAACCCTAAACCTTAAACCCTAAACCCTAAACTCTGAACCCTAAGCCCTATACCCTAAAATCCTAATACCTGAACCGTAAACCTAAAACCCTAAAACCTACAACCCTAAACCCTAAACCCTAAACCCTAAGCCCGAAACCTTAAACTAACCCTAAACCTAAAACCCTAAACTAACCCTAAACCCTAAGAATGGGTAGAACCTTGACAGTAGGAACATCACTGTCAACTAGGCTTAATCAAAATCTAATGGTGGAGTTGAAGGTGGAGGTAGTAATTATTGCAGTGGTGGTGGGGGACCTGGAGGTATTGGGGGATATGGAGGTGGTGGTCGGTGGTTATGGAGGCAGGAGGAGCGATGAAGGTTACAGTCGTGGTGGTGGCGGAGGGAGAGATCAGGGATACGATGGCTGATCCTGCGCTACTCGAGAGGCGGGGTTGGTTCTGATGGGAATTAGAAAAACTGAAGAACATTTGATCTGATCTACTGCTTATGGAATTGTGTCTTTATAATAGAGACGATTATACTTATTTAGGGTTTTTATTTGCTCTATAGGTGCTCATTTTTTATCTATGTCATCGTTTGTGTCTCAGAAGAAATGTTGAATCTAAATTTATTCTTTATTAAAAAATCTTAAACCCTAAACTAAAATTGAAACCCTAAACCTAAAACCAAAACCCTAAACCCTAAACCCTAAACACTAAAACCATAAACCCTAAATCCTAAAACCTACAAACCTAAACCCTAAACCTAAACCCCAAACCCTAAACCCTAAACCATAAACCCTAAACCCTAAACCCTAAATCCTAAACTAACACTAAACCCTAAACCCTAAACCTTGAATAAAGATTTCATTAAGAGTAAATCTAAAGAATGACTCAATCCTAACATAGTTATGATAACTAAAGAAAATTTCTTCAAGATACTTTCCCTTGACTATTAGATATTTGAATACCTTAAACCCTAACCCTAAATCATATTATATAATTGTATATTATAGTATAATGTATCATCATATATTTGAGCATGTAATGATGTGTTTTTGGATGTTATATAATGTTTTAAAATGTTTTAGTATATTATGGTATTCTTCCCTATAGTCTATATTAATATAAATCATAAAAATATTGATTAAATAAATGAGAAGATGAAATTTGTTAAATTTGAATTGGGAATTAGGTTATAGTAGCAAAGGTGTGCTACGCAACTTGTAGTCTAAAAAGTAAGATTTTATGTTCAAAATTACTATTATATGTTGTAGCATAGTTTAACATCATATAACATAATATATTGTTCTACGCATTTTAAATTCTTTTAGTATTTTACAATCATGCAGTCGAGCCTACACTAGAATTATTTATAAAAATGTTGACTTAGACTTTAAATTGTGGAATTTGGCAAAATTCATAATAGGTAGAGCATGGCATCATAATATATTATTTCAATTTAAAATAAGTAAGTTATATAACTAAAATATATAGTTTTTTATTGTTTAGACTAATATTATGATTTTTTTCTCTTAAACAGTACCTTGTGACATGATATGGAATATAATATAATATATTATGTTATAGTATACTATGATATAGGATGCCATAACATAATGTAGCATCATGCATTATAGCATACTATTGTGTATTACTACTTATTGTTTATCATATTTTAGTTTGTTATAGTATGATGTAGTAGAGTTTTTTGGTATATAATTCATAAAAATACTAATTTATAGGCTGAGATGATGGGATTTGGCCAAATTTAAGGTAACCTTTAGGTAACAACATTGGGGTGTGCTATGGTGTGTAAATTAATCAAAAGAATGGAATTTTCCATCCAAAATGAATGTTCATTTTTTCAACTAAATTTTATAATTTTTTTACTTAAACTGATTCATTTTAAGCTATAATGTAAGATAATATATTATATGAAAGAATATTAAAATATAATGTACATAAAAATATAACTTCACATATATATGAATGTGGTGGTGTGTTACTGAATGTTATTATACATTTTAGTATGTTTTACATTCGTTATAAAACATTGGGTCAAAACTCACAAAATTGTTAATTTGAAGGTTGAGATGGAAGAATTTGGCCAAATTCATGGCACAAACCAAGAAGCAACACCAAAATTATGCTATTTTGTACCATTTCTAATAGAAACATAACAATTTTACATCCTAAATGAACATTATTCATATTTTTAGAAAATTTTGTTATTGTTTCCTTTTAAGTTATTCTAATGAGATGCAATTTTAGACAATATATTATATTATAGCAAATTATAATATAACATCATATATTATTATATAATATAGTGTGTTAATTCACACTATAATATGTTTAGCATGATATTGTATAGTTAGTTTGAGTGTGCACCATCACAAATCATAAAATGTTGATTATAATGTTAAGATGATGTAATTTGAATGAATACATTGTTAGGCTTTTGGTTGAACTATTAAAGGTGTGCATAAGAGAAAAAATAAGATTTGATGAGAATTCCAAGGCAAGGACATGGAAGGAGATCCGCTAGGGGATCACACATGTATTGGACATGACATCTGAGGGGTCTATGTCAAGGGCATAGAAGTAGAAAATTTGTTGGGGATAAGGTTTAAATTTGATTTAATTATAAGATTTGTGGAAAGAAGATCCACTAGGGATAAGAATGTATAATCCATCGGGAATTAAGATTGAATTGACCTTAATTTGTTTTAATTTAATTGATGTGGAGGCATATCTGCTGGAGATATGGGCCTGAGTCCGCTATGGATCAGATTTATGAACCTTCCACTAGGGAAGTGGGTTCGGGCAATCCACTAAGGATTGGGATTTGACTTTGATTTCATAGATTTTTTTGGGGATGTATCCACTAAGGATAAGAGTTTGGTTGGATTTCTTTGATTTAGACTCTACTGGGGAGTTGGTTTAATTTGGCTTCATTGGGGAGGTTGTTTTAGATTTGATTTGTTTGCTTGACTTATTTATGTATGATTTGGGGCTCCACTGAGGAGAAGGGTGTGATTTAACTCCACTGGGAAAAATTAGATTGTTTTAATTTAATATGAGTTAATCTATGGACCATGTCGGTGTGCGAGGGACCCACTAAGATGAGGCTATATCAGCCTTGACCTACCTCTGGTTTATAAATCCAAAAGGATAGCCTACCGGCTGTGGGGTTTCCTTTTGGTATGCAATGGCTATGCTAGGAAGAAGGTGTAACAGATTTACATCTTCTAAAAAGTGAGAAATAATCACTAGGGTGACCTATTGGATGCACAACAAATCAAACCTGGCCTAGGGCGACTACTAAGTGAATGTCGTTGAGGACTTATGTCAACTCAAAAGTAGTCAAGATTAATTTTATCTTAATATCATGTGATTTAATATGGTTTGGTTAGTTTAGCTTGATTTTGAATTGTGGGCATAACTGTTAGGGATGGAGCTCAGTGAAATTTGATAGATTTAATTTATGGACCATGTCGGTGTGCGATGGACCCACTGAGAAGGGGCTATATCGGACATGTCCTATCTTAGATTTATAAATCCAAAGGGATAGTCTATTGGCCATGGGATAGAGCTAGCCAACCTAAGGGGTTGTCTTTCGGTGTGCAATGGTTGTGCTAGAAAGAAGGCATAGCAGACTAACATCTTCTAATATCGCATCATAACAAATTCACAAACAAGAATACTTTCAACATGGAAGAGATTGAATTTGAAATGGAATTTTCATTGATGATAATTATTTTCAAACATAATATATAATATTTCTTTAAGTGGAGCCAATTGATTGGAAGCATTGGACGCTCTCTCTTATGATAAATAAGTTGATAAGATCCTTTTTGGTAGGCCTTCTCTATGGCAAAAGGGCCATCCCAAATGGGCTCAAACTTGCCTCCCATCTTACGATGAACAACAATTTGTCTCCTAAGAACTAAAATAAGCTCTCCTACTTGAATGGCTCTAGGACAGACCAACATGTTGTGAGCTTGAATCATTTTATCTTTGTATAACTTGAGGTTTTGGCATGCTCATAGGCATCTCTCCTCCTAACCTTCAAGCTCTTCTAATTGCAACTTGGCATTCTACTCTATCTTGCTACCCACAACTATCCTTAGTGATGAGAGTTGAACTTCTAATGGTAGAACAGCTTCAAACCCATACACAAAGGAGAAAGGAGAAAACTAAGTTGGAGTTCTATATGTGGTGTGGTAGGCCCACAAGGCTTTAACTAACTTCTCATGCCACTATCTCTTATTATTATCGAGTGTATTCTTTAGTATTTGGATGAGAGTTTTATTGAAGGCTTCCGCTAAGCCATTTTCTCTCGGGTAGTTGATGGCAGAATATCTCCAATCTATAATGTGTCTATGAGCAAAGTTGTTGATCTTGGTTCTCTTGAATGCAGTACCATTATCAAGTATAAGTCATCGAGGCAATCCAAACCTATATACGATATGGTTCCTAAAAAATTGGAGCACATATTGAGCTATGACCTCTCCGAACGAAATCGCCTTCACCCATTTGGAAAAGTAGTCAAGAGGCCATGAATGACCCTTGGAAGAAGGAGAATCAAACCCACTATGTCAAACCCAACACTCAATGTCCATGAGGCCAATGTAGAATGTTGGGTGGTTGGTGTAGGACCACACCATGTATTTGACATTGTTGGCATCGCCTAGTCATATCCACATAATCTTTGATCATCGATGGCCAGTGGTATCCTAGTCTCTTAAACTTGTCTTTTATCTTCGGACTAGATTGGTTGGCTCCACATAATCCTGAGTGTACCTCGGTCATAATCTTATGGGCTTCATACTTGTCTAAATAATATAACCACATATGATCGAAGGACCGCTGGTCTAAGACACCAAGTACAAGAGTGTAGGAAAGTACTCTTTACTTCATCTGATAGGCTTGTGACTTCTCTTGAGGTAGTTTTTCTTTATTTAGGTATTCCATGAATGGTTTCCTCTAATCTAACTCATCATCCTTCTTGGAAATGGAAACCTCTCCTTCAAGAGAGTGCTTTTTGGTGAGTTCAATACCAATAAAGGATAAGACTTATCTATTTTGGACCTTTATTAATATGGACTCATCCTCCGAGCATGCCAAACCCTTGGCAAGCTTGGCTAAAGCATACACTATGGCATTCTTTCCTCGAGGAATCTTATAAATAGTAACCTACAGGATTTGGGCCAACAACCCTATGGTATACTTATGGTAGTGATGGAGCTTGGGCTTTATAACCTAATAGGACCTATCGATTTAGTTGATAACTAGCTGAGACTCCCTGAAGATGTTGATGTTTTGGATGCTTAGAGTAATGGCTAACTCCAAACTGGCAATCAGAGCCTCATATTCGGCTTCATTATGGATGCAAGGATTAGATAGATAATATGAGAATCTCATCACATCGTGATCTAGAGTTAAGAGAACTATTCCTACCCCTGCCTTTCTTGGACTAATAGTTTGTGGTTCTTCTCCTCTTTGAGAGGAAGACGCACCATCAAAGTACATCTGCCATAGGTGAATGCTAGTATCCCCTAAGTTCATGATTAGTTCATTGGGGAGATCATCACTAAGTTGAGAGTCAGCAAGAAGTGGGTGTACTATGAAGTAATCCGCTAGAGCTTGTCCTATCATCGCACGAAGGGGTATGAAGATAATGTCAAATTGTGAGAGGATCTTGGACCATCATGCCAACCGTCTAGATAGTGTTAGCCGTGTCATGAGATACTATAGTGGATTGATCCTAGAGGTTAAGTTCACCTTATGAGTAAGCATGTAGTGTTGTAGCTTTTGGGATGTAAAGATTAAAGCTAGGCAATGCTTCTTAATGGGTGGATAATTGCCTTAGTAGAGATTAGACGATGGCTAAAATATTAGAGTGCATTTTTCTTCCCTTCGTCATTGGTTTGGGCCAACGAAGCACCAAGGAAGTCATCTAACATAGCAATGTAAAGTATGAGTGGCTTGCCCGGGATAGGGGCTGTTAGAACTGGCGGTGTCATCAAGTAATGCTTGATATCTTCAAAGGCGTGCTAACACTTGCCATCCCACTTAAACCTGGCATCCTTCTTGATAAGTGCTGAGAATGGATGACATCTTCTCAATAGGTTGGATATAAAGCATCTTAGATATGCCAAGCTCTCTTGGAATGATCTGAGTTGAGTTAAACTTTTAGGGGGTGGCATTTCTAATATTACATTGATCTTCTCTGCATCAATTTCAATTCCCTTATGTTGGACAAAAAACCCAAAGAATTTCCTTGAAGCTACTATGAATGCACACTTCAGGGGGTTCATTTTGAGGTTAAATTGTCTTAACTGTTCAAAAATTACTCTCAAGTCAAAGAGATGGTCTTCCTTTTCTCTACTTTTCACCATGAGACCATCGACATAACACTCGACTTCATGATGAATGAGTTCATCAAGATGTCATAGCTTGGTAATTAAGACTGAATTTTACGCGTGACCTTATAGCAATAGCTTTAGATCAGGGTTCTAAAAGCAGTGTTTCTTTCATATTTAGGGGCCATCTTTATTTGGTTATATCTAGAAGAGCCATCCATGAAAAAGAATATTTCATGAGATGAGGCAATGTCAACCATTAGCTCGAGGATTGGTAGCGAAAATTCATCTTTTGGACATGCCTTATTTAAATCCCTAAAATTGATGCATATGTGAATTTGGCCATTCTTTTCTTAACTTAGATAGTGCTGGCCAACTAGGTAGGATATTTTTCTTTTCGGATGAAGCCAGCATCAATCAATTTCTATACTTCATAAATGACCTATTATTCTATGTCTAATCGCATGCATCAAGGAGCTTGCTTGATAGGGTTAGTTGTAAGCTCTATTGCTAGTTTGTGGATCACTATGTCATGAGCTAATCCATGCATCTCTTCATAGCTCCATGCAAAGTAGTACTTAACCTCAATCAATAGCCTAACGAAGTCATTGGTTTTAATTTCATTCAATAAAGAACTAATGTATTCTAGGCGTGGATCTTCTTCAGTTCCTAAGTTAATTTCCTTGAGCTCGTCGATGGTTGACTTGATCTCTTCTTCAAACTCTAGCGGTGCATCTCTGACTTTAAAATCATCTGGATCATCTAATGTTTCTAAGCACAGCTCCTCATATGAGTTAATGTGATTTGAAAAAAACCTATTAGATTCCAAATGATTGGTGATGACTAAGCAAGAATCATCATCATCACTAGACCCATCTCAAATCCTAGTCCCGATCTTAATTGAGAGATCTTACATTTATTCTTCCATATTCTTTCAAAGTAGTCTAACCTATGCTTTGACCAAGTTTGTGGGATTAACCTTTTCTTTACTAAGTTTTGAACACAAGCCAAGTACCAATCAAAAGGTAATTTTATTAAATCTCTATATGAATCATCCTAAAGTTCTACATCAACTTCTTGACTTGAGGATGATGGTCCCAAAAGGAACCTCTATGTCTTCACACATGTGGATGACTTAGGGGCTTCCTTAACTACCAATCCCTCAACTTTTTGAGAGGAAAGAGAGATAAGTAACCTGCCTATACATATAGACTTAGATACACTTATGCTTTGCTTTAGAACTTGGTCTTCATTGCCATCTGGCTCAAGTGTCACCTCCAAGGGAATCGAGAAGAGTGTTAATATATAAGAATCATATAAGACTCATATGAACTAGACTCTAAGTCTATAGTAGGTGTACTCTACATATTTTCTATAGGGTGGCCAATAAAGAGGTTTTCTACCCTGGGATTGCCTCTAAACTGGCCTCTTCCTCTTCCTAGTGGAGGTCAGGTCATCCTACCCATATGTTTGAATGGATTAATGAACCGTGGGTGGAATTTAACGTCAAGCTCCACTTCCTCCTCCAAGTCTATTTTAGCTCCCTTTTATTTCATTTTTATTTTTTTTTTTTTTTTTTTCTATTTCTTTTCTTTTTTTTTTTTTTTTTAACAAGCCAAGTGAAAATAGACTTATTGATTTTGAGGGAGGTAGTAAGCCACATCCTCATATATGCTGACCTTGTAAACTATAAATGGCTTGAGATCTCCTTAGACATAGTAGATGATCCCACCTCTCACAAACTTCATACACTAATGTAGAGAAGATGGAACTATGTTGTTCTCATGCATCTATAATCTCCCTTGAAAAGCATTGAAAGATGTATCTGAGTCTATAATATGAAACTTGGCTTCGGTCTTCTAATCATCTATCTCCAAGGGCAACACGATGGAGGCGAAGGCCTGTTTACCTCACTTTTGGAGTGTGGATTCAACTTCCCATCTTAGACTTAGGAGTTTTCTATACACTAAGACTTCCCCAATCATAAGACACTTCTAACAATAAGGTAACTTAACCTAAGCTTCAATGACTTAGAAGGGTTAACCATAGGAATAGGTTATGCCTTAGAGATTAGGATAATCCACCTACCTTACAACCCAAATCCAATACATGTTCACCTTCTCAAACCAAACCTCAAGTTCAATGGAAGCATCAAATCAAAATCCAAATCCAAAACTAAATGATTGAAGCCCATGATCAAATCCAAACTGGAAATCCTTCCTAAGCCATATTACCTATCCCATGGACTTAGCCAAATCTTAATCCAAATCAATCCAAAATCAATTGATTTTTTTATAATAAATTTATATCTTCAATCATCTTCCTAAATATAAATCAAATCTACATTTAAATGATCAAAATTAAATCAAACTAAATAAAAACCCTTCCTAAGCCATATGACCTATCCCATGGACTTAGAAAAATCTTAATCCAAATCAGGTCAAACTCAAATGATTTTCTCATAAATCAATCATATTTTAATCATCTTTACAACTTTAAATGAAATATACATTTAAATCGTTAAAACTAAATCAAACCAAATCAAAATCCAAACCTAAGCCACATGACCCAACTCCATGGACTTAGCCAAATTCCTTCATTTCAAATCGGAAATTAAATTGATTTTCTCATGAATCAATCATACTTTCAATAATATTCACAAATATAAATGAAATCTACAATCATCAAGCCAAACCAAAATCAACCCAAGTCAAACCCAACTTAACCCTTTTGACATGAAATGTTCAATTGTACCAAAACCCATTTGAACCCAACCCAATTGCAATTGAATTTATATATCAATCCCAAATCCATATATAAACTCAACTAAATCAAACTCAACCCAAATTCAAGCCAACTAAACCCAATTGGTCCACTTGACCCAAAGTGGTCAATTTTACTTATTTAAGCCATGTTCTAATCCTACAAATTGGGAACTAGCCCATCAAAACCTCCCATCATGATGTTGATCACCCTAGGTTGATCAATTGTCATTAGGTCAAACCAAGTCAACTTGGACATTTGACCAAGTTAATGAACCCAAACTAGCCAAATTGCAACCAAAGCCAAATCCTTGATGATTCATACCAAATCAAAATCAATATTTGAATATGACTTGACCTTCAATTGAGTCAAACCAAACCCAATTGGCCTCTTGACCCAAGTTGACCCAAATTGACCTAAAAGATCAAATTGGGTCAAATCAAAATATAAACCAAATTGATTGCTAATGGCTCAATCATTCCAAATTGATTGTTGAACTTTGCAAAGCCATGATTGGACCCAATTGAACCCAATTGATCTTCTTAGCCCAAATTGACCTAAAGGTTCAAGTTGGCCTAAGTCAAAATTAATTGAAACCAAAGCCTACAATCATCTTCAATTGGTCAACTAAACCCAAGCCAATTAGGATAATTTGGTCAAATTGGTCAACTTAACCCATTTGACCCAAAAGAATTCAAATGAGCCAAAAATAAAATCTTAGCCAAACTAAACCAAACCAATTGAACCAAAACATCCCAAATGATCATATGAACTTGACCTAATCCTTGGTTTGACCTAATTTGACCAATTGGTCAACTTGACTAATTAACATTGATGATCAAATTGAGCCAAAACCAAAAATCAACTCCAATTGACTTGTTATGAAATCTTTTGGCTATTTCAAATCTCAAAATCATCAATACCAATGACCATAAATTGTCAAGTAATCACATGAGAAAAATCACCCATGTAAGTGATCTTTCCAATCCTATAGATAAACCTATAGATAAAATAAAAACCTAAACTAAAAAAATAAAACCTATAGATAAACCTAAAATAAAAACCTAAAACCTAAACAAAATAAAATAAAATAAAACTTGTATTTTAAACCTAAAATAAAGAAATCAAAAACTAGAAAGAAAATAAAATTAAACTAAACTAAAAAATAAGCATAATCTAAAACTAAACATAAAAATAAACTAAAATAAAAACCTAAATAAAAATATAAAAACTTATAAAACTAAACTAAATAAAACTAAAAAATAAACCTAAATAAAAATTAAAAAAAATAGCCAAATAAATGAAAATAAACTAAATATAGTTAAAATATTAATTTATATAAAAAAAAAAAACCACAAATAAAAAATAAATCTAAACCAAATAAATAAAATTCCTTTATAAAACCCTCCCTCTCTATGACTATCCCTCATTCTAAATAAATCCTCAAAACTTAAATCATCTGAATACCCAAATCATTCTCACCCTCCATATCTTCTAAACCTAAACCCTCCCTAAACCCTTTAAACACCCTAACCATATCACACCCTTTTTCTTTCATACCTAATCCTCCATAAACCCTCACTCTAATTCTCTCTAATCTAAATATTTTAAAATAAAATACCCCAAAACCTAATACTTAAATCTAATATTTGACATAAAAATCTATTTAACAATGATCTCAATGGTGGTGAGGATCTAAAATTGGTGAATATGGAGATAGAATTTTTGGTAGTTACTTAGGAGCATAATTATCTTTTTGAAGGAAAGATCATATGATGGTGGATCTATACTTTAGATTCATAACTAGAGAAATTAAGAAGCTAGATCCTTTGCTACTTATTAGCTGTCTTTACATTGATTCTAGTTATCTTTTTTTATTTTCTCTATGCATTTGATTTTTTGTCTATGTATCACTTGTGTCTTAGAAAACTTGGTGTGTTACTTGGTTGATGAAATCAAATGTTGAATCTAAATTTATTCTCGATAAAAAAACCAAAAATTAAATAAACTAAATCTTTTATTACTACCCTACCCTAAACACTCATAAAAACCTCACTCACCTTCCCTACTTAAATACCTAAATCCTCTATAATAATCATAACCCCACCACTACATCCCTCTTCCCTACCCTCCTGACCCTAATCTATACTAAACCTAAACTCTAAATAATTAATCTTTTAATAAACCTAATCCTAAAATATTAAAATAAAATCTAACTAAAAATTAAAACTAATATTAATCCTACCTAAACTAAGTCTAAATAAAATTAAAATCTAAAATAAACCCCTAACCTCCTCACAATATATAAATAAATTTAAAATAAACTCTAAAATAAAACATATTATCAATAAATAAACCTTAAACAATGACCTAAAATAAAATAAACCTAAACTAAATAAAAATAAAAATACTTACTCAAAAATTACAACTAAACCTACCTAAAATTCTAAAACTTAAGATACTAATTAAATAAATAAAAAGAAATAAAAATAAAATTAATAAACTAAAATGAATAAACTAAAATCTAATGACCTATACTGTCGGGTTTACTAATTTAAGATAAATCAAAATAAATAGACTCAACCTCCACTAACAACTATCATTAAATCTCGATCCATGACCCTAACTCACCCACTCCCAGATCCTATTGACCCTAACCCAAGATTTTCTCTCCCTACCTCCTCATAACCTAAAACCTCTCTAACCAACTCAGCTAATAAATAAATGTTTAAACTCCTATAAAATACAAAATAAATAAAAACTTCCTCTAATGTTAATAATAATACTAAAAATAAAATATCATCTACTAAATAACCCAAATGGAACTAAATAAAATAAACTAAAATAAAATAAAATAAAATATTATAAACCTCTAAACTTAAAATAAAATAAAATAAAATAAAAAAATAAAAAAAATAAAAGAAAACATAAGCTAAAATAAAAAAAAAAATAAATAAACCTAAACTAAAATAAACTAAATAAAATAAATAAAAACATAAATAAAATAACTAAACCTAAACCCTAACTAAAATAAAATAATTAAAATTAAAATAAACATAAACTAACAAAAAAAAAATAAGCATTAAATAAAATAAAATAAAAAAAACTAGAATAAAATAAAACCTAATACCTAAAATAAAATAAACTAACTTAAATAATAAGTAAACTAAAAATGACATAAACCTAAACCTAAACCTAAAAGAAATAAAATTAAAAGATAAAAAATAGTAAAATAAATTCACTAAATAAAAAAAAACTAAACTAAATAAAATTAAATTAAACTTAAATCAAATAAAATAAAATAAACTAAAATAAATATTAAATCTTACCTAATTTAATTATTTTAATAATTATAAATTCTATAAAACTAATAAACTATTTACCTACCCTCTTACTGATCCCTGAGCATATTATTTTTTACATAAAATTAAATTAAATCACAATTCTTAATATCATAATAATATCCTTAAAAAAATTCCTACTATTAAATTGTTTACATTGTCTACCATCCTTAATTATCCACTGACCTCTAATCATAAAATTATAAAATATAACCCTGCTAAATAATAAATAACCAAAAATCCAAAATTATTCTAAATAAGATAATAATGAGCTACTAATAATAAATGTATAAATATAACTTATAACCTCCTACCTAAAATTTAAATATAATACTAAATAAAATAATAATCTAAACTAACAAAATAAACAAACCTAATAACTTAAAATAAAATAATACATAAAATAAAAATAAAATCTTATAAATAAAATAAAAAAACTAAATAAACCTACTAATAAACCTAAAAATATAAAATAACCAAATACTACTAAAACCCTAATCCTAAACAAATAAATAATCTAAACTAAAATAAACTAATAAAATAAAATAAACCTGACCTATAAAATACTAAAAAATACTAACTAAATAAAATTAACTAAGCTAAAATAAATAAACCTACAAATAAAACTAAAATAAACTTAAAAAATAAACTAAACTTAAACTTACATAAAGTAAAATGAAATAAACTAAAAATAAAATAAAGATAAAACTCACTAAAAATAAATAAACCTAAAATAAAATAAAATAAAAATGTATACTAAAATAAATAAACTTAAAATAAATAAACTAAACTAAATAAAAATAAAATGAATAAATAAAATAAATAAAATAAATTCATTTAAAATAAACTAAACTAAATAAACATAAACCTCTTACAATTTAAATTAAACCAAATCCTAAACCCTACTAACCTACCCTAAACCTCAATCATAATCTAACCCTAACCCTAAATTAAATCAAAAACTAAATCAAAAAACTAAAAAACCTTAATCCAAACCCTAGACCTAAAACCCTAAATAAACATTAAAATCTAAACCCTAAACCACACAGACTACACCTTAAACCCAGAATGGGCCACATGATTTGGAACATTATCATCAACTTAAAGATCATGATGGATGAAGGTGGAGGATATATGCATGGTGGTGGGGATCTGGAGGTGCTGGTGCATATTGAGGTGGTGGTTAGAGTAATGGTTGTTATGGAGGTGGGAGGAGCAATGGAGGTTACAACCATAGTTATAAGGAAGATTAGGATATGATGGCGATCATTCTAGAGATAAATTGGAGAAATAAAAGAATGGCTGATTTGATCTCCTACATATGGAACTATCTTCACACTAGAGATGGTTCTAATAATCTAGGATTTTTGATTAGCTTTATGGGTGCTAATCTTTTATCTATGGCATCGTTGGTTTCTTAGAAAACTTGGGGTGCTACTTGGTTGATGAATTCAAAAAGAAGAAATGTTGAATATGAATTTATTTTCTATTAAAAAAATTCATTAAACTCTAAACCCTAAACCCTAAACTAAAACTTAAACCTAAACTAAAACTAACCTAAACCCAAACTAAATCTTAAAATCTTAAAAAATTAAACCTTAAACCATAAAATCCTAAACCTAATAAAACTAAACCTAAACCTAAACCCTAAAACCTACAACACAAAACCCTAAACACTAAGCCCCCAAATCTAAACCTAAAACTAACCTTAAACATACCCAAACTAACCTTAAGCTTAAACCCTAAACTAACCCTAAACCATAACCCTAAACCCTAAATCCTAAACCTTGAATAAAGTTGTCATTAGTAGTAGATTCAAAGAATGACCTAATCTTAACATAGTTTTGGTAGCTAAAGAAATTTTCTTCAAGAGACTTTCCCTTCACTATTAGAGATTTGAATAACCTAAACCCTAACACTAAATCATATTATATTACCATATATTATAGTATAATGTAGCATCATATATTTGAGTATGTGTTGATGTGTTTTTGGATGTTATATGATATTTTAAAATGTTTTAGTATATTATGGTATTGTGCCTATAGTCTATATTAATATAAATAATAAAATATTGATTTAATAATCATATGATGAAATTTGTTAAATTTGAAGTGGGAATTAGGTTGTAGTACCAAGGTGTGCTACACCATTTGTAGTCTAAAAAGTAAGATTTTATGTTCAAAATAAATATTATATGTTGTAGCATAGTATAGCATCATATATCATAATATATTGTTTTGTGCATTTTAAATTCTTTTAGTATTTTACAATCAAGCAGTCAAGCCTACACTAGCATTACTTATAAAATGTTGATTTAGACTTTAAAATGGTGGAATTTGGACAAATTCATAATAGGTAGAGCATGGTATCATAATATATTGTTTCAATTTAAAACATGTAAGTGATACGAATAAAATATAAAATTTTGATTTTTTATCTTAAGCAATCCCTTGTGATATAATATACAATATAATATAATATAATATGCTATTGTGTATTATAATATAGGATGCCATAACATAGTGTAGCATCATGCATTATAGCATACTATTCTGTATTACTACTTATTGTTTAGCATATTTTAGTTTGTTATAGTATGATGTAGTAGAGTCTGTACTAGTATAATTCATAAAAATACTAATTTATAAGCTGAGATTATGGGATTTGGTCAAATTTAAGGTAAGCTTTAGAGAACATCGTTGGGGGTGTGCTATGGTGTGTCATTTAATCAAAAGAATGGAATTTTGCATCCAAAATAAATGTTCATTTTTCAACCAAATTTTATAAATTTTTTGTTTAAAGTGATTCATTTTAAGGTGTAATGTAATATAATTTATTATATGAAAGCATATTAAAATATAATATACATAACAATATAACTTCACATATATATGAATGTCGTGGTGTGTTACTAAATGTTATTGTACATTTTATTATGTTTAACTTTTGTTATAATACGTTGGGTCAAAACTCACAAAAATATTAATTTGAAGGTTGAGATGAAGAATATGCCCAAATTCACGGCACAAACCAAGAAGAAACACCAAAATTATGCTATTTTGTACCATTTCTAATAAAACATTAACAATTTTAGATCAAAAATGAACATTATTCTTATTTTTGAGAAAATTTTGTTATTTGTTCCTTTTAAGTGATTCGAATGAGGTGTAATGTTAGATAATATATTATATTATAGAAAATTATAATATAACATCATATATTATAATATAATGTAGTTTGTTAATTCACACTATATTATTTTAGCATGATATTGTATAGTTAGTTTGAGATTGCACCATCACAAATCATAAAATGTTGATTACAATGTTAAGATGATGTAATTTGAAGGAATACATTGTTGGGCTTTTGGTTGAAGAAATAAGAGAAGAAATAAGATTTGATTAGAATTCCATGTCAAGGACAAGGATGGAGATCCGCTAGGGGATCACATATGGATTGGACATGACAAGTTAGGGGTCTATGTTGATGGCATAGAATAAGAAAATTTGCTATGGATAAGGTTTGAATTTCATTTGTTTATATGATTTTTGGAAAGAAGATCCATTGGGGATAAAAATCTATAATCCACCATGGGTTAAGATTGAATCAACTTTAATTTATTTTGTTTTAATTGATGTGGAGGCATATCTACTATAGATATGGGCTCGAGTCCACTAGGGATCTAGTATTTGAACCTTCCATTAAAGAAGCAGGTTCAGGCTATCCGGTGGGGATTGGAATTTGAGTTTGATTTTCATAGATATATTTGGAGATGTATCCGCTACAGATAAGAGTTTGGTTGGATTGCTTTGATTTAGACTCTACTAGAGGAGTTAGTTTAATTTGGCTCCACTAGGGAGGTTGGTTTTGAAATTAATTTGTTTGCTTGACTTATATATGATTTGGGGCTCCACTAGGGAGAAGGGTGTGATTTAACTCCATTAGGGAAAATTAGATTGGGTTTAATTTAATATGAGTTAATGTATGGGCCTTATCGGTGTGCGATGGACCCACTTGAAAGAGCTATATCCTTAACCTATAGTTTACAAATCCAAAGGGATAGTCTACCAATTGTGGGGTAGAGCTAGCCAACCTAAGGGGTTACCTTTCAATGTGCAATAGATGTGCCAGCAAGAAGGCATAGCAGACTTACATCTTCCAATGAGAGGAACAACTGCTGCGGTGACTTGTTGGATGCACAACAAATCGAACCTAACCTAGGGCGACTACTGAGTGAATTTTACTGGGGACTTATGTCAACTCAAAAGTAGTAAAGACTAATTTTATCTTAATTTTATGTGATTTGATATGCTTTGTTTGGTTTAGTTTTATTTTAAATTGAGGGAATATCAACCGGGGATGTGAGCTCGATCAAATTTAATAGATTTAATTTATGGATGATGTTAGTATGCAATGGACCCACTAAGAAGGGGATATATCAGACTTGTCCTATCTTAGATCTACAAATCTAAAGGGATAGTCGACTGGCCGTGGGGTAGAGCTAGCCAACCTAAGGGGTTTCCTTTTGGTATGCAATTGTTGTGTCATGAAGAAGGTGTAGCAGACTTACATCTTCTAAAGCAGGGAATAACCACTGGGGTGACATGTTGGTAGCAAAATAAATAGACCCGATTTAGGGGTGACTATTGAGTGAATGTCGCTGGGGACTTATATCAACTTAAGAGAAGTTAGGTGATTCCTATAGGGAGTTTTGTTGACATTGCCCTAAATGATATGCTTAGGAAAAGGTACTAGGGTGTCCCCTTAATCCTCAAGTGAATATATATTATTTATATTTTTTGTGTGGACCTATTAGTGTGAAGGACCACTAGAGAAGGTATGTCACGACCTATCTCAGTTACTTTGACCAATGGAGAATCTACACATTCACAAGATGGATTCTCCAATCACAAGGGTGGTTACTAGGAAAGGAGAATTGTCAATTTGAACTGGCGAGTCTAAATGGGGTCACAATGAACGTGATCCAAATATAGTGCCCACAGGGAAGGTGATGCTAGGGGCATTTCCTGAGCCCTAAAAAAGAAAGCTTATAGGTGTACAGTGGCCAACTCAAGAAGAAAGCATAGCACACTTACATTTGCTATCAGTGGTATATCCTAAGGTGCAAGAACCAACTAACCTAAGATGTATCCATCAACATGAGTGGTGTGTCCATCAGCATAGTGAGAACCAACCAATCTAAGGCACCCATCAGTGTGAAATGATCAATCTGGAAAGAAAGCATGTATGCCTACAACTTTACAAGCAAAACTGATCATCGAGATAGTTTGTCATCAGCGAGATAGATGCTATCTAACCTAGAAGCTACTAGCGGAGCCTCGAGGAAGGGCGGACCAATTAAAATAGTTAGGAGGGAAGGAACCGCTAGGAGACTTATCCTAAACCTCAAATATACTCTACCCAATCAGTGTATGAAGGCTAATCGAAGATGAAAGCATAGCAGACTCATATCCTCTTAAATGAAGCCAACATGAGGTAGCTTACTGGCCACACAATAAGGCCTACCAAACTAACAAGGCACTCATCAGTGTGCAGTGGCCAAGTAAGTAAAGAAAGCATGGCAGACTTACATCCTCCAAAGTAAGAAGACCACTAGGGTGACACATTAGTTGGGTAGCACGTCAGCCTGACCTGGAGCAGCGACTGAGTGAGTGTCATTGGGGGCATTATCTCAACTCAAAGTAGCCCGAGATAAAAGATATGTGTTTGTTTTATATGTATGTGTGTAGTTTTTGTTTGTGTTGTGTCGATGAAGGATATGACACTGCTCGGGTTCCTTACACCTACCCTAAACTCATCATGGTGAATTCACAAATAAGAATAATTTCAACATGGAAGAGATTGAATTCAAAATAGAATTTTCATTAATGATAATCATTTTTAAACATGATTTATAATATTTCTTTGAGTAGAGCACGTTGATTGAAAGCATTGGGTGCTCTCCCTTATGATTAATAAGTTGATAAGATCCTCCTTAGTAGGCCTTCTTTATCAAAAAGGGCCATTCCCAAGTGGGTGCAAACTTACCTCCCATCTTACGATGGGAAATAATCGATCTCCTTAGAACTAAAATAGGCTCTCCACTTGAAAAGCTCTAGGATGGACTAACTTTTGTGAGCTTAAATTATTTTAGCTTTGTACAACTCAAGTTTTGCATGCCATAGCATCTCTCCTCCAAACTTTGAGCTCTTATAACCCTAACTTGGCATTGTTCTCTGTGTGATCTTGTTACCCAAAGCTATCCTTAGTGATGGGAGTTGGAACTTCTAATGGTATAGATTCAAACCCCTATGGAGAAAAGTAGACGAGTTAGAATTCTATATGTGGTGCGGTAGGCCCATAAGGCTTCAACTACTCAAGCCCATAAACTTATTATCATGAGTGTCTTCTTCTATTTGGATGAGAGCTTTGTTGAAGGCTTCTACTAAGCCATTTTCCTTCGGGTAGTTGATGGTAGAATATCTCCAATCTATGTTGTATCTTTGGGCAAAGTAGTTGATCTCAATGCTCTTGAATGTAGTACCATTATCAGATATAATTCATCGAGGCTCTCCAAACCTATATACGATATGGTTCCTAAAAATTGGGAGCTCATGCTGAGTTGTGACCTCTTTGAGTAGAATCGCATTTGCCCATTTGGAAAAATAGTCACTGGCAAGTAAGAGGAATCGATGACCCTTAAAAGAAGGAGGATCAATCGAACCCACTATGTTGGTACCCCATCACTCGAATAGCCATGAGGCTAATGTAGGATGTAAAATGTTGGGTGGTTTGTGTAGGTCCACACCGTGTATTTGATATCGGTGGGCCTTTAGTATCCATGCAATCTTTGATCATCGTAGTAGTATCTAATCTCTTGATCTTTGGGTTCATCTTTGGATTAGTTGGCTCACATAATCAAATGTATCTCTCATGATCTTCGGCTTTGTGCTTGTCTAAACAACGTAACCACATATGATTGAAAGACCACCATTATAAGAAACCATCCATAAGAGTGTAAGAAAGTGTTCTCTACTCTATCTAATTGGCTTGGGATTTCTCTTGAGGTAGTTTCCCTTTACTTACATAATCCATGAATGGTTGCCTCTAATCTAACTCCTCATCCTTTTTTAGCAATCGCAACCTACCCTTCAAGAGAGTACTTTTTGATGAGTTCAATATCAATAAAGGATAAGACTGATCTATTTTGGACCAATATTGATATGGACTCATCATCTGAACATGCTAACTCCTTCGCATGCTTAGCTAAAGAAGACACTACAATGTTCCCTCCTCGAGGAATCATATAAATGGTAACCTCAGGGATTTGGGCAAACAACTCCATGGTGTACTTACGGTAGTGATGGAGCTTGGGCTTTATAACTTTATAAGATCCAACGATTTGGTTAATAAATAGCTGAGAATCCCCGAAGATGTTGATATTTTGATGCTTAGAGTAATGAATAACTCTAGATCGGCAATCAGAGTCTCATATTCGGCTTCATTGTTGGTGCAAGGATTGGACATATGATATGAGAATCTCATCACATCGTAGTATGGAGTTAAGAGAACTATTCTTGCTCCTACCATTCCTGAAATAGTAGATTGTGGTTCTTCTTCTCTTTAAAAAGTACATCTCTTAGCGGTGAATGCTAGTATCCCATAAGTTTATGATTTGTTCATTGGGGAGATCATCAGTAAGCAGAGAGTTAGTAGGAAGTGGGTGTGTTGCTAACAAATCTTATAACGCTTGTCCTTTCATCGTGTAGAGGGTACGGAGGTAATGTCAAATTGCGAGAGGATCATGGACCATTATGCCAACCATCTGGATAGCATTAGCCGTGTCATGAGATACTGTAGTGGATTGATCCTAGAGATTAAGTTCACCTTATGAGGAAGCATGTAGTGATGTAGCTTTTGGGATGCAAAGATTAAAGATAAGCAATATTTCTCAATGAGTGGATAATTAGCCTCAGCAGAAATTAGATGACAATTGAGGTAGTAGAGTGCATTTTCCTTCCCTTCGGCTTTAGCTTGGGCCAACAAAGCACCAAGGGAGTCATCTAACATAGCAGTGTAAAGTATTAGTGACTTGCCCGGGATAGGGGCTGCTAGAACTAGCGGCATCATCAGCTAATGCTTGATGTCTTTGAAGGCATGCTCACACTTATCATCCCACTTGAACTTGGCATCCTTTTGGCAAGTGCTGAGAATGGTTTACATCTTCCCGATAGGTTGGATATAAAGCATCTTAGATAAGCCAACCACCCTTAGAATGATTTGAGTTGAGTTAAACTTTAGAGTGGCATTTCTAATATCACTTTATTCTTCTTGATCAATTTTGATTCCCCGTGTGAATAACAAACCAAAGGAATTTCCTAAAGCTAAAATGCACACTTAAGGGGTTCATTTTGAGGTTAAATTATCTTAACTATGTTGAAAACTACTCTCAAGTCAAAGAGATGGTCTTCCTTTTCTCTACTTTTGATGAGATCATTTACATAGCACTCAACTTGATGATGAATGAGTTCATCAAGATTGAGTCATAGCTCTTGGTATGTAGCATTTTTAAGGCTGAAAGGCATGATCTTATAACAATAGATTTTGATCAGGGTTCTAAAAGAACTATTTATTTCATCTTCAGGGGCCATCTTTATTTGGTTATATCTAGATGAGCCATCCATGAAAGACAAGACTGCATGAGATGAGGCCATTATTTTTCATAACTAGGATGACACTGGCTAGCCAGGTAGGATATTTTTCTTCCCGGATGAAGCCATCATCGATCAGTTTCTTAACTTCATAAATGACCTGTTGTTCTATGTTTAATCATATACATCTAGGAGCTTGCTTAATACGGTTAGCACTAGGCTCTTTTATGGACCACTATGTTAAGAGCGAATCCAAGAATCTCTTCATAACTCCATGCGAAGTAGTCCTAAAACTTAGTTAATAGCCTAACTAAGTCATTGGTTTCAATTTCATCCAACAAAGAATTGATGTATGTCGCGTGATCTTCTTCAGTTCTGAAGTTGATATATTTGCATCGATGGTTGACTTGATCTCTTCTTTGAACTCTGGCAATGCATCTTTGACTTCAAAGTCATCTGAATCATCAAAAGTTTTTAATCATAGCTCGTCATATGAGTTAATGTGATTTGAAAAGAACCTATCTGATTCCAAATGATTGGTGATGACTAAGCAGTAATCATCATCATCAACTAGACCCCCTATACTGAATCCTAGTCATGGTCTTGATTGAGAGATTTTACATTTATTCTTCCATATTCTTTCAAAGTAGTCTGACCTGTGCTTTGACCAAGTATGTGGGATTAACACTTTCTTTGTTAAATTATGAATACAAGTGAAGTACAAATCAAAAGGTAATTCTATTAAATCTTTATATGAATCATCCTCAAGTTCTACATCAACTTCTTAACTTGAGGATGATGCTCCAAGAAAAAACTTTTGAGTTTTCACACCTACGGATGACTTAGAGGCTTCTTCACCTACCAAACCCTTAGCTTTTTTATAGAAAATTGGGGTTAGTGCTAAGGTTCCCAACTGATGCCTAACTGTTTCACATATAGACTTTGATACACTTATGCTTTGCTTTGGAGCCCATATTCATCACTATCTGGCTCAAGTGTCACCTCGAAGGGAATCTACTATTGAGAAGAGCCGGTTAGTGTGCTAACCATCTAAGACTCATCCTTTGAACTAGATTCGAAGTCTCTATGGATAGTAGGTGTATTGCTGGTAGCTAGGATATATCTTCTATTGGGTGGCCAATAAAGTGGTTTTCCACCCCTAGGACTACCTATGAACTAGCCTTTTCCTCTACTTGGTGGAGGTTAGGTCGTCTGATCCAAATGTTCGAATAGAGTAATGAATAGTGGGTAGAATCTAATGTCAGGCTCCACTTCCTTCTCCAAGTCTATTTCCTCTCCCTTTTATTTTCTATTTCATTTTTTATTTTTTTTTTCTTTTTCTTTTTCTTTTTCTCTTTCTTTTTCTTTTTTTCTTTTCTTTTTTTTTTAACTTTGGTCAGTTTGTGAGAATAAACTTGCTTTTGAAGGTAGTAAATTAGCATCCTCATATATCGACCTCGTGAACTATAAATGGCTTGAGATCTCCTTTGACACATTAGATGATCCCACCTCTCACAAACTTCATACATGTAGATGGAACTATGGTGTTCTCATGTATCCATGGTCTCCCAAGAAAAGCGTTGAAAGATGTATTTGAGTTTATAATGTGAAACTTGCCTTGGTCTTCCAATCATTTATCTCAGGAAACACTATGGAGCCTAAGGCTGTTGACCTCACTTTTGGAATGTAATTCAATCTTCCCATCTTAGACTTAGGAGTCTTGTAGACACTAAGACTTCCTAGTCATAAGACACTTCAATTAGGTAAACACTTAACCTAAGCCTAAATAGAAGGGTTAACCATAGAATTAGGTTATGCCTTAGGGATTAGGATATTCCACCTACCTAACAACCCAAATCCAATTGTTCACTTTCTCAAACCAAACCTCAAGTTCAATTAAAACATCAAATTCAAATCCAAATCCAAAGAAAAATTCTAAAACCAAATTATTGAAGCCCATGATCATATCCAAACTTCAAACCCTTCTTAAGCCATATGACCTATCCCATGGATTTAGCCAAATCTTCATCCAAATCAATACAAAATCATTTTTTTTCTCATAATCAATTTATATCTTCAATCATCTTCCCAAATATAAATCAAATCTACATTTTAATGATCAAAACTAAATAAAACTAAATCAAAATAAATCAAAACCCTTCCTAAGACATATGACCTATCCTATGGAGTTAGCCAAATCTTAATCCAAATCAAGTCCAACTCAATTGATTTTCTTACAAATCAATCATATTTTCAATCATCTTCACAAATTTAAATGAAATATACATTTAAATCATCAAAACTAAGTCAAACCAAATCAAAATCCAAACTTAAGCTACATGACCTAACTCTATGGACTTAGCCAAATTCCTTTATTCCTAAACTTAAATTCAATTGATTTTCTCTTGAATCAATACCTTCAATAATATATCAAATATAAATGAAATCAAATCATAAAACCAAACTAAAATCAACCCAAGTCAAACCAAACTTAACCCTTTTGACTTAAAATGTTCAAATGAACCAAAACTCATTTGAACCAAAATGTAATTGAATTTATATCAATCAAATTCATATATAAACTTAACTAAATCAAATTCAACCCAAACTCAAGCCAACTAAACCCAATTTGTCCACTTGAACCAAAGTGGCCAATTTGACCTATTTGAGCCAAGTTTTATTCCTACCCAAATTAGATTGAACCAAACCCATCAAAACCTCCCATCATGATTGTTGATCACCCTAGGTTGATCAATTGTCACAAATTGGGTCAAACCAAGTCAACCCCTTAACCTATATGAACCCAAACTAGCCAAATTGCAACCTAAGCCAAATCTCTTGAAACCAATGATTCATACCAAATCAAAATCAATATTTGAATATGACTTGACCTTCAATTGAGTCAAACCAAACCCAATTGATCCTTTTGACCCATGTTGACCCAAATTGACCTAAAAGACCAATTTGGGACAAATCAAAATATAAACAAAATTGATTGCAACCAATGGCGCAAGTTCATTCCAGATTGATTGTTGAACTTGACCAAAGCCATGATTTCACCCAATTGACCTACTTAGCCCAAAGTGAGTTATATGTTCAAGTTGGCTTAAATCAAAACAAAATCCAAAATAATTGAAACCAAAGCCTACAATCATCTTTAGTTGGCCAACTAAACCCAAACCAACACCTAACCTAAGCTAATTTGGCCAATTTAGTCAAATTGGTCAACTTAACCTATTTAGCCCAACTGAATTCAAATGAGCCAAAATCAAATCTAAGCCAAAATAAACCAAACCATTTAAACTAAACATCCCAATGATCATATGAACTTGACTAACCCTTGGTTTGACCCAATTTGACCAATTGGTCAACTTGACAACCTAACCCAATTTGACCTATATGAGTCAAATTGAGCCAAACATAACCAAATCAACTCCAATTGACTTGAAATTTGGGCTAACCTACTTTTGGCTCATTTCAAATCTACTAAATTCCAATGCCAAATGATCATTCTACCCTTGGGTCAAAGGCATCATTTGAGATAAATCACTAATGTAAGTGGTCATTTCCATTTCTTAGCCACTTGGTACTCTCCTAATGGTCCACCTAGGCACCTAAGACACTACCCAACCTGATGCAAGGGGTGGTTGGGTCAGCCATGATTGATGGGAGGTGAGATCACCTCACCCTCCCAATTGGAGCATTTGAAACCCATAGGACACCAATGATTCTTCCTTGGCAGCCACCTCCACACCTTCAACCAACCAAGCCAAGTCAACTCACCTCCTCCCTGCCACCCATAACTCCCAAAGATGGTCGGACATCCATTAGAAGCCAAACCCAATCCCACCATTCGATCAAGATGAAGGGGGATATACACCCTATCATTTCCACTCAAACACACACAAAAATCAATCCTTAGATCCTTAGCTACCCAAGATGAGCAGCTAGAGTAATTCCCTAAGCTCCTAAGTTCATTCCTCGATTAGAAAATGCCATTCCAGTCTGTCTCAAAATAGGACACTCCCATTTTTGACCTAACTTCCCCATTTATCCATCAAACTCAAATTAACTTTGAACACACCTTCCCTAGGCCTCGTTGAGCAAGAATGTATAATCTCCCAAGCTTCTTGAGCACCAGAGGTGGGACTTTGATCAAAGCCAAGCTCCAAATCATAGATTCATGGCCTTTCGAGTGAACATCAAAGAATTGATCCAATTGCTACTCAACAAGGCTTCATCTCAACTAGATGAAGCTTCCTTAATCATTCAAGCTATTGGTCTTGAGCTCCAGTGAGGTATGCTTCCAAAACCAATCCTTAGGAAAAAATGGGTTGGAGCTTTTTGAAGAAACTTGCATCTCGTGTGATCATGACCATTGGATCCCCTCTGATCAATGTCGTGAAGGTGTGGGATCCTTTTGGAGTTGATCCGAGCATGGGTAAGCTTGGATTAAGTGAGCAATGGTGAACGGACTCCATTCTTCCTCACTCACTAGACGTTAGATCATGCATCGTCCATTCTGCATGATCAAAATGGACAATTGTGATTAGAGCCACTAAATCAATCTGATTTAATCCTATTAAGCTATGCGATTAATCATTGCCATCCGATCTTAGATCGGACAGCTGACGAAAGCGCGCCTACTGCTGCCATGTAGGCCCTGAGTCAGATAAGTTTTAAGTAGCCAATCTTGTGGCACCATGTGGAAAGTGCACCGCATCAGTGTGCCATGTGCTGCCAACAAGATTAGGCTTTTAGTTAGGTTTATTTAATTATTTTTAATGGCAAAAACTTTTAAAAATCATAGATAAATAAAAAAATGCAAATAAATATTCATTTTAATGTTATTTAAGAGATTAATTAAAAATGATCTTAACTAATTTTAATTAATAATTATAACTTAATTATAAAATTAATTAGCTTAATTACTCCTTAATTAATTGAGCAATTAATCTCAAATTTTGTGGGTTAATTTAATGGGATGATCTGTGCCTCCCATGATTTTCTTGGCATTTATTCCTCACTTAATTAGAAAAATTGACTAATTAAATCTTAACTACTCTTTTAAGTTAATTAATGATTAATTAATTCTATGAACTATAAGAAATTGGTTAATTAAGTTTATTAATCATTATTCAATAGAAAGTGAACTAAGGAATAGGGTTTGGACCCCTTTCACTAAGTTCATTTCACTCTTTTTTAAAATGAAATTAATTAAGATTTAACTAATTAATTAAATCACTTAATCAAATTGAAATCATAATCACATCAGACCGTAATTAATTAAATCATGGAGTACATCTTTAGGTGTTAAATAACCTAAAGGAGTTTAATGAAATTGCGGCTAGTCCACATGTGTGAGAAAACCATAAGAGTAATTAATTAAGTCCCTTAATCTAATTAACTATTAATCAGGCCATTAGGCCCCATTTATTTCTTAGGATCATCGTGTTTATTTTCCATGCATATCATGTTGGCTCATAATTATTTAGTTGATTACTTTAAGGTGACATGTAAGGGTAATTAATTCATCTAACTAAGGTTAAACTTAATTAACCCATAAAATTGAATTTCCTTAAATTAAATTAAATCAAATCACTAATGTGGGAATAGGTTTAAAATAACAAGTGATGATTTCTCTTCTCCTCTTTAAATCAAATAAAATCCAAAACTTAATTAACAAAGAAGCTTTGGTTTACTTGATATAATCTTATTTGATTTGATTTTCCTTAAGAACTAGTTTGGTTGAATGAATCGCTTTATATTTCATTGTCCTCTTCCAATCATGTTAAATTTAGTATGTCATTTGAATCCATGCATCCATCTTTTCAAAATCTAGTAAAATAAAATGGATTTCCTTTATGTAAGCTTGCATGTGTTGAATTAATTTAATATATGCGTGTCTATTATCACTATTAAATCCACATGTTTTTTTTCAAAAGTTTATAAATGATTAATAATGTGTTATAATGCAAGTTATAAATACATAAGAAATGAATGTGCTTATAACTTAGGTGTATGAATGTTAAGTTCTTTTCTCTATTCATGTGTTGACTTATATAAGATTGAATAGTAATGGGTATATAGTCTAGACATCCTGGGAACATGAGGCTTTAGCTTTCTAAAGGAGGTCATTTGATTACCTCACTTCCTTGGTTTAACAACGGCATGTACCCATTTGATTTGATTTCTATGTATTTCAACATTAGAATTTGAATAGAGTTTTAATTCATATATATAGATGATTCAATCAAAAAACATATGCAATCTTTGCATGGTTTTCTTTCCCTCATTTATGTATACATTCATGTGTGTCCAAGAAAAGCAAGTATATACCGACATCCCAGGATACGAGGCTTTAGTTAGCCCCAAAGAGGTCATTTGATTACTTCCTCATTTAACAATGACACTTTTGCCTATATCTTTGTACATGTATATGTATATGTGATTATTGAATGAAAATCCTATTTTACATTAAAATTGCATGCATTCATAATTGACTAAGTGGTTGAATTACTTAGCCATATGATTTGTAGCTTACTTCCTATTTTCATGTATATGAATTTACATATGTTTGATTGCAAATAGATATATAGTCCGACATCCCAGAATGAGTTTTTAGCTAGCTCCAAGGAGTTCATTTCATTATCTCACTTCCCTGTTTAACAATGGCACAAGCCTATTTAATTTCATTCTTATGTCCTTTTTGTATAAGAATTTGGATAAAGTTTTAAATTAATATGTTTAAATAATTCAATCAAATAAAATATAAATTCTAAACATACACATACATTCATCATTTAAGTGTGCTAAAATATGTTGCATGTATAGATACACTTAGATTAAATCATGTTACATGTGATGGAAAGGAATGATTTAATATAGGTCATGGTAGTAATTCAATTAAATTAATCTTAAGATGCCTTTCATTTTGAATAGGATTATTTAAAGTGAACCTAAACTTAGGATTAATTAAATCATTTAATAAGCAATTCACTAAAGAGAACTAAATCAAGTTAATATACTTTAGAAAGTGACTTAAGGTAGGGATGAAAGAGGGCAATCCTCTTTTCCTCTCTTTATAACACTTAGTTGCTAAGTGTAATCAAATGAAATAAAAGAAAACATAAATTCTCAATCAATTAAACTACTTCAAGTAAAATCAAACTTTCATGTTAAATTGAATCCTTCTACGCTTAGAAAATACAACACTAATGCCTAACAAGACTTACCACACAAGCCTTAATACACACATTAGAATGAAGTCGCTACATCTAGTTCTAAGTTAGGACGGTGTATGATGTGATGCATGTTTTATTTTATGATGTATTATTTTAGACTGGATGTTAGGATGTATGCTTCATAGACTGGATGATAGGCCAATATTAGCCTAATCATATTTTTTGCAAAGGATTATGCTTAAGGGATGCTTAAAAATAAATGTGATTGCTTTTTTTGTAGGTTGCTTAAATCCTTAAGCATTATCCAAGTTAGGACAGGTGGGCTTATTTAGCCATGTGTAGGGTGCTAAGACAAAATTATAAATACAACCGCTTGGTTATAATGATATTTAGCTAACATCTATTTTATAGTATAGTTTACTTTTCCCACATAAATGTAATTTTTGTAATAGGAATTAGGATTAGTGCTATGGGGGATTGGGATGAGCAATGGCCAAAATGCTTTATCTTGGGGTGCCCTGTGATGCCTTTGAAGCAAGCACCATTCAAATCAAAGAAGGAACCAAATCAGAAATGGAGATAAGAAGAAAGAAGACCCCAATAGCATTTAATACAATTATAAATACACTTTCATATTCCAGGTTGTATAAGGTTAGAGCTCGGCTACCCATCTTTTCTCTCATTGGGTGGTACTGATCGACTACCTTTTATTCTTTTATGATAGTTTATATAATTGTTTGATGTTATGTTTACATTATGCATTAGATGCATGCCTTTCATTATTTCTTAAATGTTTGATACTTTAATGTGTGGTTTGATAATGACAGTTCTTAGGATAAAAATAAAAAATAAAACCTTAACCAAAAAAGATAAAAAATAAAACCTAAACCTAAAAATTAAAATAAAAATAAATTCAACTAAAAAATAAACATAAACCCAAACCTAAACTTAAAAAAATTTAAAATAAAAAACCTAAACTAAAATAAATAAACTAAACTAAATAAAATAAAAATAAATTAAAATAAATAAAAAATAAATTAAATAAAATAAATAAACCTAATCCTATCGATTTGCTTAATTTAAAAAAATAATAATAAACCCTAAATCCTAAACCCTAAACCCTAAACCTACAACTGTAAAGCCTAAACCCTAAACCTTAAACCTACAACCATAAACCCTAAACCTAAACCCTAAACCATAACCTTAAACCCTAAGCCCTAAAAGCATAAACCCAAACCCTGAACCCAAATCCTGAACTCTAAATCCTAAACCCCAAACTCCAAACATAAACTAAAGTAACTAAATAAATTAAAAAATAAACATAAACCCTAAAACTTAATAAACCAAAACTTTAAGAATGGGCAGAACCTTGACAGTAAGAACATCACAACCTGAGTAGATCTGCGGAGGCAAGGTGAGGTGGCTTAGTGGGGATCTAGGTGTTGGTGGATATGGAGGTTGTGGGTAGAGCAGTGGTGGACATGGAGGTGGGAGGAGCAATAGAGGTTACAACCATGGTGGTGGTGGAGGGAGAGATTGGGCATATGATGGTGGGTCTTACTACTAGAGAGGTCGAGGTTGTTCTGATTGGAACTAGAGAAACTAAAGAATGGTTGATCTGATCTACTGCTTATGGAACTATGTCTTTATATTAGAGAAGGTTCTAATTATTTAGGGTTTTTGATTTACTCTATGCATGCTCATTTTTAATCTATGTTGTCGCTTGTGTCTTAGAAAACTTGGTGTGTTACTTGGTTGAGGAAATCGAAAAGAAGAAATGTTGAATCTGAATTTGTTCTCTATTAAAATTAAAAAAAAAAAAAAACCCTAAACCCTAAACTAAAACATGAACCCTAAACCTAAAACTTAAACCTTAAACCATAAACCTTAAACCATAAAAATCCTAAACCCTAAACCTTAAGCCTTAAAAGATTAAACCATAAACCCTAAACCCAAAACCCTAAACCCTAAATCATAACCATAAACCACACACCCCAAAAAAAAAAAAACCCTAAACTAACCCAAACCCTAAAAGTTAAATCATAAAAAGCTAAAAGCCTAAACCTAAACCAAAATAAAATAAAAATAAAAACATAAACTAAAACCTAAACATAAACCTAAAAAGAAAAAAAATAAAAAATAAAAACTAAACTAAAATAAAATAAATAGAATCTTAAACTAAACTAAAAAATAAAAAAACCTAAATAAAATAAAACAAAACCTAAAATAAAAAATAAAATAAGGCTAAAATAAAATAAAATAAAAACTAAATAAAATCCTAAACCTAACAATAAACCTAAAAATAAAACTTAAAAATTAATAAAAAATAAAACCAAAACCTAAACCTAAACCTAACAATAAACTAAATAAAATAAAATAAACTAAAAATAAACTAAAAATAAACCTAAACCTAAATTAAAAACTAAAACCTAAAAATAAACTTAAAATAAAAACATAAAACCTAAACCAAAAAAACAAAATAAAAGCTTAAACATAAACATAAAAATAAAAAATAAAACCAAAACCAACAAAATAAAATAAAAATAAAAATAAACTAAAAAATAAAGCTAAATCTAAACCTACGCCTAAAAAGTAAAGTAAGATGAAAAACCAAAACTAAAATAAATAATTGTAAATAAATAAAATTAAATTAAATCTAAATCAAAATAAAAAATAAAAATAAAATAAACTAAAATAAAAAAAAGTAAACTAAATAAACATAAACCTACCACTTTACTTAATAAAAAATAAAAAAATAAATATAAATAAATAAATAACCTAAACCTAAACCCTAAACCCTAAAACTAAGCTTAAACCCTACAACCCTAAACCTTAAACCCTATCCCCTAAAACCCTAAACCCAAAACCATAAACCCTAAAACCCTAAACCCAAAACCCTAAAAAACCCTAAATCATAAACCCTATACCTTAAACACTAATCCCTAAACTGACCCAAAACAGTAAACCCTAAATCGTAACCTTAACCCAAAACCCAAAATCATAAACCCTAAACCCTAAAACTCTAAACTCTTAAACCCTAACCCAAAACCCAAAGCCATAAACCCTAAACCCTAAAATCCTAAACCCTAAAAATCCTAAACATTAAATCTAAACCCTAAACCCTGAACTAACCTAAAACCTTAAGCTAACTAACCCTAAACGCTAAAGCCTAAAAACCCTAAACCCTAAAGCTTAAACACTAAACCCTAAACCCTAAACCCTAAACCTTAAGCTTTAAAACCCTAAACCCTAAACCCTAAACCTTAAATAGTAAACCCTAAACCCTAAATTCTAAACCCTAAACCATAAACCCTAAACTTTATACCCTAAATCCTAAACGCTAAACCCTAAACCTTAAAACTAACCCTAAACTTTAAACCTTAAACACTAAAAACCTAAAAGCCCAAACATAAACTAAATAAAACCTAAAAAAAATGTAAACCTAAACAAAATAAAATAAAAACCTAAATGGAAACATAAATCTAGACCTAAAATTAAAATAAAATAAACTAATAAAAATAACCTAAAATAAAATAAATAAAAACCTAAACTAAACTAAAAAATAAAATAAACATAAGAATAAAAAAACCTAAATAAAAAAAAAAACATAAAATAAAAATAAAATAAACTTAAAAGAAAACTAAAATAAAATAAAATAAAAACTAAATAAAAACCTAAACAAAATAAATAAACCTAAAAATAAAACATAAACCCCAAACTAAGAAAAAAAAACAAACCTAAAATAAAAATAAAATAAACAAAATAAAATAAAACTAAACTTAAACAAAGATAAACTGAGCTAAAATAAATAAAACCCAAACCTAAACCTAAAATAAACTAAACCTAAACCCTAAACTAAATAAAATAAAATAAACTAAAAATAAACCTAAACCTAAACTAAAAAATAAACCTAAAAATAATCCTAAATAAAAAACCTAAAACCTAAACCTAAAAAATAAAATAAAAAAATCTAACCGAATCTAAAATAAAAAATAAAACCTAAACCTAAAAAATAAAATAAAAATAACACTTAACTAAAAAATAAACTAAATAAACAAAAGAAGAAATATTGAATTTGAATTTTTTCTCTTTTTAAAACCCTAAAACCTAAACTAAAACCTAAACCCTAACCTAAAACCTAAACCCTAAACCCTAAACCCTAAACTCTAAACCATAAAAACCCTATACCCTAAACCTTCAATCTTAAACCCTAAACCCTAAACTAACCCAAAACCCAAAACCCTAACCCCTAAACCTTAAATTTTAAACCCTAAAAAGGTAAAAACATAAATCAAAACTAATTAAAAACTAAAAATAATATAATTAAAAAAATATAAACCAAAATAAAATAAAAACATAAACTAAAACATAAACCAAAACTTAAAAAGAAAATAAAATAAAAATAAAAACTAAATTAAACTAAAACAAATAAAAAGGTAAACTAAAGTAAAAAAAAAATAAAAAACCTAAATAAAATAAAATTAAAACTAAATAAAAACCTAAACTTAAACAGTAAAACTAAAAATAAAACAAAAAATAAATAAAAAATAAAACCTAAACCCTAAACAAAAACAAAACCTATACCTAAAATAAATATAAAGTAAACTTAAACCTAAACTAAAATAAACTAAAATAAAAAAAATAAAACCTAAACTTAAACCTAAAATAAACTAAACCTAAACTAAATAAAATAAAATAAACTAAAAATAAAACCAAACCTAAACTTAAAAATGAAACCTAAAAATAAACCTAAAATAAAAACCATAAACTAAAACCTATGAAAAATATATAAAAACATAAACCTAAACCTAAAAATAAAAGATACAACCTAAACTTAAAAAATAAAATAAAAATAAAACTAAACTAAAAAATAATCCTAAACCTAAACGTAAACCTAAAAAATAAGCTAAAATAAAAAGCCAAAACTAAAGTAAATAAATTTAAAATAAATAAATTAAGCCAAATAAAAATAAAAATAAACCTAAATCAAAATAAAAATAAACTAAAATAAATAAAAAATAAGCTAAATAAAGCTAAACCATCTAGTTTACTTTATTTTAAAATAAATAAATAAAATATAAAAAAACCCTAAACCTACAACTTACAACCCTAAACCCTAAACCATATAACCCTAAACCCTAAACCCTAAACCATAAAAACTATAAACTCTAAACCCTAAACCCTAAACCCCAAAACCCAAAACCCTAAACCCTAAACCCTAAGACCTAAACACTAAACCCTAAACCTTAAACCCTAAACCCTAGGCCATAAAAACTGTAGACCCTAAACCCAAAACCCTAATCCCTAAAACCTTAAACTGTAAACCCTAAACCCTAAACCCTAAACCTTAAATCTTAAACCCTAAACCCTAAACCCGAAACCTAAATCTAAACCTAAAAAAGAAAAATAAAACCTAAATTTAAAAAATAAAATAAAAATAAAAGTAACCTAACAATAATCCTAAACCTAAATGTAAAATTAAAAAATAAACTAAAATAGAAAACCTAAACTAAAATAAAAAAACCTAAAATAAATAAACTAAACTAAACAAAATTAAAATAACCTAAAATAAATAAAAATTAAACCAAATAAATCTAAACCAACCACTTTACTTAATTAAAAAAATTTAAAAAAATAAAAAATATAAAAAAACCCTAACCCTAAACCATAAACCCTAAAACTAACTCAAAGCCCTAAACCTACAACCCTAAACCCTAAACCCTAAAACCCAAAACCCTATACCCTAAACCCTAAAATATAAAACCTAAACCCTAAATCCAAAACCTAAACCCTAAACCTAAAAAAATAAACTTAAACCTAAACCTAAACACTAATTCTAAACTTAATGCTAAACCTAACCCCAACCTAAAACCTAAAAAATAAGTAAAACTAAACTAAACCTAAACCTACCCTAAACCTAAAATAAACCTAAACCAAACAAACCTAAACTAACAAATTAACCTAAATCCAAACACTAAACAAAAAATAAACCTACAAAAAACTAAACTAAAAAATAAACTAAACCTAAACCTAAACCTAAACTAAACCATAAACTAAACTAAAAATAAACTAAAACCTAAAATAAACCTTAAATAAGCCTAAACCCAAACTAAACCCAAAACTAAACTAAAATAACCTTAAACCTAAACCTAAACCCTAAAATAAACTAAACCAAATCCAATAAATAAGCCCACTAAACCCTAAAAAGAACAAAAACTTAAACTAAAAAACCATCAAAAAAATAAAACAAATAAATTACATAAACCTAAACTAAATCCTAAAGCCTAAACCCAAAAACCTAAACCCTTAAGCCTAAACCTAAACCCTAAAATTAAACTAAACCCTAAATCCTAAACCCCAAACCCTAAACTCTAAAAACCTAAGCCTAAACAGAATAACACCTAAAAATAAAATAAATAAATAAACCTAAACCTAAATTAAATAAAAAAATAAAATTTTAAAAATTAAACTAAAACCTAAACCTAAGCCTAAACATAATCCTAAACCTAATTTTAAAAATTTAAAAAAATTGAACTAAAAAAAAATAAAAATATAAACTAAATAAAGCAAATAAAATAAGCCAGAAAAATACAAAATCTAAATAAAAAACTAAAAAAAATAAATAAAAAAAAATAAAGAAAATAAAACTAAATAAGAACCTAAACCTAAAAAAAATAAATTTAAAACAAACCTAAAAATAAATAAAAAATATTACCTAAACCCAAAACTAAGAAAAAAACCTAAACCTAAAATAAATATAATAAAATAAAACTAAACCTAAACTAAAATAAATAAAAACAAAAATATACTAAACCTAAACCCTAAACTAAGTAAAATAAAATAAACTGAAGATAAACCTAAACCTAAACTAAAAATAAAACTAAAAATAAACCTAAAATAAAAAAAATATAAACCTAAAATTAAAAAAATAAAATAAAACCTAAACTTAAACCCAAATTAAAAAAAAAACCTAAACCTAAAAATAAAATAAAATAAACAAACTAAAAAATAAACATAAACCTAAACATAAACCAAAAAAAAACTAAAATAAAAACTAAATTAAAATAAATAAACCTAAAATAAATAAACTAAAATAAATAAAAAATGAACCTAAATAAAAATTAAAAAAAATTAACTAATATAAAAAAATGAAATAAACCATAAATAGTAAACCTTAAATTTGAAACCCTAAAACTAACCCTAAACCCAAAACCCTAAACATACAACCCCAAACCCTAAACCCTAAACTCTAAATAAAAAAATAAAAAAATAAAAAAAACCTAACCCTAACCCATAAACCCTAAAACTAACCCTAAATCCTAAACCCAAAGCCCAAAACCTACAACCCTAAACCCTAAACTCTTAACTAACACAAAACCCTAAACCTTAAAAATGCTAAACCCTAATGCCTAAACCCTAAACCCTAAACTAACCTTAAATCTTAAGCAAACCCTAAACTCTAAACCTTATAGCCTAAACACTAAACCTTAAAGCATAAACCCTATACCCTAAAAAACCCTAAACCCTAATCCATAACCCAAAACCCAAAAACCTAAAAGCATAATACCTAAGACCCTAAACTCTAAACCCTAAACCTAAAACCTAAAAATGAATAAAAAAATAAAACCTAAACCCTAAACTAAGGAAAAAAACCTAAACATAAAATAAAAATAAAATAATCCTAAACCTACACTATAATTAACTAAACTAAAATAAATAAAACCTATACCAAAACCTAAAATAAACTAAACCTAAACCCTAAACTAAATCAAATAAAATAAACTAAAAATAAACCTAAATGTAAACTAAAAAATAAAACCTAGAAATAAACTTAAAATAATAACCTAAAACTTAAAACCTAAACCTAAAAAAATAAAATAAAAACCAAAACCTAAATATAAACTTAAAGATAAAAAATTAAACCAAACCTAAAAAAATAACATAAAATAAACTAAACTAAAAAAATCCTAAACCTAACCTAAAAAATAAATTAAAATAAAACCCAAATTAAAATAAATAAACCAAACTAACTAATTATAAAAAGAAACCTAAATAATAAATGAATAAAAAATAAAAATAAACTACACCTTACTCAATTTAAAAAATGACCCTAAACTAAACTAAACCTAAATTAACCCTAAACCTAAAACCCTACACACTAAACACTAAACCTTAAAACTAACCCTAAACCCTAAACCCTAAACCCTAAATCTTAAACCCTAAACCCAAAACCCTAAAACCCAAAACCCTAAGCCTTAAACACTAAGCCCTAAACCTAAACCCTAAACCCTAAACCTTAAAATTCTAAACCCTAAACCCTAAACCCTAAACCCTAAACCCTAAAACCTACAACCCTAAACCCTAAAAACCTAAACTAAATAAAACCTAAAAAAATAAATAAATAAACCTAAACCTATATTAAATAAATAAAATTAAATAAACTAAAAACATAAACCTAAACTCAAACCCAATCCTAAACCTAAAAATAAAATAAAATAAAATAAATACAAACTAAAATAATAAAGAAAACCTAAACTAAACTAAAAAAGTAAAATAAACTTAAAATTAAAACTTAAATAAAATAAAACTAAATGTAAAATAAAATAAATAAACCTAAATATAATAAAATAAAATTAAACTTGAAAATAAACTTATTCATAAACCTAAAATAAATAAAAAATAAAATCTAAGCCTTAAATGAATAAACCTAAACCTAAAATAAATAAAATAAAATAAACCTAAACATAAAGTAAAATAAATAAAACATAAATGTAAACCTAAAATAAAGTACACATAAACCCAAAAAACTAAATAAAATAATAAACTAAAAAATAAACTTTAAACAACCTAAAAAAATAAAAAATAAAACCTAAAACCTAAACCTAAAAAAATAAAATAAAAATGTAAACTTGAAAATAAAAATAAAAAATAAAACCTAAACCTAAAAAATAAAATAAAAATAAAACGAAACTAAAAAATAAAAATAAACCAAAACCAGAACCTAAAAAATAAATTAAAATAAACAACCTAAATTAAAATGAATAAACTAAACTAAATAAAATTAAAAAATAAACCAAAAAATATATATAATATAATAAACTAAAATAAATAAATAATAAAATAAATAAACTAAATATACCAACCCTAAACTCTTAACTAACACAAAACCCTAAACCTTAAAAATGCTAAACCCTAATGCCTAAACCCTAAACCCTAAACTAACCTTAAATCTTAAGCTAACCCTAAACTATAAACCTTATAGCCTAAACACTAAACCTTAAAGCATAAACCCTATACCCTAAAAAACCCTAAACCCTAATCCATAACCCAAACCCAAAACCTAAAAGCATAATACCTAAAACCCTAAACTTTAAACCCTAAACCTAAAACCTAAAAATGAATAAAAAAATAAAACCTAAACCCTAAACTAAGGAAAAAAACCTAAACATAAAATAAAAATAAAATAATCCTAAACCTACACTATAATTAACTAAACTAAAATAAATAAAACCTATACCAAAACCTAAAATAAACTAAACCTAAACCCTAAACTAAATCAAATAAAATAAACTAAAAATAAACCTAAATGTAAACTAAAAAATAAAACCTAGAAATAAACTTAAAATAATAACCTAAAACTTAAAACCTAAACCTAAAAAAATAAAATAAAAACCAAAACCTAAATATAAACTTAAAGATAAAAAATTAAACCTAAACCTAAAAAATAACATAAAAATAAAACTAAACTAAATAATGAACATAAACCTAAACCTAGACCTAAAAAATAAATTAAAATAAAAAACCAAAATTAAAATAAATAAACCAAACTAAATAATTATAAAAAGAAACCTAAATAATAAATGAATAAAATAAATAAAAAATAAACTTACACCTACCGGTTTACTCAATTTAAAAAAATGACGCTAAACCCGAAACGCTAAACCGTAAAACTAACCCTAAACCTAAAACCCTACACACTAAACACTAAACCTTAAAACTAACCCGAAACCCTAAACCCTAAACCTACAACCCTAAACCCTAAATCTTAAACCCTAAACCCAAAACCCTAAGCCTTAAACACTAAGCCCTAAACCTAAACCCTAAACCGTAAACCTTAAAATTCTAAACCCTAAACCCTAAACCCTAAAACCTACAACCCTAAACCCTAAAAACCTAAACTAAATAAAACTTAAAAAAATAAATAAATAAACCTAAACCTATATTAAATAAATAAAATTAAATAAACTAAAAACATAAACCTAAACTCAAACACAATCCTAAACCTAAAAATAAAATAAAATAAAAAATAAATACAAAACTAAAATATAATAAATAAAAACCTAAACTAAACTAAAAAGTAAAATAAACCTAAAAATTAAAAACTTAAATAAAATAAAAACTAAATGTAAAATAAAAATAAAATAAACCTAAATATAATAAAATAAAAATTAAACTTGAAAAATAAACTTATTCATAAAACCTAAAAATAAATAAAAAATAAAATCTAAGCCTTAAATGAATAAACCCTAAACCTAAAATAAATAAAATAAAATAAACCTAAACATAAAGTAAAATAAATAAAACATAAATGTAAACCTAAAATAAACTACACATAAACCCAAAACTAAACTAAATAAAATGTAATAAACTAAAAATAAACCTTAAACAAATCCTAAAAATAAATAAAAAATAAAAACCTAAAACCTAAACCTAAAAAAATAAAATAAAAATGTAAACTTGAAAATAAAAATAAAAAATAAAACCTAAACCTAAAAAATAAAATAAAAATAAAACGAAACTAAAAAATAAAAATAAACCAAAACCTGAACCTAGAAAATAAACTAAAATAAAAAACCTAAATTAAAATGAATAAACTAAACTAAATAAAATTAAAAAATAAACCAAAAAATATATATAATATAATAAACTAAAATAAATAAATAATAAAATAAATAAACTAAATATACCTAAACAATTATGATTTAGTTTATTTAATTTAAAAAAAAACTAAACTAAACACACTAAATCATAAACCTTAAACACTAAACCCTAAACCCTAAACCCTAAACCCTAAACCCTAAACCCTAAACCCTAAACCCTAAAAACCTAAACCCTAAACCCTAAATATAAAAAAATAAAAAAATAAACCATAAGCCTAAACCCTAAACCCTAAAACTAACCCTAAACCCTAAACCCAACCCTAATGCCCAAACCCTAAACCCTAAACCTTGAACCCTAAACCTTGAACCCTAAACCATGAAACGCTAAACTCGAAACCCTAAACCCTAAACCATAAACCCTAAACCCTATAACCTATAGCCATAAACCCTAAACCCTAAACCCCAAACCCTTAACCCTAAACACTAAACCTAAAAACCTTAAAACTTTAACATAAACTAAATAAAACCTAAATATAAAATAAATAAAAGGAACATTAACCTAAATTAAATAAAAATAATAATATAAAATAAAATGGAAACATGAACCTAAACCCAAACCTAATCCTAAAAATAAAATAAAATAAAAAATAAAAGTAAAACTAAAATAAAATTAAAATAAAAACCTAAACTAAACAACAAAATAAAATAAACCTAAAAATAAAAAACCTAGATAAAATAAAATCAAAGCGTAAAATAAAAATAAAATAAATCTAATACAAACTTAAATAAAAACTAAATAAAAAACTAAACTAAAAAATATACTTATAATTAAAACTTAAAATAAAGAAAAAATAAAACCTAAATCCTAAACTAAAAAAAATTCTAATCCTAAAATAAAAAAATAAGATAAACATTAACCTAAACTAAAATAAACTAAACTAAAATAATTAAAACCTAAACCCAAACCTAAAATAAACTAAACTTGAATAATAAGCTAAATAAAATAAAATAAAATAAACATAAACATAAACTTAAACTAAAAAAGAAAACCTAAAAATAAAGCTAAAATAAAAACCTAAAATACAAACCTAAAAAAATGAAATAAAAACCTAAACCTAAACCTAAAAATAAAAAATAAAACCTAAACCTAAAAACTAACTTAAAAATAAAACTAAACTAAAAAGTAAACATAAACCTAAAATTAAATCTAAAAAATAAACTAAAATAATGAACCTAAACTAAAATAAATAAAACTAAAATAAATAAACTAAACAAAATTAAAATAATAAAGAAGTCTAAATAAAAATAAAAAATAAAATGAACTAAAATAAATAAAAAATAAACTAAATAGACCTAAACCTACCAGTTTGCCTAATCTAAAAAAAATCGTAAACCTTAAACCCTAAACCCTAAACCCAAAACCTACAACATTAAACCCCAAAACCTAAAACCTTAACACTAAAAAACCTTAAACCCTAAATAAAAATAAAAAATAAATAAATAAAAAAACCCTAAGACTAAACCCTAAACCCTAATACTAACCCAAAACCCTAAACCCTAAATACTAAAACCCTAAAAACCTAAACCTAAACTAAATAAAACCTAAAAATAAAATAAATTAAAAAATATAAAAATAAAAATGTAAACTAATACTTAAACCTAAATCGAAAAATAAAATTAATTAAAACATTAAAGATAAACTAAAATAAAGTAAGTAGAAACCTAAACTAAACTAAAGAAATAAATTAAACCTAAGAATAAGAAACCTAAATAAAATAAAAACTAAATGTAAAATGAAAATAAAATAAAATAAATTAAACCCTAAACTAAAAAAAAGTAAACATAAAATAAAAATAAAATAAATAAAATAATATAAAATTAAACCTTAACTAAAATAAACTAAACTTGGATAAATAAAACCCAAACCTAATCCTAAATTAAACTAAACCTAAACCTAAACCTAAAGTAAATAAAATAAAATGAACTAAAAATAAACCTAAACCCAAACTAAAAAATAAACCTAAAATAAAAACCTAAAACACTAACCTAAAAAAATTAAATAAAAGCGTAAACCTAAACCTAAAAATAAAAAATAAAATCTAAACCTAAAAATAAAATAAAAATTAAACTCAAATAAAAACAAAACCTAAACCTAAAAAATAAACTAAAATAAAAACCTAAGCTAAAATAAATAAGCCTAAAATAAATAAACTAAACTAAATAAAAAAACATAAATAATAATAAAAATATAAAATAAACTAAATTAAATAATAAATAAACTAAATAAACCTAAACCTACCACTTTACTTAATTTTCAAAAAATAAAAAACCCTGCTCCCTATATCCTAAACCCTAAACCCTAAAATTAAGCCTAAACCCTAAACCCTAAACCTACAGCACTAAACCTACAATCCTAAACCATAAACTGTAAACCCTAAAGCCTATAAATTCCTAAACCCTAAAGCATAATAATTCGTAAACTCTAAACCTTCAACCCTAAAACCTAGTGCCTAAACGGTTGGGCTGATTTTTATGAAAGGTGATCTTAAAGAAGTCAGTGAAGAGGTTGCGAAGTATGAAGTTGGTGGTGATGTCCGTGTTGGTCTTATTAAGCCTATTGATGTTGTGGTTCCTGCAGGCAACATTGGTCTGGATCCTTCACAGACTCCATTTTTCTAGGTTCTCAACATCCCAATAAAGATCAATAAGGGTATTGTTGAAATTATCACTTCAGTTGTGCTGATTAAAAAAGGCGATAAGGTTGGATCCTCAAACGCTACTCTCCTCGTTAAGCTGGGCATTAGGCCATTCTCTTATGGCCATATCGTTCAGTCTATGTTCGATCATGGTTCGGTGTTCACTCATAAGGTGCTTGACCTTAGTGAAGATGATCTCATCAAGAAGTTTTCGGTAGTCCTTTCAATGTTCACTTCTCTCTCACTAGCCATATCTTATCCCACCCTTGCTGCAGTGCCCCACATGTTCATCAACGCTTACAGGAATGTTCTCACCATCGTGATTGCCACTGAATACACACATGCATGGGTCGAGAAGTTCAAGCCATATTTGAAGGATCATAGTAAATTTATTGTGGCTCCTACGCCTGATGCTACTGTTGCTACTGCTACTCCGACTGCTATTGTTTAAGAGAAGAAGGAACAGCCTATTGAGGAATCTGATCATGATATGGGTTTTAGCTTGTTCGACTAAACTTTGTTGGACTTCTATAAAATCAAATTTTATTGACTCTGGGAGTTAAATCATTTTGTGAAATACTATTTTTGTCAATTTGTAAATTGCATTTTATTTTATCCTATTTTATTAGTTGATAGAGGATAGTGTCTTATTTGATTTGGTAATTTCTTGTTTATTATGAAATCATTTTGGTTTTTTTATAAAAACTCTAAACCTTAAACCCTGAACCCTAAGCTCTAACCCTAAACCCTAGACCCTAAACCCCAAACCCTAAACCTAAACTTAAAGTAACTAAATAAACTAAAAAATAAATGTAAACCCTAAAACCTAATAAACCAAACCTATACCCTAAAAATGGGCAAAACCTTAACGTCAAGAACATCACCATCAACCAGGCTTAGTTTAGATCTAGTGGTGGAGGCGAAGGTGGAGACGGCAGTTATCATTGTGGTGGTGGGGGATCTGGAGGTGCTAGTGGATATGGAGGTGGTGGTCAGAGCAGTGCTGGTTATGGACGTGGGAGGAGCAACGGAGGTTATAGCCGTGATGGTGCGGGAGGGAGAGATTGAGGATATAATGGTGGATCTCACTGCTTGAGAAGCAGGGGTGGTTCTGATGGGAACTAGAAAAATTGAAGAACGTCATATCTGACCTCCTGCTTATGGAATTGTGTCTTCATAGTAGAGATGGTTGAAGTTATCTAGGGTTTTTGATTTTCTTTATGCATGCTCATTTTTGAGAACTTGGTGTGTTACTTGGTTGATGAAATTGAAAAGAAGAAATGTTGAATATTAATTTGTTCTTAATTAAAAAAGACCCAAAAACCTTAAACCCTAAACTAAAACTTGAACCCTAAACCCTAAAGCCTAAAAATAATAATAATAAAAATACCTTAACCCTAAACCCTAAACCAATAATTTTATAACCTAAACCTTAAACCCTAAAACCCTAAACCCCAAACCCTAAACCCTAAACCATAAACCCTAAACTCTAAACCTTAAAACCCTAAACCATAAACTCTAAACCTTAAACCCTAATAACCTAAAAACCTAAACCTAAACTAAATAAAACCTAAAACTAAAATAAATAAAAAACATAAACTTAAATAAAATAAAAAATAAAATAAAATAAAAACCTAAACAAAAACATAAACCTAGACCTAAACATAAAAGAAAATAAAAAGTAAAAATAAAAAAAATAAATTATGTAAAAACCTAAAAAAATACAACATAAAATAAAATAAACCTAAGCATAAATAACCTAAATAAAATAAAAACTAAACATAAAAAAATAAAATATACCAAAAATAAAATAAAATAAAAACTAAATGAAAACTTAAACTTAAAAAATAAAATAAATAAAAAAATAAAACCTAAACCCAAAACTAAAAAAAACTAAACCTAAAATAAAAATAAATTAAACAAAATAAATTAAACTTAAAACCTAAACTAAAATAAACTAACCTAAAATAAATAAAACCTAAACCTAAACCTAAAATAAACTAAACCTTAACCTAAACCTAAACTAAATAAAATAAAATAAACTAAAAATAAACCTAAATCTAAAGTAAAAAATAAAACCTAAAAATAAACCTAAAATAAAAGCATAAAACCTAAACCTAAGAAAATAAAATAAAAACCTCAACTTAAACCTTAAAAAAAGTAAACCTAAACTTAAAAAATAAAGTAAATTAAAAACCCTAAACTAAAAATAAAAAAACCTAAAATGAATAAACTTAACTAAATAAAATAAAAAATAAACCTAAGTAAATATAAAATAAAAAATAAACTAAAATAAATAAAAAATAAACTAAATAAACCTAAACCTACTGATTTGCTTAACTTTAAAAGAAAAGAAAAACCTAAACCCTAAAACCTAAGCCCTAAACCCTAAACCTACAACACTAAACCTACAAACCTAAACCTTAAACCCTAAACCCTAAAAAATCCTAAACCCTAAACCTTAAACTATAAACCCTAAATCGTAAACCCTAAGCCCTAAAAACATAAACCCTAAAAGCGTAAATCCTAAACCATAAACCATAAACCTTAAACCCAGTTGAGCTAATTTTTACAAAAGGTGATCTTAAAGAAGTCAGCAAAGAGGTTATGAAATACTAAGTTGGTGTTGCTACCCGTGTTGATCTTGTTGCACCTATTAATATTGTGGTTCCTCTAGGCAACGCTAGTCTTGATTCTTCACAGACTTCTTTCTGTGAAGGCGGAGGCGGAGGCGGCAGGTATTGCAGTAGTGGTGGGGGATCTGGAGGTGTTGGTGGATTTGGAGCTGTTGGTTGGAGTAGTGGTAGTTATGGAGGAGAGAGGAATGACAGATTTTACTACCGTGGTGGTGATAGAGGTTACATTCATGGTTATTATGACATTTGATTATTATTATGGCCTAGCTTGTTGTTGGTATTTTAGTGGCTATTCTTTTCCTGTCTGTCTTGGGTGATCTTGGCTTGATGGCTTTTGTTGGTTTTACATTGACTTGGGTTTTCTGCTGCTGTGGTGGTTGGCTAAGAAGCTATGCTGGCTGGCCGAATCGGTTGGTTGTCTCTTTGTTCAATAGTTTTTTGGCTATTCTTTTTGCCTTTCCTTGGCTACTAGGGTCCTTCCTTTATTGGTTACTAATGATGGGCTATTCTCTGGTGCCTGCCTTGTGGATGTTTTACTAGCTGCTTTGGTTGGAGGACTTTTTGCTGGCTTAAAATAAAAAAATAAACTAAAACCTAAACCTAACCTAAAAAATAATAAAATAAAAACCTAAACTAAAACGTAAACCTAAAAAGAAAGTAAAATAAAAAATAAAAACATGACTAAAATAAAATAAATAAAAACCTAAACTAAAAAAAATGAAAATAAAATAAAAAGCAAACTTAAAATAAAAATTAAATAAAACTAAAATAAAATAAATAAAAACTAAATATAAATATAAACCTTAAAAAATAAACCTATAAGAAAAAACCTAAACCTTAAACTAAAAAAAAAACTTAAACCTAAAATAAAAATAAAATAAACATAAACCTAAACTAAAATAAACTAAACCAATATAAATAAAAATTAAACCTAAATCTAAACTCTAAATAAATTAAAATAAACTAAAAATAAACTTAAACTTAAACTAAAAAATAAAACCAAAAAATAAACCTCAAATTAAAACAAAAAACCTAAACCTAAAAAAAATAATATAAAAAACCTAAACCTATATAATAAAATAAATATAAAACTAAACTAAAAAATAAACCAAAATATAAACATAAAAATAAAAAATAAACTAAAATGAAAAACCTAACCTAAAATAAATAAACCTAAAATAACTAAACTAACCTAAATACAAATAAAAATACAACTAAATAAAAATAAAAATAAAATAAACTAAATAAACCTAAATCTACCAGTTTAGTTAATTTAAAAAAAATAAAAATAATAAAAGAATAAAAATATAATAAAAATAAAATCCCTAAACCCTAAACTCTGCTAAAGCTAATCCTAAATCCACGGACCAAACACTGACCCTAAACTTCAGGCATGGCCTAAGGCTAAACCCTAAACCTAAACTCACAGGCCAGCCACAATAAACCTGGACCTGACCCACCCTGACCCCTGGGCCACACCCCAGATCTTAAAACTGACCTGATACACCTGGGCCATAACTCCAAAAGATAAAAGATAAAGATAAACCATGTGCTGCACTAAACCCTAAATTAACTCCACTAAATTTAAAACACTAAAGCCCAAACCTGAGGCTAAGGCCAGGCTCCTACCCCTGGGCGCGGACCCCTGGGCCTGACCTGAGCCAACAGATGCTGGGCCACTGATAAACTGAGCTCCCAGGCTGACCCTAAATAGACCCTAAACCCTAATGCCATGGGCAGGTGAGCCTAAACCCCTGGGCCCTGACACCCAAAACCAAACCACTTTAACCTAAACTAAATAAAACTTAAATATATAATAAATAAAAAAACTTAACCTAAATTAAATAAAAATAATAATATAAAATAAATGCCTAAATTAAAACCTAAACCTAAAACAAAACCTAATCCCAAAAATAAAATAAAATAAAAAATAAAATTAAACTAAAATAAAAGTAAAATAAAAACCTAAACTAAACTACGAAATAAAATAAACCTAAAAATAAAAAACTTAGATAAAATAAAAAATAAATGTAAAATAAAAATAAAATAAACCTATTGTAAAATAAAATAAAAACTAAATAAAAACCTAAACTAAAAAATAAACCTATAAAAAAAACCTAAAAATAAAGAAATAATATAACCTAAACCCTAAACGGAAAAAAAATCCTAATCCTAAACTAAGAAAAATAAAATAAACATTAACCTAAACTAAAATAAAAAAAACTAAAATAATTAAAACCTAAACCAAAACTTAAAATAAACTAAACTTGAACCCTAAAATAAATAAAATAAAATAAACTAAAAATAAACATAAGCTAAAACTAAAAATAAAGCTAAAATAAAACCTAAAATAAAACCAAAAAAATAAAATAAAAAACCTAAAATAAAAAAAAATAAAACCTAAACTAAAAAATAAAAATAAAAAATAAATAAATAAATATAAACTTAAACTTAAATCTAAAAAATAAACTAAACTAAAAAACCTAAAATAAAAATACCAAAGAAGTATAAATAAAAATTAAAATAAAATGAACTAAAAAAAATTAAAAATAAACTAACTAGACCTAAACCTACCAGTTTACTTAATCTAAAAAACCCTAAACCTTAATCCCTAAACCCTAAGTCCTAAACCCTAAACCCTAAACTCTAAACCCTAAACCCTAAAACTAACCCTAAACCATAAACCCTAAACCCTAAACACTAAAAAATCCTAAACCCTAAATAAAAACAATAAATAAATAAAACCTTAAAACTAAACCCTAAACCATAAAATTAACCCAAAACCCTGAACCCTAAATACTAAAAACCAAAAAACCTAATTCTAAACTAAATAAAACCTAAAAATAAAATAAATTAAAAAAATCTAAAAATAAATAAAATAAATAGCTAAACTAAAACCTAAACATAAATCTAAAAATAAAATGAATTAAAAAATTAAAGTTAAACTAAAATAAAATAAATAAAAACCTAAACTAAACTAAAAAAATGAATTAGACCTAAGAATAAAAAACCTAAATAAAATAAAAACTAAATGTAAAATCAAAATAAAAAAACCTAAAATTAGATAAAATAAAACAAAATAAAAACCTAAACATAAAAAATAAACCTAAAAATAAATAAAAGATAAAACCTAAACCCAAAACTAAAAAAAACTAAACATAAAATAAAAATAAAATAAACATAATAATATGAACCTAAACCTAAATGAAAATAAACTAAACTAAGATAAATAAAACCTAAACCTAATCTTAAAATAAACTAAACCTAAACCTAAACCTAAAGTAAATAAAATAAAATAAACTAAAAATAAACCTAAACCTAAGCTAAAAAATAAACCTAAAATAGAAATCCTAAAACTTAAACCTAAAAAAAATTAAATAAGAGCCTAAACCTAAACCTAAAAATAAAAAATAAAACCTAAACCTAAAAAATAAAATAAAAATAAAACTCAACTAAAAACAAAACCTAAACCTAAACCTAAACCTAAAAAATAAACTAAAATAAAAAACCTAAACTAAAATAAATAAGTGTAAAATAAATAAACTAAACTAAATAAAAAAACTAAATAATAATAAAAAATAAAATAACTAAAATAAATAATAAATAAACTAAATAAACCTAAACCTATCAGTTTACTTAATTTTCAAAAAAAAACCCAAATCCCTATATCCTAAACCCTAAACCCTAAACCTTAAACCTACAAAACTAAACCTACAATCCTAAACCAGAAACTGTAAACCCTAAAGCCTAAAAATTCCTAAACCCTAAACCTCAAACCCTAAACCCTAAATCCTAAACCCTAAACCCTAAACTATAAAATCATAAACCATAATAAACCCTAAAACCTAAACTCCGGTTTAGCTGATTTTTATGAAAGGTTATCTTAAAGCAATCAGTGAAGAGTTTGTAAAGTATAAAGTTGGTGGTGCTGCCTGTGTTGGTCTTATTGCGCCTATTGATGTTGTGGTTCCTCCTGGCAACATTGGTCTTGATCCTTCACAAACTTCTTTTTTCTAGGTTCTCAACATCCCAATAAAGATCAATAAGGGTACTGTTGAAATTATCACCCCAACTGTGTTGGTTAAAAAAGATGATAAGGTGGGATCCTCAGAGGCTACTCTCCTTGTTAAGCCGGCCATTAGGCCATTCTCTTATGGCCTTGTCGTTCAGTCTATGTTTGATGATGGTTCGGTGTTCAGTCCTGAGGTGCTTGACCTCAATGGAGATGATCTCATTGAGAAGTTTTTGGCAGTCCTTTCAATGCTCACTTCTATCTCACTAGCCCTCTCTTATCGCACCCTTGTTGCAGTGCCCCGCATGTTCATCAACGCTTATAAGAATGTCCTCACCATCATCATTGCCATTGATTACACATAGGCACAGGCTGAGAAGTTTAAGGAGTATTTGAAGGATCTTAGCAAATTTACTATGGCTCTTGTGCACGATCGCTATCTTACTTTCTCATGCTATTGCGAGAAGAGAAGGAAGAGCCTATTGAGGAATCTGATGATGATATGGGTTTTAGCTTGTTTAACTAAGCTTTGTTGGACTTCTATGAAATAAAATTTTATTGACTCTAGGAGTTAAATCATTTTCTGGAATGCTATTTCTGTGATTTTTTGAATTGAATTTTATTTTATCTTATTTTATTAGTTGATAGAGAATAATGTCTTATTTGATTTACTAAATTCTTGTTTATTATGAAATCATTTGGGTTTTTTTTAAAGAACTCTAAACCTTAAATCCTAAACCCTAAACCCTAACCCTAAACCCTAAACCCTAAACCCCAAACCCTAAACCTAAACCTGAAGTAACTAAATAAATTAAAAAATAAATGTAAACCCTACAACCTTATAAACCTAAACCTAAACACTAAAAATTGGCAAAACCTTGATGGAAAGAACATCACCATCAACCAGGCTTAGTCTAAATCTGGTGGTGGAGGCGAAGGCGAAGGCGGTAGTTATCATTATGGTAGTGGGGGATCTGGAGGTGATGGTGCATATGGAGATAGTGGTCAGAGCAGTGGTTATGGATGTGGGAGGAGCAACGGAGGTTACAGCTGGGGTGGTGCTGGAGGGAGAGATTGAAGATACGATGGTGTATCCCACTACTTGAGAAGCGGGGTGGTTAAGAACTTGAGAAATTGAAGAGCGTCTAGGCGATCCTTATAGGCGTGTCTTCACAATAGAGATGGTTGAAGTTATCTAAGGTTTTTGATTTTCTCTATGCGTGCTCATTTTTGTAAGCGTTATCACTTTTTTAATTGGCAAAACCTTGATGTCATCACTTATGTCTTAGAGAACTTGGTGTGTTACTTGGTTGATGAAATTGAAAAGAAGAAATGTTGAATATGAATTTGTTCTCTATTAAAAAAAACACAAAAACCTTAAACCCTAAACTAAAACTTGAACCCTAAACCTAAAACCTAAACCCTAAACCCTAAAGCCTAAAAAAACAATAATGAAAAAACCTTAACCCTAAACCCAAAACCTACAGCCCTATAACCTAAACCTTAAATCCTAAAACCCTAAACCCCAAACCCTAAATCCTAAACCCTAAACCCTAAACCCTAAAACCCTAAACCCTAAACCCTAAACCCTAAAAACCTAAAAACCTAAATCTAAACTAAATAAAACCTAAAAATAAAATAAATAAAAAACTAAACCTAAATAAAATAATAAAATAAAATAAAAACTTAAACAAAAACCTAAACCTAGGCCTAAACATAAAATAAAATAAAAAATAAAATAAACTAAAATAAATTAAGGAAAAACCAAAATAAAATTAAATAAAATAAAATAAACCTAAGCATAAAAAAATAAAAAAAATAAACTAAACCTGAAATAAAATAAAATAAAAACTAAATGAAAACCTAAATCTAAAAAATAAATAAATAAATAAAGCCTAAACCCTAAACTAAAATAAAACTAAACCTAAAATAAAAATAAATTAAACTTAAACCTAAACTAAAATAAATAAAACCTAAACCTAAACCATAACTAAATAAAATAAAATAAATAAAAAATAAACCTAAACCTAAACTAAAAAATAAAACCTAAAAATAAACTTAAAATAAACACCTAAAACCTAAACCTAAAAAATTAAAATAAAAACCTAATCCTAAACCTAAAAATAGAAAATAAAACCTAAACCAAAAAAAAAAAAAAAAAAAAAACTCAACTAAACCTAAACCCAAAAATAAAAATTAAAGTAAAATAATAACTCTAAATAATAAATAAATAAACCAAAAATAAATAAACTAAACTAAATAAAAATAAAAAAAGCCTAAGTAAAAATAAAATATAAAATAAACTAAAGAAATAAAAAATTTAAACTAAATAAACTTAAACCTACTGGTTTACTTAATTTAAAAAGCATGGTGGTGACAGAGGGAGAGATCGAGGATATTATGGTGGATACCGCTACTCGAGAGGGGTTGGTTCGATGGAGCTGAGGCGAAGAATGGTGATCCTATCTACTGCTTATGGAACTATTTCTTTATAGTAGAGATGGTTCTAGGTATCTAGGGTTTTTGATTTTCTCTATGTGTGCTACCTTAACTCTAAACCCTAAACCCTAAATTAATCCTACATCCTAAAAACCATAAACCTTAAAGCCTAAACACTAAACCCTAAACTCTAAACCCAAACCCTAAACCATAAACCCTAAAAGCATAAAACCTAAAACCCTAAATCCTAAACCCTAAACCTTAAACCTTAAAACTAAACCTAAAGTAACTAAATAAATTAAAAAATAAACCTAAACACTAAAACCTAATAAACTTAAACCTAAACCTAAACCCTAAGAATGGGCAGAACCTTGATGGCAGGAACATCATTGTCAAGTAGGCTCATTCTAGATCTAGTGGTGGATTCAAAGGCCGAGGCGATGGTTATCACAGTAGTGGTGGGAGATCTGGAGGTTCTGGTAGATATGGCGGTGGTGGTCAGAGTAGTGGTGGTTATGGAGGCGAGAGGAGTGATGGAGGTTACAACCATGGTGGTGACGGAGGGAGAGATCGAGGATATTATGGTGGATACCGCTACTCGAGAGGCGGGTTGGTTCTGATGGGAGCTGGAGAAACTTAAGAATGACTGATCCTATCTACTACTTATGGAACTATGTCTTTATAGTAGAGATGGTTCCAGTTATCTAGGGCTTTTGATTTTCTTTATGTGTGCTCATTTTTTATCTATGTTGTTGCTTATGTCTTAGAAAACATGGTGAGCTGGTTGATGAAATTGAAAAGAAGAATTATTGAATCTGAATTTGTTCTCTGTTAAAAAATCAAATACCAAAAGCTTGAAACCCTAAACTAAATCCTGAACCCTAAACCTAAAACCTAAAACTTAAACCCTAAACCCTAAATCCTAAACTCTAAAACCCTAAACCCTAAACCCTAAACCCTAAAACCCTAAACCCTAAACCCTAAACCATAAGACCCTAAACCTTAAACCCTAATCCATAAACCCTAAACTTTGTTATAAAAAAACCTTAAACCATAAACCCTAAACCCTAAACCCTAAATGCTAAACTAAAACCTAAACCTTAAACCTAAAAGCTAAACCCTAATCCTTAAACTCTAAAAACCCTAAACATTAAACATTAAACCCTAAAACCTAAACCCTAAACCCTAAACCCTAAACCCTAAAACCCAACCATAAATCCTAGAACATAAACCTAAAAGCTTAAAACTAAATAAATAAATTAATTAAAAGCCACCTAAACCTAAACTAAAGCTAAAGCTAAAATATAAAAAATAAAAATAAAACTAAAAGATAAAATAAATAAAGACCTAAACTAAACTAAAATAATAAAATAAACCTTAAAATAAAAACCCTAAATAAAATAAAAATTAAACCAAAAAAAATAAAATAAAACTAATATAAAATAAATTGAAATCTAAATAAAAACCTAAACCTTAAAAAAAACCTAAAAGTAAATAAAAAATAATAACTAAACCCTAAACTACGAAAAACCAAACCTAAAATAAAAATATAATAAACAAAATAAAATAAATAGAAACCTAAACTAAAATAAACAAAATTAAAATAAATAAAACCTAAACCTAATCCTAAATTAAAATAAACCTAAACTTAAACCTAAACTAAATAAAATAAAATAATCTAAAAATAAACCTAATCCTAAATTAAGAAATAAAACCTAAAATAACAACCTATAACCTAAACCTAAAAAAATAAAATAAAAACCTAAACCTAAACCTAATAATAGAACATAAAAACTAAACCTAAAAAATAAAATAAAAATAAAAGTAGACTAAAAAATAGGTCTAAACCTAAACCTAAGAAATAAACAAAGATAAAAAAACCTAAACTAAAATAAATAATCCTAAAATAAATAAACTAAACTAAATAAAAATAAATCCTAAAGAAAATAAAATAAAATAAACAAAATAAATAAAAAAAATAAACTAAATAAACCTACCTCTGGGTTTTAAATTTTATTTTTTTTAGAAAACCTAAGCTTTGGCAGAACCTTTAAAAACTGTGACTAAATCCACAAACCCTAAACCTAAACTCTAAACCCTGAGCCCTAAACCCTAGGCCTGCAAGTGATCTCAAAAACTACCCTAAACCAGCCCTAAACCCAAAGAAACCATGATCACCACCCTGACCCTAACCCTTAGGCCACTGACCCTACCCACCTGACCCTAAACCCTGGGCCACTGGGCTCTGCTAGCCCTAGCCATGATCCTTGGATGATCCTGGGCCATGATCCTGACCTAAAATTTATAAAAGGCTTTGGGCTTTAAAGGCCTTACTAGGCCTGACCACATGCTAAACCTAAACCTGAGCTAAATCCCTTACAAAACCTAAACTGATCATTAAACCCTCTGATCCTTAGCCCAGGCCCTCCCTAAACCATAAACCCTAAACCTACACTAAATATAAAATAAAATAAAACCTAAACCTAAACTAAAGCTAAAATATGGTTAAAATAAAATAAAATAAAAAATAAAACTAAAATACAATTAAATAAATAAAACCTACACTAAACTAAATAAAAAAATAAACCTAAAAATAAAAAACCTCAATAAAATAAAACTAAATAAAATAAACCTAAAATAAAATAAATTGAAATAAATAAAACCTAAACCTTAAAATAAAGAAAGTAAAAATAAAAATAAACCCTAAAATACAAAAAAAATTAAAACCTAAAATAAAAATAAAATAAAAAAACATAAAATAAACTAAAACCTAAACTAAAATAAATAAAACTAAAATAAATAAAACCTAAACCTAAACCTAAATTAAAGTAAACCTAAACTTAAACCTAAACTAAATAAAATAAAATAAGCTAAAAATAAATCTAAGCCTAAACTAAAAAAATAAAACCTAAAATAATAACCTATAACCTAAACCTAAAAAAAGAACCTAAACCTAAACCTAATAATAAAAGATAAAACCTAAACCTGAAAAATAAAATAAAAATAAAACTAAACTAAAAAATAGACCTAAACATAAGCCTAAAAAATACACAAAGATAAAAAAATTAAACTAAAATAAATAATCCTAAAATAAATAAACTAAACTAAATAAAAATAAATTAACTTAAATAAAAAAATTAAAATTAAATAAATATAAATAAAAAATAAACTAAATAACCCTAAACCTACCGATTCATTTAAATTTTTTTTAAACCCCTAAAACACTGACCTTTAAACACTAAACTGAGCCTAAATCCTACCACCCTCTCACCTACAGGATCCTCTGCACTACTCTAAAACACTAAATCCTCCTTCCCTATAACCTAAACATAATCCTACCCTGGCCACACTCACCTACCTCCTGCCCCCCCCTAACCCACCCACTCTAAACCCTAAATTGGGCCCTACCACTGAGCAACTAAATCCACAAACTAAACCTGACCAAACAGCAACATTAAACCCTAAACCCTAAAATCCTAAACTGTAAACCCTAAGCCCTAAAAACCCTAAACCCTAAACCCTAAACACCAAAAGCATAAACCCCTAAAACCTTAAACCCAAAACCATAAATCATAAACCATAAACCCAAACCTTAAACCCAAAACCCAAAACCCCAAACCCTATGCCTAAACCTAAAGTAACTAAATAAATTAAAAAGGAAACCTTAACCATAAAACCTAATAAACATAAATCTAAACCTAAACCCTAAGAATGGTCAGAACCTAGATGGCATGAACGTCACCATCAATGAGGCTAAGTCTAGATCTAGCGATGGACGCAAAGGCAGAGGAGACAGTCATCGTAGTGGTGGTGGGGGATCTAGAGGTGCTGGTGGATATGGAGGTGGTTGTCAGAGCAGTGGTGGTTATGTAGGTGGGAGGAGCAATGGAGGTTACAGTCGTGGTGGTGACGAAGGGAGAGGTCGGGGATATGATGGTGGATGCCGCTACTCAAGAGGTTGGGGTGGTTTTGATGGGAACTAGAGAAATCGAGGATTGGTTGATCTGATTTGTTGCTTATGGAATTATGTCATTGTAGTAGTGACATTTCTAGTTATCTAAGGTTTTTAATTTACTCTATGCATGCTCAATTTTTATCTATGTTGCTGCTTGTGTCTTGGAAAACTTTGTGAATTACTTGGTCGATGAAATAAAAAAGATGAAATATCAAACATGAATTTGTTATTTGATAAAAAAATAGCCCAAAAACCCTAAACCTTAAACTAAAACTTGAACCATAAACCTAAACCCTAAACCCTAAATCCTAAACCCTAAAAACCTTAAACCCTAAACCCTAAACCCTAAACCCTAAATCCTAAAACCCAAAACCCTAAACCCTAAACCCTAAAAACCTAAACCTTAAACCCTAAACCCTAAACTGAAACCTAAATAAATAAAACTAAACTAAATAAACTTAAATAAAACCTAAACTAAATAAACCTAAAATAAACTTAAATAAACCTAAATTAATAAACTAAACCTAAATTAATAAACTAAACCTAAATTAAATAATCCTAAACTAAAAATAAAATAAATACTGAACTAAATAAAATAAACTAAACCCTAAACCCACCTCCATTGCTCTAGCAATTTCATTCATTTCAGCTTCATCATAAGCCCCCTTCTTACATTTTTGGTGGATCCTTCATCATTCTCAACTAATTTCTAGAGTTTTTTTAATCTCTGGATGCTCGCGTGATGTGTCTCTTCTGATTATGGTTGTGGTGACCTCGAACCGTGGCTTATTTCTCCCATTTTGCATTATCTGGCTAGGGCATCCAATTTGATGGGGATCCCTAAACATAATGTCATTCTTACTATTAAATCCTCTAAGGATGCACTTTTTGGTAAGAGTTGTACCTCTTCTGACTCAGTGAATCTTATTTTTACTTCTTTTTTAGGTTTGCCAGCAATAATGCGTTTAGATCTTGATGTCAAAAAGCTTGCAAAACCATTCAAATTAACTTTGATTGGAAAATTTTCTTTTTACCAGCCAAATTTGGATAAGATCTGATCTTTTTTCCATAACCTTAAACTTTCAGGTACTTTTTCTATTATCTTGATCAATCCAAGAGATATTCTGATTCAACTTAGGAATGATTTGGATTATTCAAGGATTTTCACACATCGATCTTATTTTGTCATTAATTGTCAAATGTGTTTGTTGAAGTGGTCTCCCCTTTTTGATATAAAGGAGGAATCAGCTACTGTTCCTGTGTGGTTAGCTCTTCCAAATATGAGAATCCACTAAGTTACCCATCAGGTTTTATTTGCTATCGGGGCCATTTTCAGTCGGCCACTCCAAATTGATAAGGCAACCACTGTGAGATACCGTCCCTTCGTTGCTCGAATGTTGGTTGAACTTGACATATCTAAAAGACATCTTAAGGATTTCTGGATCGAATTTAAAAACTTTGGTTATTTATAAAAGGTCAAATTTAAAAATTTTCCAATTTTCTGTTTCCATTGCAAGATACATGGTCATGATAATTCAGAGTGTTTTATTATTCTCCCGCATCTTAAAAAGAAAATTTTGAATGATCCTAACTCTAAATTTGCTACTAATAAAGTTAGTAAAGCTATTTTTATGTCTAAATTTAACTTAAATGTTGATATTAGGTCAGATTCTTTGGAATCTTCAGTTGTTCCTAAAATTATTATTTCTGCTTCTCATTCCAACCATGACAAAGGTACTAATAATGTTGAAAAAAATGATTTGTCCAACAACCTTTCTTCACATGAGAATATGCCTAGTATGGCTAATTCCATATTCAAAGAGACTGAAAAATGATGATTCATTCTCTAATGAGTCTATTCCTGCTTCTTTGCCTGCATTAATTGATGAGAATGAGGTTATAAGTGATAACTTGAATGCGGCCAAAATTCTTGAGCAAAACACTAATTTTGACATTGGTAATTGTGCTTTGAATTGTACAATTTCTTCTCCTTCCCCTAATTCCAAGATTGATCTTCATTCTAATCCCACTTTTCAAGAAAATGCTAATTTGGAAGAGGGGAAAGTTGTGATTAGAGATGTTCTTACTGATCATTATCCTATTAATAATATTCCTAATCAATCTTATTTTGATGGTGACACTTTGGATAAAAATAGAAATATCTGAACTGTCTTTAAAATGGAAACTAAGAACTCTAAGATGAAACCTCCTTATCTTGCCATATCTACTAGATCTGGATCCTCTTCACATAAATAATATGTTATTTCAATTTTTAGCTTAGAAGTGGATTTGTTATTCTTTCTCTCTCTCTCCCTTTATTATTATCATTTAATTTCCTTTTCAATTTTTTTATGTTTAATTCTTTTATTTGGAATGTTAGAGGGATTGGTACCCTCACTATTCATAATTGTATTAGAAATCTCTATAAAATTTACAATATCTCTTTAGTTATTTTTACTGAACCTCTTATACATGTTGATAAAATCAATCATGTTGCTAGAATGCTTGGTTTTAGTAATTTTTTATTTAACATCAGTAATAAAATTTGGTGCTTTTGTAATAGCTTCTTCAATCTTTTAATTTTAGATGATCTTCAACATGTTGTCAATGCTTAAATTTCTTTTGGTGATTCTTGTGTGTTTGGCTCTTTTGTTTATGCTTCTTGCAATAGAGCTGGTCAGAATGTTCTTTGGGAGAATTTGAGAAGTTTTGCTTTTTCTGTTAACAAACCTTGGTTGGTTGGGGGTGATTTCAACACTATCATATATTCACCTAAAAGAAGGGGTGGTTGCTCTCCTAATATTCATTCTATGGAAGAATTTTAAAATATGACTCTTATTTGCAATCTTATTGACATTGGTTTTAAAGGTTATAATTATACTTGGCAATACTCTAAGCTTTAGCAACTTCTTGATAGAATTCTTTTTAACTATCATTAGATTAATCAATGGCCTCTTACCTCTGTTGACCATTTGAGTAGAACTTTATCTGATCACGCTGCTCTTTTGGTTTCTATTAAAGATAACTCTAAAAGATTAAACACCTCACCCACTTTCAGATTTCAAAATATGTGGATTAAGAATCTAGATTTTCTTCAAGTCATGGCCATTAATTGGTTTGCCCCTTTACACCCTGATAATTTGATTAGGGGTATGCATAGATTATGGTTTATGATTAAAAGGCTCAAACAAAATCTTGTTTGGTGGAACAAACATTATTTTAAAAATCTTTTTGCTAATATAAAAAACTTGGAACTTTTGGTTTGTGATGTTGAAAATGTTCTTTTGACTATTTCCTCTAAGCTTAAGGATTTGAATGAAGCAAAAGATAATCTTATTAATTATCTGAATATGGAAGAGACCTATTGGCGGCAAAAAAGCTACTAGTAAACATATTATTGATGGGGATAGGAATACTTGGTAATTTCATGCTTTATTTAATAAAAAGAGAGCTTTAAATTCTATCCAAAAAAATTAAAAGTGATAATGGAGATTGGATCACTAATATTAATGTTATTAAATATTCTGTTATTAACCACTTTAGATATGTTCTTAACAAAAGCCACTCTTATGAAGCTATTTCTAATTCATTTTTGATCCCCTCTATTATTACCAATAATGATAATCATTGGCTTACTAAGTTGCCTACTAAAGATGAGATTGGTAAACTTCTTAATAGCATGAACATTGATTCCATTGTTGGTCTGGAGGGTTATACAAATCATTTTTTTCAAAATTGTTGGTCTACTATTAAGAATGACTTAGTTGATGCTATTTTTGATTTCTTTATTGGTAATCCTCTTTCTAAATATTTTTCAAGCACTTCCATTATTCTCATACCTGAAAAAGATAATCTGGATTCTTGGAGTGATTTCAAACCTATTAGTCTTTGCACTTTCATTAGTAAATTGATTTCTAAAATCTTTGCTAATAGACTAAGTCCTATGCTTCAAAAAATTATCTCTCTCAACCAAACTAGTTTTGTTTGAGGGAGATCTATATCTGATAGCATTCTTCTTGCTCAAGAGCTTATTCATGATTTGTATGTTCCAACTATAGGTTGTAACATCCTTTTTAAATTAGATATTTCTAAAGCCTTTGATAATATCTCTTGGGATTTCCTTTTAAATATCTTGCATTTATTTGGTTTCTCTGATAATTTCATTAACCTTATTAAAAACTATATTAATAATGCCTTGTTTTTTATTCTTCTTAATGGTGTAGCTTTAAGCTTTTTTCCTTCTTCTCATGGTTTGAGATAAAGAGATCCCTTGTCCCCTTCTTTGTTTATTATTGTCGTGGAATACCATTCTATGAGTTTAAATGATTTATTTAATAACAATCCTAGCATGTACTTTAGAACTCTTGGTGGTATCCCTATTTCTCATCTTAGCTTTGCTGATGATTTCATTATTTTTTCTGATGCTTCCTTTCAACATATCAAAAGCCTTAAAAAGTTTTTAAATAATTTTGGTAGAGAAAGTGGACTTTCTATTAATGAAAGCAAGAATTGCTTTATTACCTCCTCTAAAATTTCTAATAACAAAATAAATCATATCTTTAGAATCACTAACTTTAAACACCAATAACTCCCTATTAACAAATGATCCTCTTAGGTGCTCTTCTTTTTAAAGGTCAAAATGGATCCCATCTTCTTGCCGAGCTTATCAAAAATTTTTTTAATAAAATTTCAGTGTAGGAATTTCACTTACTCTCTTTTGGTGGCAGGCTTACTTTGCTTAAGAGTACTCTTAATTTGATGCCTTTATATCTTAATCAAACCATTATCCCTACTAATTCTATCTTAAATAGAATCGATCGCCTCCTTAATAATTTTTTCTGGGGCTCTAATAATTTGGTTAAAATGATGCATTGAACTTCTTGGCATAAATGTTGTGGTCCTTTAGGTGAAGGTGGACTTGGTTGCGAACCTATTCATGAAGCTATTACTGCCTTCTCATATAAACTCTAGTAGAATTTTAGAAAAAAAAAGATAGCCTCTGGGCTAATTTTATGACAGCTAAATACTAGCAGGGTTAACACCCTCTAATCTGTACTTATAAAGTGGGTGACTCGACAATTTGGAAAAGGCTTTTCTCCATTAAATGGGAGGCTGAATCTTTGATATCTTGGGGTATAAATTCAGGATCTTCTTTCTTTTGGCAAGGAAATTGGATTGGTTGTTGTTCTATTGATTCTTTTTTATCTACCCATTCTACTGCTGCTACTAAAGTTAACTCTTTTTGGCTTAATAATAAGTGGAATGATAGTAAACATAGCAAATTTATACCTATCTCTCTTTTATATAAATTTATTAATATTCCTATCCTTTCCAACAAGCCTGATCGAATTCTTTTTAAGCTATCTAATAATGGTGATTTTATTCTTAAAGAGGCTTAGAATTATATTAGAGATGCTCATATTTCATCTAATGTATTTATTAAACATTGGAATAATGTCATCCCAATCTCTTATTCTATCCTTGGAGAATTCTGAAAAACATCATTCTTGTTGACTCCTTGCTCTAGGATAAAGGTTTTCATTTGCCTTCCAAATGTAATTGTTGATTTCATATTGAAAATGTTAAACATGTTTTGCTAATGATGCTATTGCCTCCAAATTATGGTTTTGGTATGATGATCTTTTTAATACTAACCATTTCCATGGTTTTCTCTCTTTATATCAATTTCTTGAAGCCTGTTTCCAAAAAATTATGAAAGGTCATATCAAAGGTTTAATTGCCATTACCCTTATTAGGTTCATATGGATGGGTAGAAATGATGCTAAATATCATGGTATTCTTATGAATAATAAAAGGATTATTTCTAGAACCAATGAAAAAATTCATGCTTTATTTAATGCTAATTTAATTACTAACAATCATTATAGAGGTTGCAAATTTATGGCCAAAAAAATTGGTTCTTTGCACGAGATCACCTTCTATAAAGAAGATAGAATTATATATTGAATAAAACCTCATAATAATATTATTAAAATTAATCTGAGATGGCTCTATCTCTTAGAATACATCTGGTTGTGGTGGTATTTTTAGGGGTTTTAAAGGTAATGTCATTTGTGCTTTTGCTTATCCTCCTAAAGCTTGTTCTGTTACCTATGCTGAATTAATGGTTGTAAACAAAGCTATTGACATTTGTTTGCAAAACGTTTTTTTGAATATTTAGATTGAAGTTGATGCTCTCTTACTCATATACATGCTGACTTACACTAAGATGGGGAATGCAGATTTATTCTACCTACTTAATCATACTAGAACACTCCTCTCTCAAGTTTGCTTTAAAATTTCTCACATTTAGCATGTAGATTATCTAGCTAATCTAGGTGCTAAATTAAATGATCTCACTCTTTATGAACATCATAATTTACCTAGACAATTGAGAGGCTTGGTTAATCTAGATAACACTCGATTACCTTATCTCAGAAATTAACTTTGCTTTGTGTATTTTAGGTTCTTTATGATTTTCTCTCTGTGCATTTTCATTTTGTTGCATTTTTTTGGTTGTTTCACTCTCTTTTCTAGTTTGTACAGTAATACTTGGGACATCTCTTTGAGGTGGTGCCTGGTTCATCAGCCTCTTTTGTTGGAGAGGTGTTCTCTTTGGCTGACTATTTTATTTAGGGATCTAAATGTCAACAATTTCTTCATGTCTTTGCCTTGATCTTATCTTTGGCCTCCTTACGGGTTACCTCTATGCTTTTGGCTTTTCCCTTTTTTTAATTTGTCCTATTTTTGCCTATGGTTTTGGCTGGCTATTTCTTTACTTAAGGAGGTTTTTCTGCTGCTATTTTTGGGCCTGGTGGGTTCTGCTATTTGTTACTACGCTCTACATGGCTATCTTGGGTGGCTATTATTTGATAGCTATTGTCAATCTTTTTACCCTTGAGTTTTTGCTGGGCCTTTTGGTGGTTTTTGTGTTTGGATGGGGCCTTAGTCTATTTTCCTTGCCACTTTGGTTGCCTATTTGTGGTTGGGTGGTCCTCCTAGGCTGTGGATTTTTGTCCGGTTGGGTGATGACCATTTGTTTCTTAGTATTTTTGGGTGGCTTCTTGCTGGTTGTCACTATGCCTGTCTTTCTCTGTATTTGGATTGCCTCCCTTTTGGGTTATTTCCTTATCGAGTTGGCTCTTCTATAGCTTTATTAATTGGATGGATGGTCTTATGGGCTAGCTGGTTTGGTTGGTTATGCTGGTTGGTTTGGTTGGTTTTCCTTTTTGGTTTATTTCAGATCTATTATTAGATGGTAGGGTTGACCTTTTGGTGGCTTTTCTTTATTCTGGTTTTGGCCTTATAGTGGCTGGGTGCTGCTATATTCATGTGGCTATCTTTCTATTTCTGATGGAGGTATTGGGATTGCCTTTTTATTTCTTGCCTCTGCTATATGTGTTGGATTTGTGGCTGTTATTATTGTTGGCCTTGACCACTAATCTGGTTTGGAATTGCTAGTTTCTTGGTGCTAGTTGTAGGTTATTATTTTGGTTTTGGAAAGTTGCTTGTGGTTGTCTACTGACTCTAGTGGGTTTGGTTCTTATTCATGGTTGCTTTGTTTTTAGGTCATATCTTGGTAGATGCTATTTCATTTCTACTATGGTGTTTTTGTTGATGCTACTTCCTTTCGGGCTTGGTGGACTTTAGTATACTAGGTGTTTTATGGGCGACTTTTCTATTCCTTGGTATGTACAGAGATTATTACTTTCACTCTTTGGAACATTGCCTCCATCGAGGTCAGTGGGCTATGATGGCTGGGATGATTTCCCAATTATTTTTTGGCTGGTATCATCATATGTGACTATAACCCTTCTTTTGAAGTCTGGATGCTCACACTTGTGGTTGCCCCTAAAGATGCAAGTGACTGAGCCTGAGCCTTATTAGAAATTTTCTCTTATATTGCTCTTTATTATGCGCTAAAGCTTGATTTTTTCTAGTTGTGCTAGTTACAATTTCTAGTAGCTTGCAAGATTCTTTTAGAGGTTCTTTGCAAATTTTGAAACCTGGATGTGGATTGTGCAACTCTCAAAAGACTTCTGACCCAAATAGTGGGCTTTGGTTAATCGCCCTATTTACTATGTTGTTCCTTATTTGTATTTTTTTGGTCTGTTATTGCTTTTATTTACTTTCCTTGCTTTTGTTGCATTACATAAGGGATTTTTCCTTCTAGGCTAAATGTAAGAAGAATTATCCCCTTTAAAGACCTTGTACTCCTTTCTTTGTGGCAATAAAATTCTCCCCTCTATGAGTTTCCTTAAAATTCCTAAACCTTAAACCCTAAACCCTAAACCCTAAACCCTAAACCCTAAACCCTAATCCCTAAACTAACCTTAAACTCTAAAAAGCTAAGACCTAAACCTAAACTAAATAAAAGCTAAAAAAAAATAAATAAGTAAACCTAAACCAAAAAAATAAAATAAAAAAGCTAAAGAGCCTAAACCTAAAAAGAAAATAAAATAAATAAAATAAAAACTAAACTGTAAACCTACAACCCTAAACCCTAAACCTTAAACCCTAACCACTAAAATACTAAACCCTAAATCCTTAAACCCAAAACCCTAAAACCAACAACCCTAAACCCTAAACCCTAAACCCAAACCCTAAACCATAAACCCTAAACCCAAAACCCACCCTAAACCCTTTTCTCATTGTGCTCTCGCGGTTATGTTCCTATCATTTTCCTTATGGCTTGGCCAATCTTCGACCCTTATTGATCATAATTTTTGATAATTTATCTCTGATTGGCCGCTAATGTGAGTTTCCTTTTGCTCTTTCAATGGAAGAGCCACTTTCCATGAGCTTTTAAACTTGGAGGCATCGGTTGGGCTTACGGATTACAAGGTATTATGGATCCGACATCATCCATTACTCTGCCTGCTGTTAAGTCCTTCAAGGATGCATTATCTGGTAAGAATTCTTCCCCTAATGCTACGGTCAATTTGATCTCAACCTCTTTCTATGGGATGTCTACTGTTATGTGCTCGGATCTTGACGTGGAAAAGTTGGTGAAGCCTTTTGTATTCTCTTTAGTTGGTAAATTTTCTTTACGTCGGCCAACTCTTGATAACTTTCGATCATTTTTCATACCCTAAAGTTCTCGGCATTTTCCTTTGTCGGTTTGATTGATCTAGGCATATTCATATTCAGCTCTCTAATGACTTAAATTACTCAAGAGTTTTTGCTCGTCACTCTTACTTTGTGTATAATTGTCAAATGACTTTTGAAATGGTATCCTCTTTTTGATGTAAAAGTGGAATCTCCATTTGTTCCTTTATGGCTAGCTCTTCCTAATATGAGAATACACCACGTTACACATCTAGTTCTCTTTGCGGTTGGTGCTCTTTTTGGTCAGCCTCTTCAAATTGATCAGGCCACCACTGCGAGATCACGGCCTTCAGTTGCTCATATTTTGGTTGAGATTGATATTACCAAAAAGTATCCTAAAGAAGTATGGATAAATTTGGTTATATTCAAAAGTGGAATTTGAAAATTTTCTTATTTTTTGCACACATTGTAAGATTCATGGTCATGATCATTCTGAATGCTTTGTGTTGCATCCTCATCTTAAAAAGAATAAATTATCAGATCCTAATCCCTCCCTAGAAAATGAAAAAATCAATAAATTTGCTTATGTGCCTAAAGTCAATCAAAATGGAACTCATCCCCCTACCACTACTCTTTTATTATCTACTGATTTGCCTATTGAAGAGCAATCTGAACATGTTAAAAATAATTCTTATGATGTTCATGAGGAGGCTAATGATAACTTACCTAACATTGCTTCTAATTGTAATAATTTGGCTCCTCAAGACAATACCTTGACTCAGTCTAATCTACCCCTCTTGGCTAGTGAACAGGAGACTCATATGAACCCTAGTGGTGATTTGAATGGAAACTTCAAGTTGGATCCAAATCTAAAAACAAATTCTAAAAAATGGCAATCCTTTGGTCATGGAACAAAATCTGAAAGGTAATTCTAAAACTGAGCATGAAATCTATGCTATTAATGGCTTCATAACCTCTCCTTCTCCTACCCTACAGAGTGATACTCATGCTAACCTAATTTCTCAACTTAATTCTAACACTGAAGAAGGGGAAATTACTATTAGGAATGCTTTGACAGATACTGGTCCTATTCTGAATATTCAAATCACTCTCTCTCAGATGTAGATACTTTGGACATAGATAGACCTTTTCAAACTATTATTAAAAAAATCTCTTAAAGCTAGAATGTTCACTAATAGCTCCACCAGAACCACTAGATCTTCTTTAACTTCCCATAAATAATTGTTTCATGTTATCTCTTCTTCTTGCTTTTTATTTTTTCAGTTATCTCTTTTCCTTTTCTTCTATTTTATTATGATCAATCTTCTTATTTGGAATGTTCTGGGTATTGGGACTCTCATTGTCCAAAACCATATTAGAAGCCTTTGCCGTACTCATAACATATCCTTACTTGTTCTTATTGAACCATTCATACACTCTTCTAAGATCACCCATGTTGCTAGAATGCTTGGCTTTCAAAATTTCTTCTATAATATTAGCAATAAAATTTGGTGCTTTTGGAATAATTTAGTCAACATCTCTATCCTTGATGATCTTCAACAATTGGTTAATTTTCAAATCTCATTGGGTGAATTTTATGCTCTTGGTTTCTTTATTTATGCATCTTGTAATAGAGCTGGTAGGAACATCCTTTGGGATAACTTAAGAACCTTTGCCTCCTTCACATAAACCACGGTTGGTTGGGGCTGATTTCAATACTATTCTCGCTTCTTCGGAAAGAAGGGGAGGTTGCTCTCATAATATTCATTCCATGAAAGATTTTTCTAATATGATCCTTGATTGAAATCTGATTGATATTGGCTTTTCTGGCTCCGACTATATGTGGCATAACTCTAGACTCTGGCAGCAGCTTGATAGGACCCTCTTTAATTCCCTTTGGATCAATTAATGCCCCTTACTTTTATTGAACATTTGAGTACAACTCTGTCTGACCATGCTCCGCTTTTAATTTCTGTCAAAAATCCTTCCAGTAGACTATCCTCCCCTACTTCTTTTAGATTCCAAAATATGTGGATCCATCATAGTGATTTCATAAATGTTGTTTCCATTAATTGGATGGCTCCTATTCATCCAGATAATTCCGTTAAAGGCATGATTCGCCTTTGGCTTAAGCATAAAAGGCTTAAACAAAACCTAAATTGGTGGAACAAGCATCATTTAAAAAATCATTTTGCCAATCTCAAAAATATGGAGCAATTAGTTTGTTCTCTTGAAGATGCTGTTTTGACTGATTCTACTAAGCTTGAGGAGTTGAATGCAGCTAAAGATAACTTGATTAATTATCAAAACATGGAGGATACCTACTGGCAGCAAAAGGCTGCTAGCAAAAATATTGCTGATGGTGATAGAAATATAAGGTATTTCCTTGCTCTTGTAAAAAAAAGAATGCCTTAAACTCTATTAAAAAAATCAAAAATGATAACGGTAGCTGGATCACTGACAATAATGATATTAAAGATTATGTCATACAATATTTTAAAAACTTATTAAACAACAACCCTTCCTTAGAAGCCCTCTCCAACACACACACATTCCCTCAATGATTCTAATGTGATGACCACTTGCTCAGTTTGCATCCTACGAAAACTAAGATTGGTAGTATTCTCAATAGCATGAACACTGATTTTGTTGCTGGCCCTGAAGGCTACAGGACTCAATTCTTTCAGCACTGTTGGCCTATTATTAAGTCGGACCTTATTGATGCTGTTGTTGATTTTTTTGATGGCAACCTGTTACCTAAATATTTTTCTAACACTTCCATTGTTCTCATTCCCAAAATTAATAATCCTAAATCTTGGGGCGATTTCAAACCTATCAGCCTTTTCACCTTCTTTCATAAACTCATTGCTAAATTAATTGATAATAGAATTAGTCCGCTGCTGCCTAAAATTATTTCCCCCAACCAAACTGGCTTCCTTAAAGGTAGAGCTATATCTGATAACATACTTCTTGCCCAAGAGCTGATTCATGACATTAACGTTCCTATCAGAGGTGGCAACATCCTTTTGAAAATGGACATCTCTAAAGCTTTTGACAACCTCTCTTAGGATTTCCTCTTTCAAATTCTTCATTTTCTTAAGTTTTTAGATAATTTTATCTGCCTCATCAAAAATTGTATTACCAATGTTTGGTTCTCCGTTATCATGAATGGTGAGTCCCTTGGTTTTTTCCCCTTGATACATGGCTTGAGACAAGGTGATCCCCTTTCTCCCTCTCTTTTTATTATTGCTGTTGAATATCTTTCGAGGAGCCTGAATGATCTTTTCTATAATAACCCTAGCATATTCTTTAGAACTCAAGGTGGCCTTCCAGTCTCTCATCTTAGTTTTGCTGATGACTTTATAATCTTTTGCAATGCCTCTATACTTCACATTAAAACTTTAAAGAAACTTTTAAATAAATTTGGCAATGAAAGTGGTCTTCTTCTTAATGAAGGCAAAAGTTATTTCATTCCTTCCTCTAAAATCCTAGTAATAGGATCAACCAAATATTGAGAATTACTAATTTCAACTTCCTATTAAATATCTTGGTGCTCGCTTTTAAAGGTCGAAAAGATCTCATCTTTTTGATGAGTTAATCCAAAAAATCTCTAATAAAATTTCTGCTTGGGAATTTTATTTACTCTCATTTGGTGGTAGGCTCACTTTGATTAAGAGCACCCTTAACTCCATGCCTTTATATTTCATTCAAACCACTGTGCCGACCAATTCTACCATTAACAAAATGGAGCATCTCCTTAACAAATTTTTTTGGGTTATAATAATTCCTCTAAAAGAATGCACTAGACCTCTTGGTATAAAAGCTGTGGCACTCTTGCTGATGGTGGTCTTGGATGTAAGCCTATCAAGGAAGCTATCACTGCTTTTTTCTATAAAATTTGGTGGAATTTTAGGAGTAACAATAGTCTTTGGTCTAATTTCATGACTGCTAAATACTGCCAGGGTAAGCACCCTCTCATTTGCCCATATAAAGCAGGAGACTCTCCTGTTTGGAAAATACTTTGTTCCATCAAATGGGATGCTGAATCATTAATTTCTTGGGGGATTAACTCTGACACCTCTTTTTTTTGGCAAGATAATTGGACTGGAGGTGGGTCCATTGATGATTTACTTTCTACCCATTCCACTGCTGCTATTAAAGTGAACTCTTTATGGAAGAATAATATGTGGAACAATAGTAAGCTTACTGATTATATTCCTTCCTCTCTTTTAAACAAGCTTACTACTATTCCTATCATACCTAGCAATCATGAACAGATCCTTTTTAAGCTTTCTCAAAATGGTGATTTCAACTTTCACAATGTTTGGATTCATATTAAAGAAGCTCATGATTTTTCTAAAGTATTTTTCAAACTTTGGAATAACACTATTCCTATTTCTTTTTCTGTTATTACTTGGTGTATTTTGAAAAACTTCAATTTTGTTGACTCCTTGATGTGGGGGAATGGCTTTCACTTACCTTCAAAATGCCACTGCTACTTTCACATTGAGAATGTAAATCATGTTTTTGTTAACGGGGCCATTGCTTCCAAACTTTGGATTTGGTATGATGATATCTTTAACATTGTCAAATTCAATGGCTCCTTAACTTTATACCATCTTCTTGAAGTTTATTTCGATAACACTACTAAAGGTCACATTAAATTCATAACTGCTATCACTCTTATTTGGTTCATATGGATGGACAGAAATGATGCAAAACATCACGAGATTCTTATGAACCACATGAGGATAATTGCTAGAATTAAAAACAAATTCCATGACCTATTCAATGCCAATTTAATTAACTACAGACAATTCAAAGGTTGTAAATTTGTGGCCAATAAATTTGGTTTTAACTTGCCAGATCAACCCAATTGTAAAGGTGACAAGATTGTTTATTGGGTAAAACCTCATGTTAATACTATTACAATTAACACTAATGGCTCTGTCTTTCAAAATGCTTCTGGCTGTGGTGGCATTTTTAGAAACCCTAATGGTAAAGTCCTATGTGCTTTTGATTACCCCCTTAATACTTGCTATGTTCCTTTTGTTGAGCTAATGGCAGTGTACAAAGCTCTTAAGATTTGCCTTCAAAAAGGTTGGCTCAATATTTGGATTGAGGTGGATGCCCTGCTGCTGATTGATCTTTTGACTTCCACCAAAATGGGCAATGCAGAATTGTACTATCTTCTCAAGCAGACTAGAGCTCTCCTTTCTCAACTCTATTTTAAAGTCTCTCATGTATGGCGTGAGGGTAATGCATGTGCTGATTACCTTGCCAATTTGGGTGCTAGATTGGATGGTATAAAATTCTTTGATCAACTTACTCTTCTAAACATTTGATTGGTGAATCGGACAATCTTGGACTCCCTTATCTCAAAAAATAATCCAACATATTGGATTGATCTATATTACGATCAATGCATGATCATCTTTTATTTAGTGTTGTTGTTTCTTAGGAATTTCTTTGCTGCATCATCGATATCCCTTGTTGTTGGTTTAATTAGCTTTAATTGCTTGCTTGCTATTTACTTAATGTGTTGATGTTCATTTGGAATTTCATGCATCCATACCCCTTCTGGTTATTTGCGATCTCTGTGTCATCTTGTTGGTTTAACTCTCCCAACCTTAAATGGGGCCTTCACTTCTGCGCTTTCACTTTTAATGGTAAGGTGTTTCTTATTTCTTTGGAGGGAGATGTATTACTTTATGCTTTTGTTTTTGCTTTATTTTTTTGATCAACAGGATAGACCTCTTGCCATCAATATTTTGATTATGGATCCTACTATTTTTGTTTCTCATTTTATGATTAAAGCTGTGTTCTTCCTCCTTTCCTTTTCTATTACATTACGGGGCACTTGTCTCAATGTTTAAATGTTATACTTCTACATAACCTTATGGTTGGCCCTAATTTATCTATTATTCTTCTCCTTATTATGGTTTTGGCCCCTCCTATGTTCCATAACCTTACCTCCACAACTGTAGAGAAATTACAATATCTTTGCTATTATAACTTCTTTTACGTAGGATTGGAATTATTTCTTGATTTCCATCGATCTTATTATTATTGATGCTATGGGATTAGTTGGGTGATATTATGTGTCTTGATGGATCTTAAAGATGGATTTCCATTGGACCACTTTATAATCAATGTTGTACCATTATTGTTTTTACGGCTTTTCTTATGGTGGATGTAATATCTATTTTGATGTTTTAATTTATAACCTCATCTCTTTTCTGTAGGGTTGGTTTGCTGATTCTATTTGCTAACCTCATCTCCCCAACCTATAAGGAGAGAAACTGAAATACCCTTGTTATTATTATTGTCTCTTTGCAGGATTGGACTTACATAATGATCTCCTTTCAGTCTATTTATTTTAGGATGCTAGTTCAGCTGCTAACCTCCTCTCCTTTGTCTTGAAGGATCTCATTGATGGTTTACTTTTGAACCCTTTCTGTGGCTATGTTGCATTTCTTTTCTTATCTTATGGTTGGTGCAATAATTATAGTGTTATTTTATTTGTTGGTTGTTGGATTATCGGGTCCATTATCTTTGCCTTTGTAGTGGTTGTTTGTTACTGTTGTTTTTTGATTATTCTCAGTTTGGAATTACTTCTATTTGTTGCCCCACTATTTTTTTTGCAACCAGTATGACTAATCACGATGTTTGAAGTCTACTTAATCTCGCTATTTTTCCATATTGGTTCTGTTAGAATTGTGCGGATCATGATTATGTTATTGCCTAAATAGATATTAACCTATGCACTTCTTTGAATGGGTGGATTTTTGGCCGCCTTGTTGGTAGTTACTGTCTTGGTTGTTGGCTAAACTGGATTAATGCTCAACAAGCTGCTTCTGGGTTTTTGGAATCTTATCACTAGCAAGCCTCTTTTGAGGTTTTTGGCTGCATAGTAGCTTTTGCTTTTCGCTTATTATTGTTGTTTTCCAATAACGGTGATCATCACATGTTTGAGGCTATCTAAAGCTGCTATTTTTCCATCTTGGTTCAGCTAGACTTGGCCAGACCACTTCATTATCTACCTGGAATTTATCTTATGCATTATTTATTTTGAATGGGTGGTTTTATGGCCAACTTGCAGTTTTTTCCTATCTTGGTTGTTAGTTGAACTGGATCATTGGGTTTTATGCCCAACAAGCTGCTACTGGGGCTATCTATCATGCTCAGCAGGGTGCTTTGGAGTTATTTTGTTGATTGATTTTGCTAACCCCATCTTCCCTTTGCCGGAAGCGCAATTTCTCATTATTTTATTATCTCTTCTGATTGGTCTTACTTTATGGTTTCTTTCCAGTCTGCTTTTCGAGTGGATTTTGGTTTAGCTACAAGCCTGCTCATCTTTACCTTGAAGGATTTTAATGTTGACTATCTTTTGAACCCATTTTGTTTCTTATTTGCATCTCTGCTTTTCACTGGCTTATCATATGGTGGGTACAATAATTGTATTATTGTTTTCATTGTTGGTTATTGGATTTTTGGGTCCTATGTCCAGCAGGCTATCTTTGTCGTTGTTGGTTGTGTTGCTTTTCTAAATGTTTTTCCTGATTGCATCCCGATCTACTTAACCTACTGTTGTTTTCTTTCTCTTGGCTCTGTTAGATTTATGCAGATCACTGAGATTATGCTTTTGCCTAATTTGATTTTAACCTATGCATTGTTTTTCTGAATGGGTGGATTTATGGCCGCTTGCTATTCGATCTTGGTTATAGGTTGGATTCTTGAGTTTTACTTGCCGGTCAGGGGCCTCTCGATTGTCTTTACTTGGAGTTGTTTGTGGTGGGGGCAACTTATTACAGTGCCTTATGGTTCATCTAATCTATTCTTCCCATCTCCTCTCGATAGACTTACGCAATTCTGGTGGTAATTTGGGATATGTCTTGCCTTACACTTGCTAGTTACTAACCAGTAACCACGAGGTTGTTAACTTCGCATTCCTTTCTTTCATTGCACTTCTTTTTTGGGGTATATCCACAGCATTTACGACTTATTGTTTAATATTTGTCCCATATGTTTGGGATGGGTTAATTCCATGCTATTTTATTTGCCTTCTTTGGATTTCAGGTCTTTCTATTGGTCTTTTATGCTTCTTACCTCTGCTTGGCCTTTTCTGCTATTTTCTTATGGTGGGTCTTCATGCTGATCTAATTAAACCTTTGGACCTGATTAAAAATATGGTAGAGCTGGAAATGATAGTTCACTTTCATTTGTGTTGGGATTCTCATGACATGGTGCCTAATATGACATTTACTCGCATGGGATCCCCTTACTTCTCTCTTTCTTTCTTTTCTATTATAGGGCTTTGCTTTGGTTTGGTACTAAGGCTCAAAAGACTTTCAACAAATGGTTGCTATACTGAGTTTGTTGGCTATGATGGTGATGATTTCACTCCTTTTGGTTTGGTAGTAGCTCTTGTGATGTAACCCTTCAAGTATGGATGCTCATATTTGCTTCTACCCCAACTTGGTGTGGTGAGCGAGCCTTCTCTATCACACTTCCTTATTATCTTTTTTTTATCTTTGCTTTCATTTCTCACTCTCGTATTACAGCGCTCTAATTTGTTTTTCTTCTACAATTTTGTAGGTGCAATTCTCTTGTTCTCTTGGGTTTGCTCCATAGTTTCATGCATTCTCTCATCCTAAAGAGCTTTGGCCCTAATCTTCCATTGGCTTATCTTATTAATCAATTTGAATCCTTTGCTTTCCTTACTCTTTTATTTTTCTTTTGGTTGTATTTAGATAGGGGATTTACTCTCTAGGTTGATTGTAGCTCTTTGAGCAGTAGTTGTAGAGTTTATCCCCTTTAAGGACCTTGTAACTCTTTTTTGTGGCAATAAAATTCCCCCTATATGAGGTCTCCCAAAAAAAAAGAAAAAGAAAAAAAAACCCTAAATCCTACACCCTAAACCCTAAACCCTAAACCCCAAACCCTAAAACACTAAACCCTAAACCCTAAACCTAAAAATCTAAACCCTAAACCTAAACCCTAAAGCCAAAACACAAAACCCTAAACCCCTAACCTAAACCCTATAAAAAAACCCTAAGCCATAAAATCCTAAACCACAAAAAACCTAAAATAAATAAAATCTAAAAAATAAATAAATAAATAAAAAACTATGACCAAAATAAAACATAAAATTAAAACCTGACTTAAACCCGAGCTAAATAAAGATAAAATAAAAAATAAAACTAAAAAATAAAATAAATAAACCTAAACTAAATGAGAAATTAAAAACTTAAGAGAAAATTAAAACCTAAATAAAAAACCTAAAATTAAAAAAAAATAAACCTAAAATAAAATAAAATAAAACTAAATAAAAGCCTAAACCTAAACAATAAACCTAAAAGTAAACCTAAAAATAAATTAAACCTAAACCCAAAACTAAAAAAAAACCTAAACATAAAATAAAAATAAAAAAAATTTAAACCTAAACTAAGATAAACTAAACTAAAATAAATAAAACCTAAAATCTAAACTATATAAACTATACATTGAACCTAAAATAGACTAAACCTAAACTAAATAAAATAAAATAAACTAAAATAAACATAAATCTAAAAAAATAAAACCAAAAAATAAACCAAAAATAAAATGAAAGCCTAAACCTAAACCTAAAAATAAAAAATAAAACCTAAACGAAAATAAAAAAATAAAAGTAGACTAAATAATAAAACTAAACCTAAACATTACAAGAAACTAAACTAAATAAAAACCTAAACTAAAATAAATAAACTTAAGATAAATAAACTAAAATAAATTAAAATAAAATAAACCCTAAATCTTAAACCCTAAACCTTAAAACCCTAAACTCAAAGCCTCAAACCTAAACCCTAAACCCTAACCTATTAAACTAAAAACATAAACCTAAACTAAAAAAAAACCTAAAATAAAAAAAATAAAAACCTAATCCAAAATAAATTAAAAAATAAAATCAAATAAAAAACATAAACTAAAATCTAAACCTAAACTTGAACAAAAACATAAACCAGACAAAATAAAATAAAATATAAATAAATAATAAATAAACCTAAACAAACTAAAATAAACTAAACCTAAAATAAAATAAAATAAAATAAAACTAAATAAAACCTAAAACTAAAATAATAAACCTAAAATAAACCTAAAATAAAAAATAAAACCTAAACCCTAAATAAAAAAAAAAACCTAAAATAAAATAAAAAAAAGCATAAAGATAAAAACCTAAACCTAAAATAAAATAATCTAAATAATAAATAAAACCTAAACCACAATAATAAACTAAACTAAAATAAGTAAAACCTAAACCCAAACTTAAAATAAACTAAACATAAACCTAAAAAACTAAATAAATTAAAATAAACTAAAATAAACTTAAATCTTAACTAAAAAAATAAAACCTAAAAAATAAATCAATAATAAAATTAAAAACTAAACTAAACCTAAAAAAAAATAAAACCTAAACCTAAAAATAAAATTAAAATAAAACTAAACTAAAAAATAAACCTAAAAAATAAACCTAAATAAAAAAAAAAACTAAAATAAATAAACTTAAAATAAAACTAAACTAAATAAAATAAAATAAACTAAAAAATAAATTAAACTAAAATAAATAATAAATAAACTAAATTTAAACTTATGGTTTGTAATTTAAAAAATAAAAAATAAAAGAGATAAACCTGGCTAATACAGGCCACCAAGTGACCTAAACCCTAAACAGGCCACTAAACCTGATCCTAAACCTACCCTAAACCAGCCCTGACCCTAAAACCATGACCACTACCACTCTAAACCCTAAACCAACACTAAACCCTACCACCTAACTCACCAAACTGGAGCCTGACCACATGCCATATGCTATACCTACCCTGTGTAAACCCTAAAAACCTAAAACTTAAAACCTAAACTTAAACTAAATAAACCTAAAAAAATAAAAATAAGCCCAGATAAAGATAAAATAAATAAAAGTAAAACCTAAACTAAACCTTAACCTGAGCACAAAATAAAATAAAATAAAAAATAAAAACTAAACTAAAATAAAATAAATAAAAACCCAAACTAAACTAAAAAAAGAAAATAAACCTAAAAATAACAAACCCAAATAAAATAAAAACTAAATGAAAAATAAAAATAAAATGAACCTAAAATAAGATAAAATAAAACTAAATAAAAACCTAAACCTAAAAATAAAAATTAAAAATAAATAAAAAGTAAACCTAAACCCTAAACTAAAAAAATCCTAAACCTAAAATAAACAAAATAAAATAAATCTAAACGAGTAAATAAAACCTACCTAAACAAATCTAAACTAAAACTAAATAAAATGAAATAAATTAAAATAAACCTAAACTAAACTAAAAAATAAAACCTATAAATAAACCAAAAAAAACCTAAAACATAAGCTTAAAAAAATAAAATAAAACCTAAACCTAAACTTAAAATAAATAATAACCTAAACCTAAAAATAAAACTAAAAAAAATAAAAATAAATATAAACCTAATCCTAAAAACTAAAACTAAACTAAAGTAAAACCTAAACTAAAATAAATAAACCTAAAATAAATTAAAAACAAAAATAAATAAAAGATAAACCTAAATAAAATAAAAATAAAATAAACATAATAAATAAAAAAATAAAGTAAATAAATTAAATAAACAACATGTGGTTTACTTAATTTGAAATAACAAACCCTAAATCCTAAACCCTAAACCATAAACCCTAAACCTAAACCCTAAATGGTAAAACCCCTACATGACCCTAAACCATGGCCCTAACTCAAACCATGACCCCAAACTCTGAGCCTGAGCCCTAGGCAAACTGAGCCCTAACCCTAAACCCTACCACTACTGGCCTAAACCTAAATCCTAAACCCTAAACTCTGCCTAGATACACTAAACCCTAAACACCACCTAAACATGAGCCTATGTTAAACTATACCTGATCAGCGGACCTACAGCCCAACCTAAAACCTCCTAAATAAAACCTAAGTAAAATAAATAAATCTACCAAGATAAGATAAGATAAAATAAAACAAAACATAAACTAAAACCTAAACCTACCAAACCTATAAATAAAACCTAAACTATAAAACTAAAATTAAATAAATAAAACCTAAACCTAAATATTAAAAAATAAGATAAAACTAAACTAAAACCTAAAATTAAACCAAAAATAAAACTAAAATAAATTAAAAATAAATTAAATAAATTAACTAACCTGGACTACCCGGTTTTAACATAAACCATAAACCCCTAAATCCTAAACCCTCACCTCAACCTAAACCTACCCCTAAACCCCAAATCCTAACCACCCTAAACCCTAAAAGCATAAACCCTAAACCTTAAACCCTAAACCTTAAAGCCTAAACCCTAACCTTAAATCTTAAACCCTAAACAACCCTAAACTAAACCTAAACCCCAACACAACACAAACCAACCACCTAATAAACCAAACAAACTAAACCCAGAATGGTTAGAACCTTGATGATAAGAAAATCACTGTTAACCAAGCTCAGTTTAGATCTAGCAGGCTGAAGGCGAGCTCCATGGTGGTGGGGATCGGTGCTGTGGATATGGAGGTGGTGTTCGGACCAGTGGTGGTTATGGAGGTGGGAGGAAAGATGGAGGTTATTGCTGTGGAGGGAAAGATCGGGGATATGATGGTGGATCTCGCTACTTGAGAGGCCTTGGTGGTTCTGATGGGAACTGGAGAAATTCAAGATCAATCGATCTGATTTGGTACATATGGAACTATGTATTTATAATAGAGATAGTTCTAGTAATCTAAGATTTTTGATTTATTCTTTGCATGCTCATTTTTTATCAATGTCGTCGCTTGTGTCATAGAAAACTTGATGTGTTACTTGGTTGATGAAATCAAACAGAAGAAATGTTAAATATAAATTTATTCTCTATTAAAAAAACCAAAATCTTATACCTAAACTAAACGAACCAACCTAAAAACTAAACCTTAATCCCTAGAACCTAAACCTCAAAATCCCTAAACCCTTAACCCTAAACTCAAAATCTTAAATTCTAAAACCCTAAACCCTAAACCCTAAACCATAAAACCTAAAGCCTAAACCTAAAACCCTAAATCTTAAACCCTAAACCCCAAACCCTAAACCCAAGCCCACCCATATCTACACTAAACTAAACTTAAACCCTAAAAGCTAAAACTTAAACCTAAATAAAATAAAACCTTAAAATAAAATAAGTAAATAAACATATACCAAAACAAAATAAAAAATAAAATAAAATAGAAATAAACTAAAACCTCAACTAAACTAAAAAAATATATAATAAAATTTAAACAAAAGTAAAATAAAATAAATAATGGCATAAACTAAAATATAAAACCTAAATAAAATAAAACTAACTAAAATTAAAAAATAAAATAAACCTAAAATAAAATAAAAAACTAAATAAAAAACCTAAACCTAAAAAAATAACATAAGTAAAACCTAAAATAAAAAAAAAAAAACTAAACCCTAAATTAATAAAAATCCTAAACCTAAAATAAAATAAAATAAATATAACATAAACTAAATAAACTAAACTAAAATAAATAAAACCTAATCTTAATCTTAAAATAAACTAAACATAAACCTAAACCTAAACTAAATATAAATAAACAAAATTAAAAACCTAAATTGAAAAATAAAACCTAAAATAAACCTAAAATAAAAAAAAACCTAAACTTAAAAAAATAATATAAAACCTAAACCTAAACCTAAAATAAAACCTAAACCAAAAATAGATATAAATAAAACTAAGTAAAAATAAACCTAAATCAAAACCTAAAAATAAACTAAAATAAAAAAAACTAAACTAAAATAATAAACCTAAAATAATAAACTAAACTAAATAAAATAAAATAAACCTAAATAAAATAAAAAATCATAAACTAAAATAAATAAAAAAAATAAATAGATAAAACCTATGGGTTTACTTAATTTTAAAAATAAATAAAATAAAAAAATAAAATAAAAAAGCTAACCTAAACCTAAAACAAACCCTAAAATAAACTCAACCCTAAACCTACAATCTTCCTAAACCCTAAAACCCCCCTCTAAACTTAAACCCTAAACCCTAAACCTAAACCTTAAAACCTACACCCTACCTTAAACCCTAAACCCTAAAAAAAAAAAAAATAAAAAAATTTAAAATCTAAAAACAAAAAACTAAAACCCTAAACCTTATTCCAGCCCTTTTGGTCACGGCTCTAGCGATTCTTGAATCATTTTCCTTTCCATTCTCTTTCTCATCATTTTTAGATAGTTTTCTAGAAATTTCTTCTAGTTTGGCTTCGGCCTTTGGCTGATCCTTGTTTACTTCTTAAGTGGCACCATTTTCCATGGCATCGCCGTGAGTACTTGGGAAAACTAAAATGCTCCATTTGCTCCCAATTCTTTGGGAATAGCTAAATATTTTACCTTTAAATCCTTCAAAGATGCCTTATCTGGTAAGGATTCTTCAACTTCTTTGATATTTCCTTAAACCTGGTTCATACGACCTTCAAAGGTGTTCTGGCTATTATGTGCTCTGATTTGGAAAATCAAAAACTAGTCGAGCTTTCTACAATCATTGCAAAACTCATGGCCATGATGTCTTAGAATGTTTTGTTGCTCATCCACATCTTGGGAAGAAAGTGGTTAAAGATCCTAAGGTTGCTAGAAAAATTAGAGATTTAAAAAGTGATAAAAGAAAAACTAATTTAAATGAAAAGGATAATGGTGCTATGAATGATACTATTGATGTTTCTAATGTTGTTCCTAATATTTCTAATGGTGTTCCCAATGTAAGTGGTAGTGATAAGCTTGTTAAAATGCTTGAAATTGTTTAGGAGAGTAATGTTTTTACTATTATTTTTATTATTCCTGAAAAATTACAAGTGGATGATTTTTTTATTTTAGTTTCAGATTCTAAAGAGATTTGTGTTGTTGAAAATCTAGAAAAATGGTTCTGTTATTTCACTTAAGAAAATCTTTAAAAGAAAATCTTATTTTATCTTCTTTGAATTTGGCAAGAATGATGGTATGCAGCTTCTTGATAATGTGCAACCAAGTGTTTGTTTGCTTCATAAATCTATTTCTTCCCCTTCTTTAACTATTATTGGATGGTACTTTGCTTAGTGATAATTCTCATTTAATGGACAAAAGGATTTGTTTTCTTATCAAATGAGATCTTCTCCTAAATATTATTAATAATGATGATAAAACTATTCTAATGATGAATCAATGGAGAATGAGACTAGTTTTCAAACTATTTTTGTGAAAATGAAAAAAATAGTTTTAAAATTATCCTCTTAAAGTTTCTAGATCTACTCGATCTTCTTCATCTTCTTTGCCTAATAAAAATTAATGTTTAACTTTCTTATTTGGAATGTGAGGGGCATTGGTACTCTTCTTTGTTAGAATTAGGAATCTTTGTAGAATTTATAATGTTGGTTTCATGGTTATTCTTGAGCCTCTTATTTTTTCTTCTAAAATAATGCATGTAGCTAGGATGACTGGTTTTAGTAACTTTTATTTCAATAGCAATAATACTATTTGAATATTTTGGAATAAATCTCTTACTATTTATGTTATTAATGATTTTCATCAAGTTATTAATGTGGATATTTCATTTGGTGATTATCATGCTTTTGGCTCTTTTTTTTTATCTTATGTTTTGAGAGGAGAATTCTTTGGGATCAATTATCTAGTTTTACTTCTGTTGTTAATGATTCTTTCATTGTTGGTTGGGATTGCAATACGGTCCTTTCTTTGAATGAAAGGAAAGGGGGTTCTTTACAAAATTTACATTCAATGGAAGATTTTGCAAATATGATTTTGGATTGAAATCTTCATGATGTTCGTTTCATTGGTTCTCAATTTACTTGGAATAATCATAGATTGTGGCAAAGGTTGGATCATGCTTTATTTAATAATTGTTGGTTAAACCATTGGGCATTAACTTTGGTGGAGCATCTTAGTAGAACTCTCTTGGATCATGCTCCTCTTTTTTCTATTAAGGATGTTGTTCATAACAATAATATCATTAAAAATTTTTTTTTTCAAAATATGTGGTTACAAGATAAAAGTTTTCTTGATGTTAATTCTTATAATTGGTGTGCTCCTCTTTCTCATGATGATTTTGCATTTGGTATGTTGAGGTTTTGGCTTAAGCTTAAAAGGCTTAAGTATAATATCACTTAGTACAAAAAATTTTAAAATCTTTTGATAATATCAAGAATATGGAACAAAAGCTAAAGATTTGGAAGAACTTATTATTGATTCTTCTTTTATTATAATCTTCTTGAAGCTAAACATAATCTCATTAAGTTTGGGGATATGGAGGAGACTTATTTGATACAAAGTTTCTTCTAAGCATCTTTCTGAAGGGCGAAGAAACACTAAATATTTTCATGCTTTGGTAATGAAAAGGAGAGTTCTTGGTCGCATTATTAAAATCAAAAACTTTGATAGTTCTTAGGTCACCAAAAAAGAGGATATATTTTCTTCTACTCTTAACTATTTTAAAGATATTTTGAATAAAAATTGTCAGCTTAAGCATTAATCCAATCTCTCTATCATCCCTTATATTATGTTTATAGAGGATAATGAATGATTGGTTACTCCTCCTTATGATGAGGGAATTTTTAATATACTTAATGGTATGAATACTGATTTTATTGTAGGGCCGGATGGTTACACTACTTCATTCTTTCAAAGAGCTTGGTTCATTATTAAAGCTGATCTTGTTAATGCTGTTGAGGATTTTTTTGAAAGGAATTCTATTCCTAAATATTTTTCTAGCATTTCTATTTTTCTTATTTCTAAGAAAGAAACTCTTGACTTTTGGAATGACTTTAGACATACTAGTCTTTATACTTTTTCAATAAATTGATTTCTAAATTTTGACTAATATGCTTAGTAAGTATTATCCTAAGATTATCTATCTAATCAAAGCTTTGTGAAAGAACTATTTAAGATAACATCTTGCTTGCTCAAGAATTGATTCATGATTTGAATGTTAAAACTAGAGGGGAAAATTTACTTTTTAAGCTTGACATCATAGAAGCTTATGATAATATTTCTTAAGATTTTCTTAATAGCATTCTAGCTTTATTTTATTTTTCTATTCATTTGTTTCTTTGGTTAACAATATAATTGAAAATGTTTAGTTTTCATTAGATATCAATGGTGAAAACTTTGGTTTCCTTAATTCCTCTCAAGGTATAAGACAAGATGACCCTCTTTCTCTGTTGCTTTTTATTATTGCAATTGAATATTTGTCTTGTTGGCTTAATCTTTTTTTAGAAGAATTCTAGTATGTATTTCAGGAATCTTGGTGGTTTGGCTATCTCTCATTTAAGCTTTCCTGATGATTTCATAATATTTTGTATTGGCTTGTTACATTATGTTAAAAAGCTTAAGGGTTTTTTAAATAAATTTTAAAGGGAAAGTGGCCTTTTGATTAGTACTCATAAAAGTTGTTTTATCACTTCTACATCTATTTCTATTCATAGAATTAATAAAATAAAGGATAACACTCATTTTTATCATCAAAATCTTCCTATTAAATATTTAGGCTCCCCTTTATATTGTGGTCATAAGAGATCCCATCTCTTTGATTAGGTAATTCATAATATTCAAAATAAAATTTCTACTCTTGAATTTCATTTTTTTATCTTTTGGTGGTAGATTAATTAGTATTAAATGTATTCTTTATTCCCTTCCTTTTTATATGTTGCTTAATATTTTTCCTACTTCTCATGTTCTTATCTGGATTAAAAGACTTTTTAATAAGTTTTTTTGGGGTTCTAGGAATTCGGCCAAAAGTCTTCATTCAACTTCTTAGTCCGATATGTGTGGTACTATTTATGAAGGTGGCCTTGGGTGCAGATCTTTGATGGACTCCACCAATGTTTTTCTTATAAACTTTGGTGGAATTTTGGGAAAAATGAAGTCTTTGGGCCAAATTTATGAAATTTAAATATTATATAGGTAAGCATCCTTTGATTTGCAATTATAAACATGGTAATTCTATTGTTTGAAAATGGCTCCGTGATATTAAATGGAAAGTGGAACCTCTCATTTTTTGGGGTATTAATAATGGGTCTTCTTCTTTTGCAAGATAGAAAAGCTGTGGGGACTTTTCCATTGATTCTTTGCTTAATACCTATTCTACTTCTTCTTTGAAAGTTAGTCATTTTATTTATAATGGGGAATGGAATTTCTCTCTTTAAAATGAGTTGATTCCTGATTACATTAGTAATAACATCATTAATATTCCTATTGATAGTAATTTTTTGGATCAAATTCTTTTTAATTCTTCTAGTAATGGAGAATTTTCTTTTAAAGATACTTGGCATTATCTTAAAGTTAAAAAATCCACTTGTCTTATTTTTCTTTAAATTTGGAATAATATTATTCATACTTCTTACTCTATTCTTGCGTGGAGAATTTAAGGGGTTATACTATTATTGACTCTTTACTTTGGGACAAAGGTTATTATCTACCTTCCAAATGCATGTGTTTTTTTTCATATTGAGAATGTTAAACATGTTTTTTGTTAATGGTGCCATTGCCTCTAAAGTTTGGGGTTGGTATGAGAATTTATTTAATTTAAGTTCTTTTAATGGCAATTTAATGTTAATGCAACACCTGGATTCTTATTTTCTTAATACTATTAAAGGGCATATCAAAATTATGGTGGCTATTACTTTGATTTGGTTTATTTGGCTTGATCGAAATGATTCTAAACATCATGATGTGCCTATGAACCATAAGAGGATTATTGCTAGGACTAAAGAAGATTTTTCTTTACATAAGGTACTCTTCTCAGTAGTACTAATTTTAGAGGGTGTAAGTTTGTTGCCTCTAAATTTGGCATCCATTTTCCATATTGTGACTTGTCTCCTAAAGTTAAAATTATTCATTAGATTAAGCCTCTTAATTTTTTCTTTAAAATTAATATTGATGGATCTGTTGCACATAACAAGTCGGGTTGTGGTGGTATGTTCAGAAACAATCATGAGAATATTATCTTCACATTTTCCACTCCTCTTTCTAAATATTTATTGTTTGAATTGATGGCTATTTTTTATGCTCTTAAGCTTTGTTTAGAGGGAAATTTTTAGGATATTTGGTTGGAATCTGATGCTAAGATGGTTGTTGCTAGGATCAATTCTAACCATAAGGGCAATGTTGGGCCTTTCTATTTAATTAAAAATATTAAAGCTATTATCCCTAAACTTTCTTTTAAAATTACACATATTTTAAGAGAAGGTAACTCTTGTCCTTATTTTCTTAGGTAGTTTAGGGTGCGATCTCTCAGACTTCACTTTGTTTACCAATGATAATATTCCTAAGAATTTAAGAGGTTTGTCTAATTTAGATAAATTCGGTCTACCATATGTTAGATTCTTTTAGATTTTTGTTATTTTTTTAGCTGTTTAATTTTCCTTTAGCTGGTTCGGATTGGTTTTTTTGTTGGCCTTTGTCTGGCTTGGGTGTTTGGTGCCTTGTCTACTTTTGGGTATTTCTTTAGCTTGTTTGGATTTTCTTTCAAGTGGTTGGCTTTCTTTGGCTTTGTTGGGTTTGTTTCATATGGCTTTTCCATTTGTTTTCTGTTGTGTTGCTTCCCTCTAGTTTCTTTGAGCTGGTTGGGCTATTTAGGTTTTGGCTCTAACTTTTCCTTCCTTTATGGTTTTGGTGGCTCTGTATAGTTTGGTTTGGTTGGTCCTTTGTGGCTTTTCTTTCCCTTCTGATTTTGGTGGCTTTTCTTGCTATTTGTTGGTTTGGATGGTGCATTTGTTTTTATTCATTTGGGTTATTCTTTGCTGCTCCTGCTATTTCTTTGTGTTGGTGGTTTGATGGCAGGTATTAGAACTTTGCTGGTTATTGGTTATGGGTTAGCTCCTAAGTCGAGGTAAGTTTGGTTGTGATGGCTGAGATGTTTTCTTAATTTTCTTTTGGCTGGTAGCATTATTTGTGACTGTAACTCTTCTTTTGGAGTTTAGATGCTTACAAATTTTGTTGCTCCTTTAGTTGATTGTGATTGAGCCTGAGCCTTGTCCGTGGATTTTATTTCTTTTCTCTCTCTATGTTCTTACATTTTTTTCATATTTTCTCTTAGATTATCTCTGCTTAAGTTTCGTGAAGGTTTTTTTTAGATCTTGAGTTCTTACAGGTAGTTTGTGATCTACTCAGAGGGTTTTAGTGTTATTGTTAAGTTTTCCCTCTTTTCCTTTTGCTTTTCTTTTTCTCTTGTATTAGGGGAATTATCTCTTTAGGCTTTATTGTAGCTCTTTGAGCATTACTTTTGGAGATTTATTCCTTTTTAAGAACTTTTTATTCCTTTTCTTGTGGCAATAAAATTTTTTCATTTTTTGAAAAAAAAAAACCCTAAACCCCAAACCCTAAACCCTAAACCCTAAACCCTAAACCCTAAAAACCTAAAACCTAAACTAAATAAAACCTAAAAATAAAATAAATAAATAAATAAACCTAAACATAAATAAAATAAGTAAAATAAAATGAAATAAAGACCTAAACTAAACTAAACCTAAACCTAAAATAAAATAAAATAAAATAAAAATAAAGCAAAGATAAATAAATAAAAACTAAACTAAATTAAAAAAAATAAACCTACAAATGAAAAACTTAAATAAAATAAAACCTAAAGTAAATAAAAATAAAATAAACTTAAAAAAATAAAATTAAAAACTAAATAAAAACCTAAACTTAAAAAATAAACATAAAAATAAAACCTAAAAATAAATAAAAAATAAAGCTTAAACCCTACGTAAACATAAAATAAGGATAAAATAAACAAAGTAAAATCAACCTAAACCTAAACTAAATTAAACTAAACTAAAATAAATAAAACCTAAACCTAAACCTAAAATAAACTAAACTAAACATAAAAAACCAAATTAAATAAAATAAACTAAAAAATAAACCTAAACTAAATAAAACCTAAAAATAAACCAAAACCTAAACCTAAAAATAAATAAAAATCTAAACCTACACCTAAAATAAAAAATAAAACCTAAACCTTAAAATAAAATAAAATAAACTCAACTAAAATAAACTTAAACCTAAACCTAAAAATAAACCTAAAATGAAATAAATAAATCAATAAATAACCTAACTAAATAAAAATAAAATAAACCTAAATAAAATAAAAAAATTAAAACTAAAATAAATAAAAAATAAACTAAATAAACCTAAACTAACCAATTTACTTATTTAAAAAAAAAACCATAAACCATAAACCATAAATCTTAAACCCTAAACCCTAAACCATAAATCATAAAAAACCCTAAACCTTAAACTTTAAACCCTAACCTTAAACCCTAACCCTAAACCCTAAACCCTAAACCCTATAAACCCCAAACCCTCCCACTCCACACTAAACTAAATCGAACCCACCTCCCTAAACCCTAAACCCCAAGCCCTAAACCAAAACCTAAATTAATTAAATAATATTAAAAAATAAACCTAAACCCTAAAACTTAATAAACCAAAACCTAAACCTAAACCTGAACCCTAAGAATGGGTAGAACCTTGAGGGCAGGAACATCACTGTCAACAAGGCTTAGTCTAGATCTGCTAGTGGAGGCAAAGATGGAGGCAGTGGTTATCGTAGTGCTGGTGGGGGATTTGGAGGTGCAGGTGGATATGGAGGAGGCGGCCAGAACAGTGGTGGTTATGGAAGCAGGAGGAGCGGCGGAGGTTACAACCGTGGTGGGGGCAGAGGGAGAGATTGGGGATATGATGGTGGATCATGCTACATGAGAGGCTGAGGTAGTTCTAATGGAAACTGGAGAAACTGAAGAATGGCCCATCCATCTATGCTTATGGAGCGTGCCTTTCTGAGAGCAGTTTAGTTATCTAGCATTTTTAATTTGCTCTATGCGTGCTCATTCTAATATATGTCATCGCTTATGTCTTAGAAAACTAGGTGTGTTACCTGGTTGATGAAATCAAACTGATGAAATATTGAATCTAAATTTATTCTCTGTTAAAATAAAAAATTCCAAAAACCTTGAACCCAAACTAAACCCTAAACCTAAACCTAAACCCATAACCCTAAACCCTAACTAAAACCCCAAAACCCTAAACCCTAAACCCTAAACTACCCTAAACCAAATCCTAAACCCTAAAACCTATGACCTACCATAACCACAAACCCTAAAACCCCAAACCCAAACTAAACTAAACCAAAACCCTAAAACCATAAACCCTAATAACCCTAACCCTAAACCCTAAAAGCTAAAACCTAAACCTAAACTAAATAAACCTTAAAATAAAATCAATAAAAACCTAAACCAAAATAAAATAAATTAAAACATAAACTAAACTTAACCATAAAGACAATAAACTAAAAAATAAAACCTAAACTAAAATAAAATAAATAAAACCCAAAATAAACTAAAAAAAATTAAAAATCATAAATGTAAAATAAGAATAAAATAAACCCAAAATAAAATAAAATAAAACTAAAAAAACCTAAACCTAAAAATAAACCTAAATATAAAACTTAAAATAAATAAATAATAAAACCTAAACCCTACCTCCTAAACCTAAAATAAAAAATAACAAATAAACCTAAACCTAAACTAAAATAAACTAAACCCTAAACTAAATAAAATAAAATAAACTAAAATAAACCTAAACCAAAACTAAAAATAAAACCTAAAAATAAACCTAAATTAAAAAACACTAATACCTAAACCTAAAAAAATAAATTAAAACCTAAACCTAAACCTAAAAATAAAAAATAAAACCTAAACCTAGAAAATATAAATAAAACTAAACTAAAAATAAATATAAACTTATAAAAAAATAAACTAAAATAAAACCTAAACTCAAATAAATAAAATAAAATTCATAAACTAAACTAAATAAAAAAATAAACCTAAAAAAATATAAAATAAACTAAATAAACTAAATAAACCAAACCTGATTTTGATTTAAAAAAAATCCTAAACCCTAAACACAAAATTCTAAATCTTCCCTAAACCCTAAATCTTAAACTAACCCTAAACCATCATACCCACCAACAACCCTACCATAGATAAACCTGTGATCTAATACACTAAATCCTCCCTAAACCCCTGAACTAAACCTGGGCCTTCCCTAAACAACTAAACCCAAACTAAAGCCACAATAAATCATAAACCCTAAACCCTAATGTAACCCTGACCTGGACCTTAAACCCTAAACCCTATAAATAAGATCTCACTCTAAACCCTAACCCCCCACACTAAAACCCTAAACCTTAAAACCCTAAACCCTAAAACCCCATACTCTAAACCCTAAAATCCAAGAACCTAAAATCTAAACTTAAACCTAAACTAAAAAAACATAAAATAAAATAAATAAAAAATTTAAACCTAAATAAAATTAAAACAAAATAATAAAAACCTAAATGAAAACCTAAAATAAAATAAAATAAAATAAATAAAAATAATCTAAAATAAAATAAATAAAAACATAAACTAAATTAAAAATTAATGTAAACCTAAGAGTAAAAAACTTAAATAAAATAAAAACTAAATGTAAAATAAAAACTAAATAAAGACCTAAACCTAAAAATTAAACTAAAAAGAAAATATAAAAATAAATAAAGAATAAATCCTTAACACAAAACTTAAAAGAAAACCTAAACCAAAATTAAAAATTAAATAAAAAATAAAATAAACCTAAAACTTAACTAAAATAAACTAAACTAAAGTAAATAAAACCTAAATCTAAACCTAAAAGAAACTAAACTTAAACCTAAACCTAAAGTAAATAATATAAAATAAACTAAAAATAAACCTAAGCATAAACTAAAAAATAAAATCTAAAATAAAAACCTAAAACCTAAACCTAAAAAAATAAAATAAAATCCTAAACCTAAACCTAAAAAGTAAAATGAAAATAAACTCAACTAAAAAATATACCTAAATCTAAACATAAAACTAAAAATAAACTAAAATAGAAAACCTAAATGAAAATAAATAAACTAAAGTAAATAAAAATTAAAAATAAATGTAAATAAAAATAAAAAATAAAATAAATTAAATATACTAAATAAACCTAAACCTATCGATCTACTTAATTTAAAAAAAAATCTTAAACCATAAACCCTAAACCCTAAACCTAAACCCAAAACCCAAAACCCTAAAACCAAACCACCCAAACCCTAAACCATAAAACCTAACACTAAATCCTAAACCCAAAACCCTACACCCTAAACCCTTACCTTAAACCCTAAACCCTAAACCCCAAACCCTAAACTTAAACTTAAACCTAAAGTAACTAAATAAATTAAAAATTAAACTAAAACCCTAAAACCAAATAAACCTAAACCTAAACCTAAACCCTAAGAATGGGCAAAACCTTGATGGTAGGAACATCACCGTCAACCAGGCTCAGTCTAGATCTAGCGATGGAGCTGAAGCCAAAGGCGGCGGTTATTGTAGTGGTGGTGGAGGACCTGGAGGTGCTAGTTGATATGGAGATGGTGGTCGTAGCAGTGGTGGTTATAAAAATGGGAGGAGCGATAGAGTTTATAGTCGTGGTGGTGGTGGAGGGAGAGATCGAGGATATGATGGTGGATCCCGCTACTCAAGAGGCTGAGGTGGCTCTGATGGGAACTGGAGATATTGAAGAACTGTCGATCCGATGTACAACTTTCTGAACTATCTTTATAGTAGAGATGGTTCTAGTTATTTAGGGTTTTTGATTTTCTCTATGCATGCTCATTTTTTATCTATGTCATTGCTTGTGTATTAGAAAACTTTGTTTGTTACTTGTTGATGAAATCGAAAAAAAAGAAATGTTAAATCTGAATTTGTTCTTTGTTAAAAAAACTAAAAGCCCTAACCTAAAACCTAAACCCTAAACCATAAAAACCCTAAACCCTAAACCCTAAACTCTAAAACCATGAACCCTAAATGCTGAACCTTAAAATCTACACCTTAAACCCTAAACCCTAAACCCTAAACCCTAAACCCCAACCCTAAACCCTAAACCATAAACTAACACTAAACCCTTTAAAACTATAAACCTAAACTTAAGCAAAATAAAACCTAAAAATGCAATAAATAAAAAACCTAAACTAAAATAAAATAAAATTATAAATTAAACTAAAACTTAAACTTAAACCTAAACCTAAACCTAAAACTAATAAAATAAAAAATAAAGACTAAAATAAATGAAAACTTAAACTAAACTAAAAAATAAAAACTTAAATAAATTAAAAACTAAATCTAAAATAAAAATAAAATAAACCAAAAATAAAATAAAATAAAAACTAAATAAAAAACTAAACCTAAAAAATAAACTTAAAAATTTATTAAAAAAAACCTAAACACTAAAGTAAAAAATAAAACCTAAACCTAAAATAAAATTAAATAATCCAAAACCTAAACTAAAATAAACCAAACTAATATAAATAAAATTTAAACCTAAACTTAAACTAAATAAAATAAAATAAACTAAAAATAAACCTAACAAAAATTAAAAGGTAAAACCTAAAAAATAAACATAAAATAAAAGCCTAAAAAAAAAACATAAACCTAAACTTAAAAATAAATAAAACTTAAACCTAAAAATAAAAAAAATAATACTAAACTATAAAATAAACCTAAACCTAAACTTAGACCTAAAAAAATAAACTATAATAAAAAACCTAAACTAAGATAAAAAAACCTAAAATAAATAAACTAAACTAAAGCAAAAATAAAAATAAACCTAAATAAAAAAAAACTAACATAAATAAAAAATAAACCTAAACCAACCAGTTTACTTAAATTAAGAATAAAAATAAAAAATAAAAATAAAAATAAAAAAATGCCCTAACTATAAACCCTAAACCCTAAAACTAACACTAAACCTACAACCCTAAACCATAAACCTTAAACCTACAACCTCAAACCCAAAAACCCTAAGCCCTAATCCCTCAACCCTAAACCCTAAACCCTAAACCTTAAACCCTAAATCTTAAAACCCTAAACCCTGAACCATAAACCCTAAAACCTACAACCCTAAACCTTAAACCCTAAGCCCTAAATGCTAAACCCTAAAAAACCCTAAGCCTTATACCCTAAATGCTAAACCTTAAAACCCTAAAAAACCATAAACCATAAACCCTAAACCCATGTTCACCCCTAAATATTAAATCGTAAACCCTCAAAATCCTAAAACCTAAAGTCTAAGCACTAAAGCCTAAACCTTAAACCCTAAACCCTAACCCTAAACCCTATACTCTAAACCCTAAACCCTAAAACCCTAAACATTAAACCAAAAACCCTTAACTTATTTTTACTTTTGGCGAGTTATGTTTTGACCTCTTACTTGGGGTTACTGGTTCTTACCTTTCTAGCTTGGTTGTTTTGGTTTTCACGTGTGATTGTTGTCTCCGCCTTGTTACTCTAGTTAGGATGAGATGGTTTCTACTCAAGCTTTATTCTATTTTTTGCACTGGTTGGTTTGTTGGCTCTCCTCTTTAACTTAAATTACTTTTTGCTCATTTTTTATGGTTGAATGGGTGGCCTTCCTAGTGGGAACTATTATTGATTGTTGCCTTTCTAGGCCATCTTTTGGAGAGTTTCATGGATGTTTTTTTAGGGGTTTCCTCCCGCTTTGTTCTTTTGTTGATCCTTCTTTTCCTTGGTTTTGTGTTTGGTTATTCTCCTAGGATTATCCTCGTGCATTATTTGCACTAGGTTTTATGTTATCATTATGCTTCCTATTAGTCTTTATTATTGGGAAGTTTGGTTTTAGTCAGTCCTAGTTGGTCACTGCTATTTCTTCTTTTGGTTGTGCTTTTGGACCTCTACAGACTTTGGTTATCTACTACTTGTTTGGGATGCTTCCTTTGTGGGTTATTTATGATGTTCTTCTGGTTGCCTTATGGTCGCTTTTTACTTAGTTTGGTTGGAGGACTTTAGTTATCATTAGAATCTTTGGTTGATTTTTTCCTCTGTCTTTTTTCTTCTTGGACAATGGTGCATTTCGTATAATGAACATTTTTTTGATCTTTTGGATTGACTTTTCATTTATGTTGGTTCGGTCGCCTTTGGACCCCTTTTGTGGCTATTTTGTCTTCTAGTGATTGCACTAGCTGCATCTTATGTTTCCTTCAGTTGATGGTTTCATTTATGACCTATTTAGTCATTTGTGGTTGCTCACCTTGGTTTGGCTTAGTGACTGCTACTTGTTGGGACTTTTTCTTGAGGGCTCCTATCTTTGTTTTGTTGATTTTTTCTCTACTAATTAGCATGGGACTGGTGCTCGCTGATGGCTGGTTCTAGTTTTCCCTGGTTTCAAGCTTGGATGAGTATTTACATAATGGCTGTTGTTGGTGTTCTGACTTTATTTTAGCCTCTCTCTCAATTATTATTATCAATATATTGTGGTTTTCATTTTGTGGTTTGGCTACTAGTTGGTCTTTGGTCTGTTGCTCTTTGTTTAATGGTGCAGGATCTAGAAGTCTATAGACTGCTAGCCTTAGTGGTTGTCTTATATCAGGTATGTTGGCTATGATGGCTTTGAGGTTACTCACCTCTTCTCTCTAGTTGGAAGCTTTACATATGATTGTAACCCTTCTTTATAAAGTTTGGATGCTCAAATGTATTGTTGCCCCTTGAGATGATCCTAATTAAGCCTGAGCCTTCTCATTCTCAGCTCTCTCCTTTTCCTCTCTTTATCCTTATCCTTTTTAGCTATGACTTTTACCTCTGTAGTGTTTTGCAAATTTATTTTACAAGTTGGAACTTTATAGAGGGAATGGTCGTTACTCAGTTAACCTAAGTGTTGTTACTATGGATCTTGCTTATCTTACTTTCTCGAAGGAATCATGAACTGCTATTGAATCATCCTTTTACTATTTATAGGATTTGTTTTAGTATTACTCTGTGTATTTTTCTCTCATGCTTTTCTACTGTTGTATTTGCTTTTTTATTTTCTTTTCTATTTCTAATGTACTCAGATGTGGGTTTGGCTCTATAAGTTTCTTGTATCTCAGAGTTAGAGCTTTATCCCTTTAAGGACATTGTATCATTTCCTTTTATGGTAATAAAACTCCAACATTCCACCAAAATACTCTAAACCCAAAACCCTAAACCCTAAACCCTAAAAGCCTAAACCTTAAACCATAAACCCTAAACCTCAAACCCTAAACTCTAAACCTAAATAATAAAATCTCAAACCGTAAACCTTAAACCCTAAACCCTAAACCCTAAACTAATCCTAAACCCTAATGCTTAAAAAACTAAACTTAAACCTTAAACCTTAAACACCAACCCTAAAAACTAAAAGCATAAACCTAAAACCCTAAACCCTAAACCCTAAACCCTAACCTAAACCCTAAACCCTAAACCCTAAACCTAAACCTAAAGTAATTAAATAAATTACAAAATAATCCTAAACCCTAAAACCTAATAAACATAAACCCAAACCTATACCCTAAGAATGGGCAGAACGTTGATGGCAAGAACATCACTATCAGCTAGGCTCAGTCTAGATCTAGTGGTGGAGGAGAAGGCCGAGGCAACGGTTATCACAGTGGTGGTGGAGGATCTAGAGGTACTGCATGATATGGAGGTGGTGGTCAAAACAATGGTGGGGTCATGGAAGTGGGAGGAGTGATAGAGCTCACAACCTTGGTGGTGGCGGAGGGAGAGATTATGGATATAATGTTGGATGCTACTCGAGAGTCCAGGGTGGTTCTGATGGGAACTGTAGAAACTGAAGAATAGCCAATCCAATACTACTTATTGAATTGTGTCTTACTGGTAGAGATGATTCTAGTTATCTAAGATTTTTTTATTTGCACTATGCATGCTCATTTTTATCAATGTCGCATGTCTCGTAAAACTTGGTGTGTGGTGTTTATTTTTGAGATGTGGGATACCACATAGATCTTAGGGGTACTTATTGAAATGATCAGTATGACATTAAGGAAAGATGCATTATCTCAAAGATAGAAATTATCACCCTATAATGGACCTAATCACCTAATAAGGACTCTGGGTATGAAGATGCATTTTTTATCAATGTTGAATGAGACCTTTCCCCTACTTTACATGAAAAAGTAAAGTAGCATTTATATTAAGTATGGTTCATTAAGATTCCTATGGAGGCAAGCCTCCATAGTTAATTACATCATAAGGGATGTGAATCCCTTAAGAATACTCTCGATTAATGTAGCAATTAAAGTCTCCAAAGATTTTAAGGCTAAACTATCAGAGGATTAGTTATACTAAAAATTCAAGTGGGAAAACTTAAGGAGAAGACTTATTATCGAAGCCAAAGGAAATAAGTAGGGAATGCTCTTTCTACTAGGAAACCTAGTGAGCATTTCAACCTATTCTATAATTGGGCTTTATAATTTTGAAATTGAAGAGAACATCAATTTGGTTAAAGTTGACATTTCATTAGAAAGCTATGACTTGTAATCCAACAATACAAGATTTTGGAGATGCCTAAGAGGTGAAGATTTATGCTTGTAGCCAAAAGAAATAGCCACCTCGGAACCTAAATCTAGTGAGCTTTAGCATAAGCCAAAGTGTGACCTAAATCTAAGCCATAAATCTAAGTGAAAATGGGTATATGGTTTAACTTCGTAAGAGAGGATAAACTGCTTGACTATTGGACTTATGACCGTCTAGAGTGGCAACCAACTAACACCTCCTACATTTTAAATCCATGAAGTTTGATCATATGATTTGCAAGATTAGTTAGGCTATTGTTTAATTAGAAAGAAACTAAAGTCCTTAAACCCACTCCCTAACAGACTAGACTATGAGTGGTATGAGCATATGACTTAGTTTAGTGCAACATCTTTTCAAATTTTATTTATTTTGACACTTCATTTTGATAAAGGCTTTGGGTTTTTCATGCTTACATGCATGATGAAATTAGGTTGTTGGCTAAATCATTAAGAAAGGGGTTTTTTCAAACATAAAGGATACCCTCACGGGTCAAGCATTCCTCTATTGTGCAAGGATGGAAATCCCTTATTTTCAAGATAAAATAATATGATGTGCTTGTTGTTGGCCATTCAACATTTAGCTAAGGGGTTGCTAAATCTTTTAATTATATTAATTTATGTTTTAGGCTTTATGTAAGGTTATGAATTGTTTAAAACTTTAGTTATGAGTTGTAGTTGGGTATAAAGGTTATTTTTTTTCTAAGAGCCTAATCGTATTCAAGGCCACACATTCAAACATCAAACATATAATGAAACTAAGAAAAGCATGCCATCATAATTGTTTACTTTAACCATAACATCAAACACTTTCTATTGCTAATGCAAAAGAATAACAGGCTAGTGTGATAGGGTGCTGTCGTACAACCCAAAAAGAAAATGGGTAGCTGAGCTCTACCCTTATACAATCGAAACATAGAAGAATAATTTTCAATTTATAAATGATAAATGCTATGGGTCTTCATGTATTCATGTATCTTCCTCCTTTGATTTGGTTTGCTCCACTTCAAAGGCATCACATGGCCTCCCAGGACAAAGCCTTCTAGGCAATGCTCATCCTTATCCCCCCATAGCACTAATCCTAATTTATAATGCAAAAGTACATTAAAAATAAAAAAAAAGTAAATCTAGCTACACCTGCAAGACAAGTGTTAGCTAAACACACATATAACCCAAGCAATTATATTTATAATTTGGACTTAGCACCTTACACATGAGTAACCAAGCCCTTCAGTCCAAACTGGGATTTTGCTTAAGGGCTTATGCAACCTATAAAGAGAGCATTTATATTTATTTTTAAATGACCCCCTAAAAATAATCTCTTATAGAAAATATGATTAGTAATCACAACTACCATCCACTACATACACTCTAACATCCAATCTAAAATAATACATCATAAAAAACATACATCACACCATGCATCATCTAAACATAAAAGGAAGTTGTGACTTAATCTAATGTGTGTGTATTAAGGCTTGTGTGGTATGTCCTAACTAAGCTTTAGAGTTAAGATTTTCCAAGTGCAAAAAGATTCAACTTTAAGGGTGGTTTCACTTCAAGTGCTTTAATTGATTTGCAAGTTTTAATTTATGTTTTCTTTTGTTACATATGACATACACTTAGCAACTAAGTGTTGTAAAGATAAGAAAAGATGTTGGCCTTTTTCATCCCTACCTTAAACTACTTTCTAAAGCTTGTTAATTTGATTTAGTTCTCTTTAGTGAATGGCTTATTACACATTTTAGATTAATCCTATGTTTAGGTTCTCTTTGAATAATTCTATTCAATGTGAAAGGCTTCTTAGGATTAATCTAATTGAAATACTATCACATGACACATGCTAAATCATTCCTTTCCATCACATGTAACATGCATATGATTAAGTCTTAAGTATACCTACACATATAATATGTTTTAGCACACTTAAATGATGGATGTGAGTATGTACATTTGAAGCTTTATATTTCCCCTCTAATTATTTTATCATATAAATTTAAGGCTCTATCTTAATTTCTTATGCAAAAATACATAGGGATGAAATTAAATAGGTACATGTCATTGTCAACCAAGGAAGTGAGGTAATCAAATGACTCTTTGGGTCTAGCTAAAAGCCTCATATTTCTGGGATGTCCAGACTATATACTATTACATTCAAACCATATGAAAATTTACATGCATGAACATAAGAAAGAGAGCTCCAAATCAAATGATCAATTAATTCATTTACTTGAACAATTGCAAATGCAAGTAATTTAATAAAAATGAAGGATTACCATTCTCTAACTAAATACACACATGTATGTATAAAAGTCATAAGAAAGTACGAGCCTTTGTTGAACTTGGGAAGTGAGGTAGTCAAATGACCTCCTTAGGGATAGCTAAAGCCTCGTATTCGTGGGATGTCCAGATTATATATTGCTTTTCTTAAATACATACACATGTATTCATAATTTGGAGAATGAAAATTATGCACAAAAGTGATATTTAATTTGATTGAATCATTTATGTATATGAATTAAAGGGTCATCCAATTCTAGTATTGAGATAGAAAAGAATGAAATCAAATAGAGTACGTGCCATTGTTAAACCAGAGAAGTGAGGTAATCATATGACCTCCTTGGGGCTAACTAAAGCATCATATTTTTGGGATGGTTAAACTATATACCCATTAACAATCTCACTTACATAAATTAATACATGAATAAAAGAAAAAGTTCACTTTATACATTTAAGCTATAATAAAATGCATCTCTTATGTATTTATAACTGACATTCATAACATATGTAACTATTCAATTAAAAGATTTGGAAAATATATTTGGATTTAATAGTGATAATATCTATGCATATTATAAATTAAATCAACACACACAAGCTTGACATAAAGGAAAACCAATTGACTTAATGAATTGTGAAAAGATGAATGTATGATTTCAAATGACATACAATATTTAACATGATTGGAAAGGAATGAATGAGCATAAACATGTGATTTCATTGAATTAAATTAACTCCTGATGACAATCAAATCAAATAAAAGCATTTAAAGAAAACTAAGGCTTTTTAATTATCACTTTCAATTTGGTTTGAAGAAAGAGGAAAGTTTGCTGATCCTAACCCATGCCCATGTTTGTCATTTAATTTCATTTAATGAAAAGTAATTAAGTTCATTTTATGGGTTAATCTGGTTTTACTATGCATTAAATCCATTAATTTATTAACCCTTACCTATGTTGCCTTAATTTAATTAACCAAGTAATTATGATCTAACATGATATGTACATACATTGGAAATTAAATCGAATGAACCTAAGACATGAAAGAGGCCCAATTGGCTTATTATTAGTGATTGATTAAGTTAAGAAACTTAATTAAGTACTTTCATGGTTTTCCCACACATGTTTGTTAACCATAATTTTCTTAAATGTCATTAGGATATTGAACACCTAAAGATATATCGATGAATTGATTAATTAGAATTCCATGTGATAATAGTTCCAAATTGATTAATTAAGCAATTTAATTAATGAATTAAACCATCAATTAATTTCAAATTAATTAATTTCCATTCAAGTGAAATAGACTTAGGGAGAAGATTAGGAAATAGTTCTTAATCTCATTCCCCAAGCCCATTCACTATTTCATAATGAGTAGCAAGCTTAACTAATGATTTTCTTACTGTTTAGAATATTAATTAATTGATTTAGGAAAGTAATTAAGGTTAAGACAACCAATTTTCTTAATTAACCAAGCAATAAATCTTATGAAAATTATGAGATGCAGAGGTCATCCCATTAATCAACCACAAAAAGTTTGGGATTAACTAATTATGTAATTAAAGAGTACTTAAGCTAATTAAGTTTTTAATTAAACCCAAATTAAGCCTTAATTACTGCTAAAAATTAATTGGGATCAATTTTAATTAAATCTCCTCTAAAATACCTTCAAAATAAATATATACTTGCATTTCTATGATTTGTTATAATTTTCCAAAGTTTCAGCTGATTTAAATGATTTTCCATGATTTTTGTAAGTCCATTAATTTATTTTAATTATTCAAACTTCAAAATGTAATATTTCCCAATCCAAAATCTTTTGACTTGAAATTTTATGGTAGGCAGATTTTAAGCTCAATTTTTATCTCTGAAAATTTCAAATCAATCTAATTTGTCATTTTAGTTTAATTAATGAAAATTGATTTTTCCCTAAAGCTTAAATTAAGCTCATAATATTCAATAAAATTTGGGGCTTTTGGATTCATTGGATTCCTCTCGGAAAGACCAATCCAACGAGCCTTTTTTTAATTTTTAGTTAAGTATTTTATTTTCTATGAACTTTTGAAATTTTAGGAGATTTTAATTAATTTTTAAAATGAAGAAAATCCATAATTTCTTACTTAACCTACTGTAACTGATGGACCATGCGTGCTATGTGGCGTCATCACTACCGCCAGTCGCCTCAGTAGATGAGCGAGAATACGAACAAGGATGCGGATCGATCGATAGTCGATCCGGATGGATGGTCCAGATAGATACATGTGATCCATGTTATCATTTCCGTGATCTAATCTCATCTCTCCACGAATGGGAGATCATGGTGCAATGGCGAAGGTAGATGAAACACTATTCTTGATGGGATTTTTATGATTCATGTGAAAAAATTGAATGAAAAACTTCATTTTATGCTTGATTTTCTAGTGATCTCATCAAAAAATGCATGGGTATGATGTAAAATTAAAAAAAATGCAAGGGTTATCTAAAGGAAATTCCTAAAATCGATCAAAAAACCATCACAAATAAAAGAACCTAAGGTTGACTATGGTTTTTGAAAATTATCTCATCGAGGATGATTTTTGATGGTGGTGATGATCCGAGTGTGCTCCTGAGTGCAAGAAGATGCTTTAGAATGGGTCCGGGATCTTTCCTCACTTTAGAATAATGTATCCACCAATGGACACCCCTTCTTCACTAGAATCCACTTGATTTTGATGGTTTTTGCTCAAAACCAAGTAGAATGGTTGTTGGTTGGTTTGAGAGCTCTAAGAGAGTGAAATGAGTGTGTGAGAAAGAGTTTTTGCCTCTATTTTTGTCTCTTGCAATGGCCAAAATCCCTCATTCATGGTTATTTTGGCTCCAAGTGGGTGTCCTTTGCTTGGGGTGGTTGGGATTCTCCTTAGGTGGCTTAATTTGGTTGCCAAGGCATGGGAGGTGCTTGCTATGAAGGATAAGTGGGTGTCCTAGCAAACGAAAGTGGAGGTCCTTCTTGCCAAGTGTTCTAATGGGGGAGGTGAGGTGATTTCACCTCGCCATAAGTCATGGTTGACCCAACCACCTCTTAGGTTAGGTAGGACAGTGTCCTTGGAGCCTAGGTGGACCAATGGATGAGTGTTAAGTGGCCAAGGAAGAGAAATAACCATTTACATGGGTGTTTTGTCTTATGTGATACCCTTAGACCAAGGGTAGAGTGGTCATTTGATATTGAATTTGATTTGGGTAGATTTGAAATGAGTCAATGAGTTGGACCAAATTTTTATGTCATTTGGAGTTCATTTGGTTAGGTTTGGCTCAATTTGATCTAGGGTCAAAATGGGTCAAAATGGTTAGGTTGACCAATTTTCAAATTGGTCAAATCAAGGATTAGGCCAAGTTCATATGACTATTTGGAAAGGATTGTATGCTTTGGTTTGATTTAATTTTGATTTAATTTTAGTTTAGTCTAATTTGACCTTTTATGTCAATTTGAGTTAGCTTACGTCAAGAGCGACAATTGGGCTAGGTTTGGCTCAATTGAAGGTCAATTCATGTGTAAATATTGATTTTAGGTTAATTTAAATCATTAGTTTCAATGGATTTTGTTTAGGTTGCAATTTGGCTAGTTTGGGTTCATATAGGCTAAAGGGTTGACTTGGTCAACAAGCTAGGTTGACTTGGTTTGAACCAATTTATATCAATTGATCATCCTAGGGTGATCAACAATCATGACATAAACTTTGGATTGGCTTAATTCACTTTGATTTGGATTGAATTAGATTTTGGTTCAGTAAGTCAAATTGGCCACTTTAGGTCAAGTGAACCATTAAATTTAGTTGACTTTACTTTGGGTTGAGTTTGATTTAATTGAGTTTATATATAGATTTGAGATTGATATATAAATTCAATTATTGGTTTGATTCAAATGAGTTTTGGTCCATTTGAATATTTCAAGTCAAATAAGCTAGGTTGGGTTTGACTTGGGTTGATTTTGGTTTGACTAGATGATTGTAGGTTTCATTTATATTTGGATAGATGGTTGAAGGAATGATTGATTCAAGAGAAAATCCATTGATTTTGGCTTTATTTAGATGGGTTTTGGCCAAGTTCAAAGAAATGGCTTAAAGGGTTTAAATTGGGTTTTGATTTGATTTTGGATTTGGTTTTGGCTATTTGAGAAGATAATTAAAGGAACAATTGATTTATAAGAAAATCAATTGAGTTCAGATTGAATTGGATAGAAATTTGGCTATGTTCATGAAGGCTGACTAAAGGGCTTGGGAAGGATTTCAAGTTTGGATTTGATCTTGGGTTTCAATCATTTGGAATTGAGTTTGGACTTGGATTTGGATTTGAAATTGAGTTTGTGGTTTGGTTGGATATTTGGATTTGAATTGAATTTAAGTGTACATGGATTGGGTTTAGGCTTTAGGGTAGGTGATTTTCTAAGTCCCAAGGCATGGCCTAATCCTATGATTAACCCTTCTAAGTCTCTAGCTTGGGTTAAGTGTTCACCTACTCTAGAAGTGTCTTATGATTAAGGAAACCTTTGTGTCTAGAAGGTTCCTAGGTTTAAGAAGTGGAGGTTGAGAACTCACTCCAAAAGTGAGGTCAACAAAGGACCCCCAATAGGTGTGGTGTAACTGACAAGGTGCACCACACGTATTAGCATTGACTGAGATGATCAACAATGTCCAAAAGATTGCAAACACTAACAAAAATGATCTATACCTAAACATGAAAGGTAGATAGAATCACAATCTTAGGGAAAAGGGAATCTCTTTATGCGAAGGGCATAAGAGAGTTAGATGGAATCTGTGGGGGATTGAGTATGTGAACCTTCCACTAGGGAAGTAAGTTGAAGCTATCCACTGGGATATGGATTTGAGTCTCATTAGGAATATGATTTATTTGGGTGTGTATTCACTGGGGATAAGAATCTATAATCCGCTAGGGACTGGGAATGTGAGCCTTCCACTAGGGAAGTAGGTTCGGGCTATCTACTTTGGATAAGAGTTTGATGGTATTTCTTATGGCTCTATTGGGGAGATTAATTTGATTTGCCTGCTAAGGAGAACTTTGGTTTGTTCGATATGTTTTAATTTGACTCCATTGGGAAGGTTGGTTTCAAATTTAGTTTATTATGGATCCTGTTAGTGTGCGATGGACCCACTTAGAAGGGGCTATGTCGGTCTCGACCTATCTCAAATTTATAAATCCAAAGGGATAGACTACCAGCCACAAGGTAGGACTATCCGACCTAAGGGTTACCATTGGTGTGAAAAGGTTGTACTTAGAAGAAAGTGTAGTAGACTTACATCTTCCAAGCAGGATTAATCAGCGGGTGATCTTTTGGATCCGCAACAAATCAAACCTGACCTAGGGGTGACTATTGAGTGAATGCTACTGAGGGACTTATGTCAACTCAAAAGTAGTCAAGATTAATTTCAATGATTTGTTTAATTTTGATTGGGTTTATTTTCATTTGTTTTAATTTGATTTGATTGATCCCGTCAGTGTGTGATGGACCACTGCTTGGCTATATCGGCCTTGGCCTATCTCATTTATCGATCAAAGGGTTTATGGGCAAGGGTAGGACTACGACTTAAGGGGTGCCTTTTGGCAACACTTGCTCTAAACAAAGCGTAGCTTTACATCTCCAAAGAGAACAGTAAATAAAAAGCTTGTAGGTGTATGGTGGCAACTCAAGGAGAAAATGCAAACTTATCTACCATGAGTGGTGTATCCATCACTGGATGCTATTAGCATATGACACCAACCAACTAGGTGCGTTAGTGCAACAATCAATCTAGGAAGAAGGCATGTAGACTTATATATCCTTAAAGTGAATCTCATTATATATAGTTTGTCATATACATGTGCTATTAAATATGGCTATACTTAAATATTTATATATAAACTTACATCTTAGTGAGAACACCTGGGTGACCCATTGTTGGAACAAGTCAACAACCTAAGGCGACTACTAAGTGAGTCATAAGGAGGACTAGACGACTTGGGTTGTCAAGAAGAAAGGTGTGCAGGGCCACCTAATCCACTACTCACCAAGTCGGTTCATGATTGCTAGTCCAAGAAGAAAGTTTATAGTAGACTTATATCTTGAATGAAGCTAACATGAAGGTAGCTTATCAACCATGTAAGGCATACCATGCTAACAAGGCACTCATCGGTGTATGCCAATAGTCGAAAGAAAGCATATTCTTACATCCTCCTAAATAAGGGATCACGGGGTGGCACTAGCAGTAGACATGTACCCTAAAACAACTAATGAGTGAGTGTTGCAAGGGGCATTATCCCAGATCAAAGTAGTCCAAGATAGAAGATGTGTATGTGTGTTTGTCAGATATACTCAACCAAGTCAATTCATGAATAACTAGTTTAAGAAGATGGCGTAGCAAACTTACATCTTCTTTAAATGAAGCCAACATGATGGTAGCTTAACAATCGCACAGTAAGGCCTATCATGCTATCAAGGTGCTCATTAGTGTGTAGCAATTAGGTCAGGAAGGAAAGCGTAGCAAACTTACATCTTCCTGAACAATGGACCACTAGGGTGATTCCTTAGTAGGGTAACACATCAGTCTGACCTAGAGCAACTAATAAGTGAGGGTTGTGGGTGGCGTTATCCCACATCAAAGTAACCCAAGACTAAAGATGTGTATTTGTTCATGTGATTGTGTGTAGTTTGTGTTTATGTTATTTTGATGAAGGATAGGATGCCACTTGGGTTCCTTACACCTACCCTAAACACATCGAAGAGTGGATGAAATGGTGCTAGAGGGGTAATGTGACTCCACCAAAAAAGGATGTTGCTCGAGTTGTCTTATACCTAACTTAGTTGTACTAGTTGAAATAGGATGCCTCTTGGGTTCTCTTTTATCCTAATAATATAGAATCGTGTGTAGTTTGTGTTTGTTTTGATGAAGGATAGGATGCCACTTGGGTTATCTTACACCTATCCTAAACACATCATGGCAGATTCACAGATAAGCAAATAATGCTTCTAATGAAGAAAGGATTTGATGAATGGAAAGATAGGATTTTTACTGATGATAACTATTTTTAAACATTATTTTAAGGATAATATTTCTTTAAATAGTGTATGTTGATTGGAAGCATCGAGCGCTCCCCTATCATAGTAGTTTAAACTACTTTCCATCTTTCGAAGCACCAAGGTAGTCCTTTCAACGATCAAAAGTAGAATTCTGATTAAAAAATTTTGAGATAAACTAGCTTTGAAAGAGTTTAAACCATCTATATTCAACATTAATTGAAATCTTTCTCCTGTTAAGTAGAATCTTGGAGGCTACATCCCCAATGTCACTTTAATCTTTTTTAGATCAATCTTTGTTATCCCATGATGCTTTACTACAAGCCTTAGAAACTCCCCTAAAGTCATTCTAATTGTATACTTTAGTGGATGCAACTTCAAGTTGTAGTGTCATAACCAATCAAAGACAACTACTCAGATCGTAAAGATGGTCTTCCTTTTTCTTTAACCATAGTGACTAGAGGAAGGCATGACCTTATATTGGTAAATTCCAATGGAAATTATAAGTGCAAATGACCTCTCATCCTCTAGCATCATTCAACCCATCCTTGAATGAGGAGACTGCATGTAAAGAGGCTATGCCTGAATAGGTAATGTGGATTCATCTTCAAGACATGCCTAGCTGAAATCTTCAGAATCGATGTATGTGTGGATTTGAATGTCCTTCCTTTTGACTGGGAATAATATTGGGTAATCATGATAGCATCTTTCTTCTTCAATAAGGTTAACCTTAAACTTTGATCTTGTTCTTGGAGCAAATGTTCACATCAAAAGTTTGCAAAGTAGGAATATCAATAGGTTCAATTTTGAATTTGTAGGATGCTACCTTTAAAGATGTATTGGGCACTTCATTATGGTCTTAGGTAAAGCAGTCTTTAAACTACAAAAGTAACCTAACTAGGTCATTAGAATTTTCTTTCTAACTTATCATATATGGATGTTGGGAGTGTGGGTGGACTACCTTTATGTTCTAAGGTTAATCTCTTAAAACTCATTGGTTGATGATTTAATTTTCTTCTCAACTTTAGGGAGTGTATCCTCTACTTGAAAGTCTTCTAAATTCTTTAAGCAAAGTAGGTAGACTAGGAAAATATGATTTTATTACTTCATTTGAAGGTTTATCTACAACTGTTGAATCCTCTTTTGAGCTTGAAGAAAGAGATGAAGTGGAAATTTGATCTATATATATATATATATATATTGTTTGGTTAGATGTTAGGCACAACTCTTAACGTACACTCCTATAATAATATCATGAGATAGTAGAATTGGAGTCAATGTGCTCACATAACCACATGGTTTCTAGTCACATCTTCCATGAATTATCCTTTTAGAACTTTTTATTTTACTGTTATCTACTCCAAAGACTTGTCAAAAGTAGACTCAAAATTTATTTCATATATATATTTTTTCTCGCCTTTTCTTTGAATTTATACCTCGTACACATAATTTATCCTTTTGATTCCAAATCATTGTGTATTATTGGTGCTTTACTTTTTCTCTTTTCCTTCTTTTCTTTCTCTTCTTCTCTATTTTTTTCATTCATTATTTTCATTTTTTCTTTTCTTTCTTTTCTCTTATTATTTCATTTTTTTTTCATTCTCTCCTTTTTTTTGAGTCTTTCTTTATATTGTGTTCTCTGGAGGGGATAGCTTGTCTTTATTTTCCATAGGATATTCTATGTTGAGTAAGACTTGAGGAGGTTGCCACTAACTGAGCAAGGAAGAATTAGGTTAAGTTCCAATTAATCACTCCTCTATCTCCTTAGAGAAGGTGAGGGTGCACTCATTATTTTTTAGTGGGCAACCTTCCATGATAGTTTAGGACCTTAAGATTAACCAGAATAGTTTGATGCCCTTATTTTGGATTACGGTGTATCTTAAGAAGGATTTAGAATTTGATTATTTCCAATGATTGGTTTGCTTCTTGCTATGGTGTTGATTAAAGTGGTAGGACCCTGCCACTACAATAATTGGCTTTTGTGATATCTTCCTAAAGAGAGGTAGAATTGATGTCTACCTACTCTTTTATGGTGCCCAAAATTTCATTTATTAAATTTAATGATTCTAAATCTTTATCGATAGTAACACCACGAAAGTTTAAAAGAGGGGTACCTCTACTCAAGTTGGAAACCTTAAATGCATCAAGTCCATCGGTATTGCTATTTTATGGATTATGATCGTTATTATGATTATCATTTTGAGAGTTGTCTTCTTTTGGGAATTAGGATTCAAATCATTTGAGTCATACTTATCTAGAATGGATAATACATACTCAAAAATCCTTATTGATCTTATTCTTGGCTCTTGAAGGAAATTTGTGGCCTTTCTCCTTTGGTTAGAGAAACTCAGAATCAGACTGTAGGTCAAACTGAAGAAGTGACTTCTTGCCTTCCACCTCCTTTCTACTGATGGTCGTGAGGATAGAATCTCTGCATTACTAAAAATAGAACCATATCAGACTTGAATTATTTAGTTGATTTGATTGTTGAATTGGAACCCTCATTTAACAAACTTAGGTATGCTAAATGGGTTTCAAATATTGGAGAGATTTTGAATTTTTTTTTTTGGAGGAGAGACTTTGAATTTGATTTAAATTTAGAACCCACATTCAACAAATTTGGGTATGTTGAATGGGGTTCAAATGTTTTAGAGGCTCTTAATTGATGCTTCCATTGGCTCACATTTGAATTTGATTTTATGTTTGGGATCCTCATTCAACAAATTTGGGTATGTTAAATGGAGGGTCAATTGACATTGTTTTGAATTTAATTTTGGAATCTTCACTTAGAAAATTTATTTATGCTAAATGAGATTCAAGTGCATGTTTGAAAATAATTTTGAAAGCATTTTGTTGTTGTTTGATGTGTGTCATGTGTTTGATTTGTTGAATTCAATTTGAAAATGGGATTCTTACTTAGCAAATTTAGGTATGCTAAGTGAAGCACAATGTGTTTGATGTATTTTGATTTAATTTTAAAAAATGAGTCCCTTACTTAATAAATTTGGTATGTTAAGTACAGATCAAGTGTGTTTGATGAGTTTGTTTTGTTTTGTTTTGAAAGAGGAAAACAACTATTTAACAAATGTGGTATGTTAAATAAAGTTCAATTTGTTTTCAGTTTTGAAAAGGTGGGACTCTCATTTTACAAATTTGGGTATGTCAAATGGAGTTGAAGTGTGTTTGATTTATTTGTGATTTTAAAAGGGAACTCTACTTAGAAATGTGGTATGTTAAGTAGAGTCCAATCTCCTTTGATTTTGAAAAGGAATTCTCATTTGACAAATTTGGGTATGTCAAATGGAATTCAAATGTGTTTTAATTTATAATGATTTTGAAAAGGGGACTTTCATTTAACAAATTTAGGTATGTTAAATGGAAATCAATTCTATTTTTTTTTTATTTTTGAAGATGGGATATTTGTGTGTGATGTTGCTATTGAAAAGAGAAATTCCAACTTAGCACATGTAGGTGTTCTAAATGAAATTTCAATTTTTTGTCATGATCTTATTTGAAAATAAAATCTTCATTCAACAAGCTTGGGTGTGTTGAATGGAGATTACTATTTTGAAATATGTGCTTTTGGAAAAGGATTTTAAAATTTTTTGATTTTAAATTTTGAAAAGAACCTCCATGCAACAATCATGGATATTGTTGCATGAGGTTTGGTTATCTTTAAATGCAGATCTTTTGTCATGAGAATTTTAATTTGAGAAGTGCTTTTGAAAGTATATATCTTTTGCAAAGAGTTTATTTTCTTAAGTATGAGATGAACCTTGCCTCACCAAGAGAATGGTAAAGAGATTCTAAATATTTAGTCATCTTCTTTAGTTAATTCAAAATTTTTTAACTATTGGGGGACATAATAGGGGTTTTAAGACCTACATGGAGTGAGGTCTTAAAACTTAAAGAATGTTAGCTAGCTCAACCTAAGGATGAAATAGGCTAAGTGCCAACAGAAAAAAAAGATAGTGTTGGACCCATATAAAATACAAGTCCACAATCGATGTTTGAGAGATAATTGCTACAAGAGATGGGAGAGAACCCTCCCTGGAGTCACCAAAATCTGGTGTTTATTTTTGAGATGTGGGACACCATGTAGATCTTAGGGGGTACTTATTGAAATGATCAGATATGACATTAAGGAAAGATGCACTATCTCGAAAGATAGAAATTATCACCATATAATGGACCTAATCACCAAATAAGAACTCTTAAGACATGATGGGTCTTCCTTGGGGCTAGCTAAAGCCTCATATTCCCGGGATACATATTATATACCATTAAATTCAAACCATATGTAAATTTACATGCATGAACATAAGAAAGAGAGCTCCAAATCACATGATCAATTAATTCAATCACTTGAACAATTGCAAATGCATGTATTTTAATAAAAGGAAGGATTACCATTCTCTAATTAAATACGCACATGTATGCATAAAAGACCTGACCAAGTATGTGCCTTTGTTAAACCAGGGAAGTGAGGTAATCAAATGACCTATTTAGGGCTAGCTAAAGCCTCATATTCCTGAAATGTCCAGACTATATACCACTTTTCCTAAATACATACACATGTATTCATAATTTGGAGAATGAAAATCATGCAAAAAAATTTATATTTAATTTTATTGAATCATTTATGTATATGAATTAAATCCTCATCCAAATTCTAGTATTGAAATACATAAGAATGAAATCAAATGGAGTATGTGCCATTATTAAACTAAGGAAGTGAGGTGATCAAATGACCTACTTGGCGCTAACTAAAGCCTTGTATTCTGGATGTCCGACTATATACCCATTAACATTCTCACTTACATAAATCAATACATGAATAAAAGGAAAGGAGCTTCACTTCATACATTTAAGCTATAATCACATACATCTCTTATGTATTTATAACTAGTAATCATAGCATATGTAACCATTCATTTATAAGCTTAGGAAAATATGTTTTGATTTAATAGTGATAATAGCCACACATATTATAAATTAAATCAACACATGCAAGCCTGACATAAAGGAAAACCATTTGATTTAATTAATTTTGAAAAGATAAATGTATGATTTCAAATGACATACAACATTTAACATGATTGGAAAGGAATGAATAAGCAAAACATGTGATTTCATTCGATTAAATTAGTTCCTAAGTAAAAATAAAATAAAATAAAATAAAATAAAGCATTTAAAGAAAACCAAGGTTTTAATTATCACTTTCAATTTCATATTTCATTTGGTTTGAATAAATGAGGGAAATATGATCTTAACCCATTCCATGTTTATGATTTAATTTCATTTAATGAAAAGTAATTAAGTTGATTTTATGGGTTAATTAGGTTGTATTATGCATTAAATCCATTAATTAAACCTTACTATGTTGCCATAATTTAATTAACCAAGTATGAGCCTACATGTTATGTACATACATTGGAAATTAAATCAGCAATGAACCTAAGAAATGAAAGAGGCCTAATGCAATTGGCTCATAATTAGTGATTAATTAAGTTAAGAAACTTAATTAAGTACTTTCATGGTTTTCTCACACATGTGGGTTAACCATAATTTTCTTAAATGTCTTTAGGTTATTGAACACCTAAAGATCTACCCATGAATTGATTAATTAAGATTCCATGTGATTATAGTTTCAAATTGATTAATTAAGCAATTTAATTAATGAATTAAATAATCATTAATCCTAAATTAATTTTCCATTCAAGTACAAGGACTTAGGAAAAGATTGTGAAAGAGGTCCCAATCTCATTCCCCATGCCCATTCACTTTCACAATGATTAACAAGCTTAATTAATGATTTTCTTACTACTTATATTATTAATTAATTAATTAAAAAAAATAATTAAGGTTAAGATGATCAATTTTCATAATTAACCAAGCAATAAATCCCAAGAAAATTATGGGAGGCTGAGGTCATCCCATTAATCAACCTCAGAATGTTTCGGATTAATTACATAGGTAACTAGAGAGTAATTAAGCTAATTAATTTTTAAATTAAACTTAAATTAAGCCTTAATTACTATTCAAACTTAATTGAGATCAAATTTAATTGAATCTCCTCTAAAATACCTTCAAAATAAATATATACTTACATTTTTAGGATTTTTCTATAATTGGTTATAAATTTCCAAAGTTTCAGCTGATTTAAATGATTATCCATGATTTTTATAAATTCCATTAATTTATTTTAACTATTTGAACTTCAAAATGCAATATCCCCCAATCCAGAAATCCTTTTAACTTGAAATTTGTATGGAAGATAGATTTTAAGCTCATTTTTAATGTCTAAAAATTTAAATCAGTCTGTTTTGTCATTTTGGTTTAATTAATGAAATTTTATTTTCCCTAAAACTTAAATTAAGCTCAAAATATTTAGTAAGATTTGGGGCTTTTGCCTTCATTGGTTTCCTTTCAGAAAGACAAATCCAATGAGCCCATTTTTGCAATTTTTAGTTAAGTATTTTATTTTTTATGATTTTTTGAATATTTATGTGTTTTTAATTAATTTTTAAAAAGCAGAAAATCCCTAATATGTTACTTAACCCAGTCAACACCTGCACAGCATTGACTGGACTAGGTGGAGCCAATGGCACCACGTGAGTGGCTGGTGCAGTGCCACATCAGTAGATGAGCAGGAATGTAGACAAGGACGTGTAATTGAATCTGACCATCTGATCGTGAATCAGACGGTCCAGATCGATACGCATGATCCACGTGATCTGAATCGCACGCTCCACTGATCAAAGAAGTGTGATCCATATGATATAAGTTGTCTATTTCCTTGAATAGAAGATTAGATGGTGGAAGAGGCAGATGGAATACTATTTTGGCCAAGATTTTTACTATTCTTACGAAAAAACTGAATGAAAACTTCATTTTGCTTAATTTTTTGGCGATCTTCACCGAAATCACTCAAAATGTGTGGGGAAGATGTAAAATATAAAAAAAAAATGCATGGGTAATCTAAAAAAATCCTTAAAATCAAGCAAAAACTATCACTAATAAAAGAACCTATGGCCGGCTACAGTTCTTGAAAATTACCTTACCAAGAATGAATTTTAGTGGCAGTGATGATCTGAACGTGCTCATAAGTACAAGAAGAAGCTTTGGAATGGGTCTGGGCTTTTGCTTCATTTCAAAATAATATATCCACCAATGGTCATTGCTTCCTCACAAGAATCCACTTGATTTTGATGGCTTTTTCCCAAAAATCAAGTGGGAGTGGTTGATGGTTCGTTTGGAAGCTATAAGAGAGTGAAATGAGTGTGTGAGGAAGAGTTTTTTCCTTCTCTATCTCCTATCTCTTTGCAATGGCCAAAAATTACAACATTCATAATGATTTTTGGCTCCAAGTGGGTGTCCTTGGCTTGGGATGGTTAGGATTCTCCTTAGGTGGCTTAATTCGGTTGCCAAGGCATGGAAGATGGCTGCTATGAAGGACAAGTGGGTGTCTTAGCAAAGAGAAGTGTAGGTACTTCATGCCAAGTATTCTAATGGGGGAGGGGAGGTGATTTCACCTTCCCATGAGTCATAGTTGACCCAACAACCTCTTGGGTTAGGTTGGACAGTGTCCTTGGAGCCTAGGTGGAATAATGGATGAGTGCCAAGTGGTCAAGGAAAAGAAATGACCATTTACATAGGTGTTTTGTCTTATGTGATGCCCTTAGCCCAAGGGTACAGTGGTCATTTAGCATTGAATTTGATTTTGCATATTTGAATGAGTCAAAAGTGAGTTGGACCAAATTTCATGTCATTTGGAGTTCATTTGGTTAGGTCTGATATAATTTGACCCATTTGGGTCAAATTGGATCAAAATGGGTTAGGTTAACCAATTGGTCAAATTAGGTCAAACCAAGGGTTATGTCAAGTTCATATGACTATTTGGAGAGGATTGTATGGTTTGGTTTGTTTTAATTTAGATTTAATTCGGGTTTAGTCTAATGTGACCCCTTTATGTCAATTTGGGTCAACTAGTGTCAAGACGGCCAATTGTGCTAGGTTTGGCTCCATTGAAGGTCAAGTCAAGGTTAAATGTTGATTTTGGGTTAATTTCAATCATTGGTTTTCAATGGATTTGTCTTAGGTTGTAATTTGGCTAGTTTGGGTTCATATAGGCTAAAGGGTTGACTTGGTCAACTGACTAGGTTGACTTTGTTTGACCCAATTATATCAACCGGCTTATGAAGGATTTCAAGTTTGGATTTGGTCTTGGGTTTCAATCATTTGGAATTGAGTTTGGACTTGATTTGGATTTGAAATTGAGTTTGAGGTTTGGTTTGAAATTTGGATTTGAATTGAATTTAAGAAGGTGTACATGGATTGGGTTTAGCTATAGGGTGGGTGATTTTCTAAGTCCCTAGGCATGGCCTAATCCGATGATTAACCCTTCTAAGTCTCTAGGATTAGGTCAAGTGTTCACATAATCTCTCGAAGTGTCTTATGACTAAACAAACCTTAGTGTCTAGAAGGTTCCTAGGTCTAAGAAAAGAAGGTTTAGAACTTACTCCAAAAGTGAGGTCAATAGTGTGTTACTTGGTTCATGAAATCAAAAAGAAGAAATGTTGAATATGAATTTATTCTCGGTAAAAAAAAAACCAAAAACCCTAAACCCTAAACTAAAATCTAAACCCTAAACCTAAAAACTAAACCCTAAACCATAAACCCTAAAACCCTTAAGCTTTAAACCCTAAACACTAATCCATAAAACCCTAAAACCTAATCCCTAAAACCCTAAACCCTAAACCCTAAATCTTAAATCATAGAACCTAAACCCTTAAACCTAAACCCTAAACCCTAAACACTAAAACCGAAACCCTAAACCCAAAACTAAACCCAAACTCAAAAAACCCAAAAATCCTAAACCCTAAACCCTCAACTCTAAACCCTAAAAATCCTAAACCCTAAAGCCTAAACACTAAAGCCTAATTCCTAATCCTAAACCTTAAACCCTAAAAGCATAAAACATAAAACCCTAAACCCTAAACCCTAAACCTTAAACCCAACCATAAACCCTAAACCACAAACCCCACAAACCCTAAACTTAAACCTAAAGTAACTAAATAAATTAGAAAATAAACCTAAACCCTAAAACCTAATAAACCTAAACCTAAACCTAAACCTAAACCCTAAGAATGGGCTGAACCTTGAGGGCAGGAACATCACTGTCAACCAGACTTTGTCTAGATCTGGCGGTGGAGGTGAAGGCGGAGGTGACGGTTATCATAGTGGTGGTGGGGGATCTGGAGGTGATGGTGGATATGGAGGTGGTGGTTGGATCAGTGGTGGTTATGGAAGCGGGAGGAGAGATGAAGGTTACAACCATGGTGGTGGTGGAGAGAGAGATTGGGGATATGATTATGGATCCTGCTACTCAAGAGGTCGGGGTGGTTCTGATGGGAACTAGAGAAATTGAAGAACAGCCGATTAGATCTGCTACTTATGAAACTGTCTTTTTAGTAGAGATGGTTCTAGTTATCTAGGGCTTTTCATTTGCTCAATGTGTGATAAATTTTTATCTATGTCTTCGCTTATGTCTTAGAAAACTTGGTGTGTTACTTGGTTGATGAAATCGAAAAGAAGAAATGTTGAATCTAATTTTGTTCTCTATTAAAAAAAAACTAAAAACCCACAACTCTAAACTAAAACCTTTACCCTAAACCTAAACCCTAAACCCTGAATCATAAATCTTAAATACCCTAAACCCTAAACCCTAAACCCTAAAACACTAAACCCTAAACATTAAACCCTAAACACTAAAAAGTAAAAACCTAAACCTAAACTAAATAAAACATAAAAAAGCTAAACCAAAATAAAATAAAACTAAAACCTAAACCTAAACCTAAAAAAACCTAAACCTAAAAAATGAAAATAAAATAAAAAATAAAACTAAACTAAAACAAAATAAATAAAATCTAAACTAAACTAAAATATTAAAACCTAAATAAAATAAAACTAAACCTAAAATAAAATAAAATAAACATAAAATATTATAAAATAAAACTAAAGAAAAATCTAAACCTAAAAATAAACCTAAAAATAAAACCTAAAAATAAATAAAAAATAAAAACTAAACCCTAAACTTAAAAAAAACCTAAACCTAAAATAAAAATAAAATAAACCTAAACCTAAACTAAAAAAATTGAACCAAAATAAATACAACCAAAACATAAACCTAAAATAAACTAAACTTAAACCTAAACCTAAACTAAATGAAATAAAATAAACTAAAAATAAATGAAGACATAAAATAAAAAATAAAACCTAACAATAATCTGAAAATAAAAACCTAAAACTTAAAACTAAAAAAATAAAATAAGAATCAAAACCTAAACCTAATCATAAAAAATTAAACCTAAACCTAAAAAATTAAATAAAAATAAACAAAACTAAAAAATAAACCTAAACCAAAACCAAAACCTAGAAAATAAACTAAAAAAACCTAAACTAAAATAAATTAATCTAAAATAAATAATCTAAATTAAATAAAAATAAAATATAAACTTAAATAAATAAAAAATAGAATAAACTAAACTAAATTTAAAATAAACTAAATAAAATAAATAAACAAAACCTATCACTTAATTTTAAAAAAAAACCATAAACCCTAAATCCTTAACTCAACCTTAAACTCTAAACGCTAAACCTATAACCCTTATCCCTAAGCACTAAATCAAAACCCAAAACCATGAACCCTACAACCTAAACCCTAACCCTAAACCCTAAACCCTAAAAGCATAAACCCTAAACCCTAAACCCTAAACCTAAACCTAAAGTAACTAAATAAATTAAAAAAATAAACCTAAACCTAAACCTAAACACTAAGAAGAACTTTACGACAAGAACATCTCACAACCAAGCTCCCTAGATCTGATGGTGGAGGCTAAGGTGGATGCGGAGGTTATCGTGGTGGAGGATCTCGAGTGGTGTGGGGGAGGAGGTGGTCTCAAGCAGCATGGAGGAACGATGAAGCTTATAGCCATAGCCATGTGGCGAGGGGAGAGATTGGGGATATGATGGTGGATGCCGCTACTCGGGAGGCCGTGATGGTTCTGATTGGAACCAGAGAAACTGAAGAACAACTGATCTGATCTACTACTTATGGAATTATGCCTTTACAGTTGAGACATTTTCTAGTTAACTTGGGTTTTGATTTTCTCTATGCTCCCTTTTCAATGTCATCGCTATCTTAGAAAATATGGTTTATGAAATCGAAAAGAAGAATGGTTGACTTTGAATTTGTTCTCTTAAAAATAAAAATAAAATAAAACCCTAAACCCTAAACCCTAAAACTTAAACTCTAAACCCTAAACTTGAAACCCTAAACCCTAAACCCCAAACCCGAAATCCTAAACCCTAAACCTAAATTAATTAAACCTAAACTAAACCCAAAATCCAAAGCTCTAAACCATAAAGGCTAAAACCTAAACCCTAAACCCTAAGCCATAAACCCTAAAACACTACAACCCAAAACCCTAAACCCTAAAACACTAAACCATAAACCCTAAATCCTAAATCCTACAACCCTAAACCCTAAACACTAAACCCCAAACCCTAAACCTAAACCCTAAACTCAAAACCCTAAAGGTTAAACCCTAAACCCTAAAAACCTAAAAACCAAAACATAAACTAAATAAAACCTAAAAATAAAATAAATAAAGAAACCTAAACCTAAATAAAATTAAAAAATATAAAAAAACCTAAACCTAAACATAAACCTAAACCTAAACCAAAAAATAAAATAAAATAAAAAATAAAATCTAAAATAAAATAAAATAAATAAAATGCTAAAATAAACTAAAAAAATCAAATGAACTTAAAAAGAAAAAAAAAACCTAAATAAAATAAAATATAAACGTAAAATAAAAATAAAATAAACCTAAAAAATATATAAACTAAATAAAACCTAAACCTAAATAATAAACCTAAAAATAAAATCTAAAAATTTAAAAAAAACCTAAACCCTAAACTAAAAATAAAACCTAATAAAATAAAAATAAAATATACCTAAACCTAAACTATAATAAACTAAACTAAAACAAATAAAGACTAATCCTAAAACTAAAAGTAACTAAACCTTAGCCTAAACTTAAACTTAATAAAATAATATAAACTAAAAATAATGTTAAACCTAAACTAAAAAAATAAAACCTAAAATAAAAACATAAAACCTAAATTTTAAAAAATAAAATAAAACCTATAAAATAAAAAAATAAAATAAAACAAAATTAAGAAATAAAAATAAACGAAACTTAAACCTAAAACAAACTAAAATAAAAGACCTAAACTAAAATAAATAAATAAATAAATAAATAAACTAAGGTAAACAAAAAAATAAACTTAATTAAAAATATAAAATAAACTAAATAAACCTAAACTTATGGGTTTACTTAATTTAAATAAAGACCCTAAACCTAACTCTAAACACTAAAACCCTAAACTTACCAAACTAAAACCCTAAACCCTAAACCCTAAACTAAATCTAAATGCTAAAACCCTAAACCCTAAAGCATAAACCCTAAACCCCAAAACCTAAACCCTAAACCCTAAACCTAAACCCAAAACATAAACCCTAAACTAAATCATAAAATAAACCACTAAACCCTAAACTTAAACTAACAAATCTTAAACTAAACCTAAACCCTAAACCACAAACCCTAAAGACTAAACTAAACCTAAGCTAAACCCTAAAACCCTACAACTTAAAACCTAAACACTAAACTAAAACCCAAAACCCTAAACCTTAAAACCTTAACCTAATCCCTAAACCCTAAATCCTTCTAAAACCTACAACCCTAAAACCTAAACACTAAACCCCAAACCCTAGACTAAACCTAAACCTTAAACCCTAAACCCTAAATCCTAAACCCTAAGAACCTAAAACCTAAACCTAAAATAAAACTTAAAAATAAAATAAATAAAGAAACTTAAACATAAATAAAATAAAATAAAATAAAAAACCTAAACCTAAACATAAACGTAAACCAACCTAAAATAAAATAAAATAAATAATAAAACTAAACTAAAATAAAATAAATAAAATTAAAACTAAACTAAAATAAAATAAATAAAACTAAAAGTAAACTCAAAAAATGAACTAAATAAAATAAAAATCTAAAGAAAATAAAACCTAAATGTAAAATAAAATTAAAATAAAAACTTAGAAAAATAAAATATAAACTAAATAAAACCTAAACCTAAACAATAAACCTAATAATAAAACCTAAAAAAAAATAGAAAAGAAAACCTAAACCCTACACTAAAAAAAATAAAACCTAAACCTAAAATAAAAATAAAATAAACATAAACCTAAACTAAAATAAATAAAACCTAAACCTAAACCTAAACCTAAAATAAACTAAACCTAAACCAAAACCTAAACTAAATAAAACAAAAAAAACTAAAAATAAACCTAAACCTAAACTAAAAAATAAAACCTAAAATAAAAACCTAAAACCTAATCCCAAAAAAATAAAATAAAACCTAAACCTAAACCTAAAATAAATAAAATAAAAATAAAATTAAAATAGAATTAAATTAAAAAATAAACATAAACCTATACGTAAACCTAAAACATAAACTAAAATAAATAAACTTAAAATATGTCAACTAAACTAAATAAAAAAAATAAACCTAAATAAAAAAATATATAACTAGTTAACTAAACCTATCGCTTTACTTAATTTAAAAAAAAACCTAAACCCTAAACATTATACCTTAAGAAACCCTAAACCTTAAACTAACCCTAAACCCTAAACCTAAGCCTTAAACCCTAAACCCTAAACTCAATCCATAACCCTAAACACTAAACCCTAAACACTAAAACTAATCCTAAACCCTAAATAAAATAAATAAATAAAAATTTAAAAATCTCTAACCCTAAACCATAAACCCTAAACCCAAAAATTCTTAAACCCTAAACCGTAAACTCTAAACTGTAAACTCTATACCCTATACCCTAAACTCTTAAAACCCTATACCATAAACCCCAAAATGTAAACCCTAAACTCTAAACGGTAAACCCTAAACCCTAAAAACTTAAAAACCTAAACCTAAACTAAATAAAACCTAAAAATAAAAAAAAACCTTAAAACTAAATAAAATAAAATAAAAACTAAAACCTAAACCTAAACATAAATTGGCACCTAAACCTAAACTAAAAAATATAATAAAATAAAGAATAAAAATTAAACTAAAATAAAATAAACAAAAACCTAAACTATACTAAAAACTAAAATAAACCTAAAAATAAAAATCTAAATAAAATAAAAAGTAAACCTAAAATAAAAATATAATAAACCTAGAATAAAACAAAATAAATACTAAATAAAAACCAAAACTTAAAAAAATAAACCTAAAAGTAAATAAAAAATAAAAACGTAAATAATAAACTAAAAAAACAAAAACCTAAAATAAAGAAAATAAAATATGCCTAAACCTAAATGAAAATAAGCTAAACTGAAATAAATAAAACCTAAACCTAAACTTAAAATAAACTAAACCTCAACCCTGAACTAAATAAAATAAAATAAACTAAAACTAAACTAAACCTAAACTAAAAAAATAAATCCTAAAAATAATCCAAAAATAAAAACCTAAAACCAAAACCTAAAAAAATAAAATGAAAACCTAAACCTAAACCTAAAAATAAAAAATAAAACCTAGACCTAAAAAATAAAATAAAAATAAAACTAAACTAAAAATTAAACGTAAACCTAAACCTACAAAAACAACAACAAGAAGAAGCCTTAATCCCACTAGGTGGGGTTGGCTACATGAATCCTTTGTCTCCATCGTCCCATTATGTGTCTCTCATATAAATCAAGTATACTAAGATCATTTTTATACATCTTAACCAAGTCTTTTAGGTTTACCTCTACCTTTCTTAACATAAGGCAAATCTAATGCATCTACTCTCCTAATCAGTCATCATGGACGGCTTTATGTGGCCAAACCATCTAAGGCGACTCTCCCTAATCTTATCTACCACTGGAGCTACTCCAACTTATCCTCCTTATGTTTGGACACAAGTAACAGCTCTAGTATACATATCCTTAATGACTTGAATATAACCAATATTAACTCCTTTCTATTCTAGAATTCTCCAAAGAACATCTCTTGAAACTTTATCATAAGCTTTCTATAAATCAATAAATATCATATGTAGATCCTCCTTACTTTCTCTATGCTTCTCCATCAAACCCCTTAACAAATGTATAGCATCCATAGTAGATCTACCTGGCATGAAACCAAACTGATTGTGAGAAACTTCTATATCACATTATAATCTATGCTCAATTACACTCTCCCATAATTTTAATGTATGGCACATTAACTTAATTCCTCTATAATTTGCACACTCTTGTGCATCACCTTTATTCTTAAATATAGGAACCAACAAACTCTTTCTCCACTCATCTGACATCTTTTCAGTCTTTAAAATTACATTAAAAAGATTTATAAGCCAAGAAATTCCTTGATGTCCTAAACATTTCCACACTTCTATTGGAATATTATCCGGTCCTACTGCTTTTCCACATTTCATTTTGTTTAGAGCTTCACTAACTTCAGATTTATAATACGATGATAAAAATGAAATTCTTTATTTTTGTTTAGGGTATTAAGGTTGCTAAAATCAATCGCACTTTCAGATCCTTCGTTGAAAAGTTTATCAAATTACCTCACCCACCTATTTTCAATATAATTTTCTAAAAATAGTATTTTATTATTTTCATCCTTAATACATCTCACTTGAACTATGTCTTTACTTCTCCTATCTCTTTGGTTGGCTAACATATACATACATCTTTCACCTTCTTTGGTATCTAATATATTGTATAAATCACCAAAAGCTAAATTTTTTGCATCATATACTGCTTCCTTAGAATCTCTACAGGCCACTTTATATCTTTCCCAATTCTCTGAGTTTTTACATCTAAACCAAGTTTTATAACAATACTTCTTATTTTTTATCTTTTCTTACACACTCTGACTCCACCACCAACTATTCTTATTAACAGAAGCTTTTCCTTATGAATCTCCAAGCACATCTTTAGCAACTTGCTTAATTTCGCTTGCTTTTTTTTCCCACATAATGTTAGCTTCCTCATGAACATCCCAAATTCTAATCTCTTGTAGCTTGCTCATAAAAATATTTTTATTTGTGTTCTTTAAGTGTCCCCATCTAATTTTAGGACAATAATTTAGTTTATTTTTTCTCTTACAACCTTTCATCTTAAAATCTAAAACTAACAATCGATGCTGGGTACTTAGATTTTCACTTGGAATGACCTTACAATTTTTACAAACTAAATGATCTATTTTTCTTATCAGAAAATAATCAATCTGTGTTTTACTAGATCCATTTTTATAAGTAATAATATGTTCATCTCTTTTCTTAAATAAAGTGTTAGCAACTACAAAATCATAAGCTAAAGGAAAATCTAATATAGTCCTACCTTCTTCATTAGTCACTCTAAATCCATAACCACCATGAATACTATTAAAATCTTCTACCACTCTACCAACATGTCCATTTAAATCTCCTCCAATAAATACTTTCTCTTCAAGAGGTATCTTTTGTATTAATCCATCTAATTCATTCTAAAATTTTTCTTTTGTGCTTACCTCCAAACCTACTTGAGGAGCATATACACTTATAACATTGATAATCTTAGTATCAACAATATTCTTTAAAGCTATAATTCTATCTCCACATCTATTAATATTTATAACATTATCCTTCAAACTTTTATCTATAATCACACCTACACCATTTCTAGTTTGACTTTTACTTGAATACGAAAGTTTAAAACCTAAACTATCAATCTCCTTGGCCTTCTCTCTAACCCATTTAGTTTCTTGAACACAAAATATTTATCTTTCTATGAACCATAATATCTATTAATTCCATTAATTTACCTGTAAGAGTACCTATATTCCAAGATCCTAACCTAATTCTAGTTTCATGGACTAACTTCTTTGCCCGCATCTGTCCATAATGTGAGAACCCTTGCTTATTTAACACTGCACCTGGGCACCGATGCAGTGGCTCTAGCACATTTTTTACTATATTGAAGCCATACAGTGCATCGCTTCCAAGGCACACCCTAGCATTAACACAATGATTTAAAGGATTCATGTCATGATTATTTCGACAAGTTTTACGCTGGCTGTTGACTACCTAACGCAACCCTCAACTTTTCAGATCTGGGCTTGGGACCGACAATGGTAGTGTTAAACATAAACCTAAACCTAAACTTAAAAAATAAATTAAAATAAAAAACCTAAAATAGTAAAATCAACTAAATAAAAATAAAGAAAAAACCATAAATAAATAAAAATAACCCTAAACCTAAACCTACTAGTTTTCTTAATTTTTTTAAATAAACCCTAAACCATAAACCCTAAACCCTAAATCCTAAATCCTAAACCTTAAACCTACAGCCCCAAACACTAAACCCTAAACTAACTCTAGACCCTAAAGCATAGAAAGCTAAAAACCTAAACCTAAAATAAATAAAACTTAAAAATAAAATAAATATAAGTACCTAAACCAAAATAAAATAAATAAAATCAAATAAAATAAGAACACAAATTAAAACCTAAACCTAACCCAAAACCTAAATCAAAACCTAAAATGAAAATAAAATAAAATAAAACTAAAATAAAATAAAATAAATAATAACCTAAACTAAACTAAAAAATAACAAACCTAAATAAAATAAAAACTAAACCTAAAATAAAATAAAATAAAATAAAATAAAAATAAATAAAATAAAAATAAATAAAAATATAAATAAAAAAAAAATATATAAATAAAATAAAAAATAAACTAAATAAACTGAACTTATGAGTTTACTTAATTAAAAAATAAAATAAAATAATAAAAATAATAAAGAAAACCTAAACCCTCCCCTAACTAAACTAACCATAAACCCTAAACCCGAAACCTACAAACCTAAATCCTAAACCCTAAACCCTAAAACCTTAAACCCTAAAGCTTAAACCCTAAACCCTACACCCTAAACCCTAAATCAGCAAACCCTAAACCATAAACCCTAAACCCTAAACCCTAAACCCCAAACCCTAAAACCTATAACCCTAAACCCTAAACCCTAATCACCAAAAGCCTAAACCTAAACCCTAAACCCTAAAAACCTGAAAACTAAATCTTAAACTAAATAAAACCTAAGAACTAGATAAATAAAAAAACCTAAACCAAAATAAAATAAAAACCTAGACTAAAACCTAAACCTAAACCTAAAAATAAAATAATATAAAAAATAAAAGTTAAACTTAATTAAAATTAATAAAATCCTAAGCCAAACTAAAAAATAAAAGAAACCTAAAAATAAAATACTTAAATAAAATAAAAATAAAAAAACATAAAAACTAAACATAAAAATAAATAAAAAATAAAACCTAAACCATAAATTAAAAAAAAATTACCTAAACCTAAATAAATAAAATAAAATAAACCTAACCCTACACTAAAATAAACTAAACTAAAATAAATAAAAACCTAAACCTAAAATAAACTAAGCCAAAACCCTAAACTTTATAAAATAAAAAATCTAAATATAAAAATAAAACCTAAACTAAATAATAAAACCCAAAAATAAGCCTAAAATAAAAACCTAAAACCTAAACCTAAAAAAAATAAAATAAAAACCTTAACCTAAAAAAATAAAATAAAAACCTAAACATAAACATAAAAATACAAAAATAAAACCTAAACCAAAAAAATATAATAAAAATATAACTAAACTAAAAAAATAAACATAAAGCTAAACCTAAACCTAAAAAATAAACTAAAATAAAAAATCTAAACTAAAATAAATAAACCTAAAATAAATAACCTAAACTAAATAAAAATTTTAAAAAATATACCTAAATAAAAATAAAAAATAAAATAAACTAAAATAATAAAAATAAACCTCAACCTATCAATTTTTTCAATTTTTTTTTAAAAAAACCTGAACCATAAACCCTAAAACTAACCCTAAACCTAAACCGTAAACTCTAAACTAACCGCAAACCTTAAACCCTAAACCATAAACCCTAAATAAATAATAAAAAAATCATAACCCTAAACCCTAAACCCTAAATCCTAAAACAAATCCTAAACCTACAACCCTAAATGTACAACCATAAACCCAAAAGTTTAAACCCAATAAACTAACCCTAAACCTAAAACCTAAAACCTAAACCCTAAACCCTAAACCTAAACCTAAGTCTAAACTAAACCTAAAAACCCCAAACCTAAATCCTAAACCAAACTAAACCTAAACCCTAAACCCTAAACCCTAAAACCTAAAATAAACCTAAACTAAAACCTAAAATAAAATATATAAAAAATATAAACCTAAATATAATAAAATAAAAACCTAAAATAAAACCTAAACCTAAACCTAACCCTAAACATAAACCTAAACCTAAACCTAAAAATAAAATAAAATAAAATAAATAAATACCTAAATTAAACTAAAAAAACTAAATAAACCTAAAAATAAAATACCTAAACATAAAATAAAAACAAAACTAAATAAAAACTAAATAAAAACCTAAACCTAAAAAATAAATATAAGAATAAAACCTAAAAATAAATAAAAAATAAAACCTACACCCTAAACTAAAAAAAGAAACCTAGACTTAAAATAAAAATAAAATAAAGAAAATAAAATAAACTTTAACCTAAACCAATATAAACAAAACTAAAATAAATAAAACCTAAAATAAACTAAATCTAACCCTAAAGAATGACCGATCCAATATGCTGCTTATGGAACTATGTCTTTATAGTAGAGATGGTTCTAGTTATCTAAGGTTTTTGATTTGCCCTATGCGTGCTCAATTTTTATCTATGTCATCGCTTGTGTATTAGATAACTTGGTGTGTTACTTGGTTGATGAAATCGAAAAGAAGAAATGTTGAATATGAATTTGTTCTCTATTAAAATAAATAAAAACCCTAAGCCCTAAACTAAAGCCTGAACCCTGAACCTAAAACCTAAACCCTAAACCCTAAACCTTCACCCCAAAACCCTAAAAACTCTAAACCGTAAGCCCTAAACACTAAACCCTAAACCCTAAAAGCCTAAAACCCAAACCCTAAGCCCTAAAACCTAAATCTTAAACCCTCAACCATAAACCCTAAACCCTAAACCCTAAACCCCAAACCCCAAACCCTAAACCCTAAACCCTAAACCTTAAACCCTAAGCCCTAAGCCCTAATACATAAACCCTAAACTGTAAAAAGCTAAAAACCTAAACCTAAACTAAATAAAACCTAAAAATAAAATAATTAAAAAAACCTAAACCAAAATAAAATAAATAAAATAAAATAAAATACAAACATAAACTAAAACCTAAACCTAAACCTAAACCTAAAAAGAAAATAAAATAAAAAATAAAAATTAAGCTAAAATAAAATAATAAAACTAACTAAACTAAAAAAAAAACCTAAATAAAAAATAAAACTAAACCAAAAATAAAATAAAATAAACCTAAAATAAAATAAAATAAATAAACTAAATAAAAAAAACCTAACCTAAAAAATAAACCTAAAAAATAATTAAAAAATAAACCTAAACCTAAACTAAAATAAAATAAAATAAAATAAACCTAATAAATAAAATAAATAAAATAAAATAAACCTAAACCTAAACCTAAAATAAATAAATAAAAAATAAACCTAAACCTAAATAAATAAAATAAAAATAAAATAAACCTAAACCTAAATAAAAAAATAAACCTAAAAATAAAATAAAATAAAACCTAAAACCTAAAAATAAAAAAATAAAATAAAATAAACCTAATAAAATAAACTAAAATAAAATAAACTAAAAAATAAAATAAAATAAATAAACTAAATAAAAATAAAAAAATTAGAAAAAAAATAAACTAAATAAAAATAATTTAAAAAAATAAAATAATAAATATAATAAAAAAACCTTTACCCTAATCCCTAAACCCTGAACCTTAAACCCTAAACCCTAAACCCTAAAACCCTAAACCTTAAACCTATACTCTTAATCCTAAAACCCTAAACCCTAAACTATAAAACCTACAACCCTAAACCCTAAACCCTAAACTCCAAAGCCTAAATCGTTAAGCCAAAACCCTAAACCCTAAACCTTAAAAACCTAAAAACTTAAACCTAAGCAAAATAAAAGAGATTTCAGCTAAAATTATTTGCCTGAATTTCTCTAATATAGATAAAAATTGTATGGGCTTTATATGTCATAGTGAAATGCCTATCTCAAGTTTCATACAGATGCTAAAGGGTAGCTTTCTGTTCTTGGACAAATGAAGAATGAATCTACTTAAGTTCAGACACCTAAGTGTCCATTTGTGAGCAATCCTCTTCTATAGTAGAGATAGCCAATCTAATAATAGAACTCATCTCTAATTGATATTGTCTTCTCAACTGTAGCTCTTTCAATTTAGCAGATATGTTGAGGAGCTAAATATGTGCTTTAAAAAGCTCGCTTCAGTAGGATTTCAATGCTTTGAGATTGTGCTCAAGATGTTGGTAAATTAGGGAGACTTGATGCAAAGTATTGCTGAATGAGATTTTTACAATAGTGATTGTATCTAACAAAATCTATTGATAAGTAGTGCATAACTAGAATAATTCAAACTCAATATCCTTGCACAGAGATTTTCAAAACTATAGCTCGCTTACTTTAAGACTCAACGCGGCAACATAATGTAACAAATAATTCGCATAAAAACAAAAGCAAGATAACTCAAGTAAAACTCCTAAGTCAATGCTTAGAAAGAGGCGACATAGCGTTGTGAGAGATTTATGACACTAACAGATTTTTTGCTAACATCTAAAATATGATTTAAAAGAGATTTTGGATCCTGACATAGTGTCTAACATCTTTTATATTTTTATTTTATTGGAAGTAGTGTTACTTCATTTAGATGTATTCATTTGAATTTGATTTAATGGTGGAAAGAATAATTCATACATTTGACATTATTTTAAGTGCATGAATTTTTTATGTTATTTGAAATCTAAAGTTTGATGAAAAGGCACATGCAAATTAATTTTAGGTAGTGTTTCTTATAAGTTTAGGGTTCAAGTCGATCTAAACCTAAACAACATTAGCTTAACCTTTCCCTAATTTTAGAAGACAAACTTCAAATTTGTTTATGTACTCATTTATAATTTTAGTTTTTTGCTTTAGCAAGTAAAACTCTAAATAATTTATCTTAATAAGATAAAGATAAGTATTTTTATTACAATAATTTTATTTCAACCATGTAATAACTTGTTCTAATCCCAATCTTCCAGGCTCTTTAATTCTATCTAATAGATTTTTATTTAGCAGTATGTTTTAGTTTTATAAATCCTAATATTCAAGGCTCAGCAAACCCTAAACCCTAAACTAACCATAAACCCTAAACCAAAAAACTAACCCTAAACCCTAAACTCTAAACCATAAACCTACAACCCTAAATCCTAAACCATAAACCCTAAAACCCTAAACCCTAAACCCTAAACCCTAAACCATAAACCCTAAACCCTAAACCCTAAAACCCTAAACCTTAAACCCTAAGCCCTAAACCCTAAAACCAAAACCCTAAAAATCCTTAAACCCTAAGCCATAAACCCTAAATTAACCCTAAATGCATAACCCTAAAACCTAACCATAACCCTAACCTTAACCCTAAACCTTAAACCCTTAAACCCTAAACCTCAAACCATAAATTAACCCTAAACCCTAAACCCTATACCCTAAACCATAAAATAATCCTAAACCTTAAAAAATCCTAAAATCTAAACCCTAAACCAAAAAACTAACCCTAAACCTTAAGCTATCCCTAAACCTGAAACCCTAAACCCTAAAAACACTAAACCCTAAAGCCTAAACATAAAACCCTAAACCCTAAACCCTAAAACCCTAAACCCAAAAACCCTAAATCCTAAATCCTAAACCCTAAACCTAAAACCCTAAACCCTAAATCCTAAAAACCTAAATACCTAAACCTAAACTAAATAAAACCTAAAAATAAAATAAATAAAAAAAGCTAAACCAAAAAATTAAAATAATAAAATAAAATAAAAACTTAAACTTAAACCTAAACATAAAACTAAAAATAAAATAAAATAAAAAATAAAACTAAAATAAAAATAATCCTAAACTAAACTAAATAAAATAAAATAAACTTAAGAATAAAAAGCCTAAATAAAATAGAAACTAAACATAAAATAAAAATAAAATAAAATTAAATAAAACCTAAATAAAAACATAAACCTAAAATATAAAATTAAAAATAAATAAAAAAAACCTAAACCCTAAATTAAAAAAACCTAAACTTAAAATAAAAATAAAATAAATATAAACCTAAACTAAAATAAAATAAACTATAATAAATAAAACCTAAACTGAAACCTAAAATAAACTAAACCTAAACCAAAACCTAAACTAAATAAAATAAAATAAACTAAAAATAAACTTAAACCTAAACTAAAAAAATAATCCCTCAAAATAAACCTAAAATAAAAACATAAAACCTAAACCTAAAAAAATAAAATAAAAACCTAAACTTAAACCTAAAAATAAAAATTAAAACCTAATCTTAAAAAACAAATAAAAGTAAAACTCAACTAAAAAATAAACCTAAACCTAAACATAAACTAAAATAAAAAAACTTAAAATAAATAAACTAAACTAAATAAAAATAAAAAATAAACTTAAATAAAAATAAAAAATAAAGTAAACAAAAATAAATAAAAAATAAACAAATTTACTAAATAAATAAAAATCTATTGATTTATTTTATTTAAAAAAACCCTTAAACCCTAAACCTTAAACCTTAAACCTTAAACCCTAAACCTATAACCCTAAACCCTAAACCCTAAAAACCTAAAAACTTAAATTTAAACAAAATAATAGAGATTTCAGCTATAAATGATTAACCTACTTTTCTCTAATATAGATTAAAATTGTATGACCTTTATATGCCATATAGACTCCTCTCAAGTTTCATAGATGCTAAAGGATAGCTGTTCATGGTCAAATGAAGAAATAATCTACTTAAGTTCTAAGTCCGATCTATGAGCAATCCTCTTCTATAGCAGAGATAACCTATCTAATAATAGAACTCCTTTCTAATCAATGTTGTCTTCTCAACTGCGGCTCTTTCAATTTAGAAGATATGTTGAGGAGTTAAATCTGTGCTTTAAAAAGCTCTCTTTAGTAGGATTTCAATACTTTGAGACTGTGCTCGAGATGTTTGCGAATTAAGGAGACTTGATGCAAAGTATTACTAAATGAGAATTTTACAATAGTGATTACATCTGACAAAATCTCTTGATAAGTAGTGTGTAACTAGAATAATTCAAACTCAATATCTTTGCACAAGGATTTTGAAAACTATAGATCTCCTACTTTGAGACTCAATTTGGCAATATAATGTAACAAATAATTCACTTCAACACAAAAGCAAGAAAACTCAAGTAAAACTCCTAAGTCAATGCTTAGAAATAGGTGGCATAATGTTATGAGAGATTTAGGACACTCATAGATTTTTTACTGAAATCTAAAATATGATTTAAAGTGATTTTGGACCCCAACATAGTATCTATCATCGTTTCCATTTTCTTTTATTGGTAGTAGTGTTACTTCATTTAGATGTACTCATTTGAATTTGATTTATTGGTGGAATGAATAACTCCTACATTTCATGGCATTCTTTTAGGTGCAAGAATTATTGATGTTATTTGAAATCTAAAGTTTGTCAAAAAGCCACATGCAAATTTATTTTATGTAGTGTCTCTTCTAAGTTTAGGGCTCAAGTCGATCTAAACCTAAATGACATTAGCATAATTATTCCCTAATTTTAGAAGATAATAAGAATACTTCAAATTTGTTCATGTACTAATTTATAATTTGTTTTTTTGCTTTAGCAAGTAAAACTCTAAACAATTGATCTTTATAGGATAAAGACAAGTATTTTTTTAACAACAATTTCATTTCAACCAAGTAATAACTTGTTCTAATCCCAATCTTTCGGGCTCTCTAATTCTACCTAGTAGATTTTTGTTTAGAAGTATGTTTTACTTTTGTAAATCACAATCTTCAATTCTCACCAAGCCCTAAACCCTAAACTAACCCAAAACCCTAAAACTGACCCTAAACCCTAAACTCTAAACCATAAACCTACAATACTAAACCATAAATCATAAACCCTAAAATCTTAAATGCTAAACACTAAACCCTAAACCTTAAACCCTAAACCCTAAACCTTAAAACCATATACCCTAAACTCTAAACCATAAACCCTAAACCTTAAACCCTAAACCCTAAAAAACTTGAAACCCTAAACTGTAAACCCTAAAGAAACCCTAAACCCCAAACCCTAATCCTAACCCTAAATGCTAAACACTAAACCTTAAACCCTAAAACACTAAACCTTAAACCATAAATTAACCCAAAACCCTAAACCCTAAACCCTATACCCTAAACTATAAACTAGCCCTAAACCTTAAAAAATCCTAAACCCTAAAACCTAAACCAAAAATTTACCCTAAACTATAAGCTATCCCTAAACCCTAAACCCTAAACCCTAAAAACCTATTGATTTATTTAATTTAAAAAAACCCTTAAACCGTAAACCTTAAACTTTAAACCTTAAACCCTAAAAGGATAAACCGCGAAACCCTAAAACATAAATCGTAAATCATAAACCCTAACCTTAAACCATAAACCCTAAACCTAAATGTAAAGTAACTAAATAAATTTAAAAATAAACCTATACCCTAAAACCTAATAAACCTAAACCTAATTCGAAACCCTAAGAATGGACAGAACCTTAACGGCAGGAACATTACCATCAACCAGGCTTAGTCTAGATCTAACGGTGGAGGCGAAGGCGAAGGAGGTGGTTATCATAGTGGTGGTGGGGGATCTGGAGGTGCTGGTGGATATGGAGGTGGTGGTCAGAGCAGTGGTGGTTATGGAGGCGGGAGGAGCAACGGAGGTTATAGCCGTGGTGGTGGCGGAGGAAGAAATAGGGGATATGATGATGGATCCCGCTACTTGAGAGGCCGGGGTGGTTCTGATTGGAACAAGATAAACTGACGAATGGCCGGTCCGATTTGCTGCTTATGGAACTATGTCTTTACAATAGAGATAGGTCTAGCTATCAAGGGTTTTTGATTTCCTTTATACGTGCTCATTTTTGATCTATGTCGTCACTTGTGTCTTAGAAAACTTTGTGTGTTACTTGGTTGATGAAATCGAAAAGAAGAAATGTTGAATCTTAATTTGTTCTCTGTTTAAAATAAAAATTAAAAAAAAACAAAAAACCTTAAACCCTAAACTAAAACTTGAACATTAAACCTAAAACCTCAATCGTAAACTCTATACCTTAAAAGCCAAAAACCCTAAACCCTAAACCCTAAAACCCTAAAACCTAAACTCGTAACCTAATCTTTAACCCCAAACCCCACACCCAAAACCCTAAACCCTAAACCCTAAAGCTAAAAACCTAAACTTAAACTAAATAAAACCTGAAAAAAAAAAAAAAAAAGTAAATGAAAATAACATAACAAAATAAAATAAAATAAAAACATAAACCTAAACCCAAAAAAAAAACTAAACTAAAATAAAATAAAGAAAATCTTAAACTAAACTAAAAAAATAAAAAACTTAAACAAAATTAAAATTATACCTAAAATAAAAATAAAATAAAAATAAAAACTAAATAAAAACCTAAACCTAAAATAAATATGAAATAAAACCTAAACCCTTAACTAAAAAATAACCTAACCCTAAAAAAGATAATTAAATAAGACCAAACCTAAACTAAAATAAACTAAACTAAAATAAATAGAGCCTAAATCTAAACCTAAAATAAACTAAACCTAAACCTAAATAAAATAAAATAAAATAAACTGAAAATAAACCTAAACCTAAACTAAAATATAAAACCTAAAAATAAGCCTAAAATAAAAACCTAAAACCTAAACAAATAAAATAAAATAAAAGCCTAAACCTAAAACTAAAAATAAAAAATAAAACCTAAACCTAAAAAATAAAATAAAAATAAAACCTAAACCTAAAAAATAAAATAAAAATAATACTAAACTAAAAAATAAATCTAAACCTAAACTTAACCCTAAATAATAAACTAAAATAAAAACCAAAACTAAAATAAATAAATTAAACTTAATAAAAATACAAAAAAACCAAAGTAAAAAATAAAATAAACTAAAATAAATAGAAAAATAAAAAAATAAACATAAACCTGCGAGTTTACTTACTTTTAAAAAACATAAAAAAATTATAAATAAATAAAACCGTAACCCTAAACCCAAAACCCTAAACCCTAAACCCTAAAACCTACAACCTTAAACCCTAAACCCTAAACTCCAAACCCCAACCCTAAACCCTAAACCCTAAACTAACCTTAAACCTTAAACCCTAAAAACCATAAAGCCTAAACTAGCCATAAAAAAATTAAAATAAAACCTAAATAAAATAAAATAAAATAAAAACTAAATAAAAACCTAAAGATAAAAATATACCTAAAAGTAAAATCGAAGAAAATTAAAAAATAAAACCTAAACCATAAACTAATAAAAAACCTAAACCTAAAAAAAATAAAATAAACATAAACCTAAACTAAAATAAACTAAAATAAATAAATAAAACCTAAACCTAAACCTAAATTAAATATAATAAAATAAACTAAAAATAAACCTAACTTAAACTAGAAATTATAACCTAAAATTAAAACAAAAATAAAAACCTAAAACCTAAACCTAAAAAAATAAAATAAAAACCTAAACCTAATCTTACAAATATAAAATAAAACTTAAACCTAAAAAATAAAAAAAATAAAACTAACCATAAAAATAAACCTAAACCTAACCCTGAACCTAAAAAATAAACTAAAATAAAAAACCTAAACTAAAATAAATAAGCTTAAAATAAATAAACTAAACTAAATAAAAGTAAAAAATAAAATAAACTAAAATAAATGAAAAATAAACTAAATAAACCTAAACCTACGAGTACACTTAATTTAAAAAAGTAAAAATAAAAAATAAATAATAAAAATAAATAAAAAAGCCCTAACCCTAAGCCCTAAACCCTAAAACTAACCCTAAACTTAAACCCTAAACCCCAAACCTAAACCAAAACCTAAATCTAAAAATAAAAAATAAAACATAAACCTAAAAATAAAATAAAACTAAAATTAAACTAAAAAATAAACATAAATGAAAACCTAAACCTAAAAAAGAAACTGAAATAAAAAACCTAAACTAAAATAAATAAACCTAAACTAAATAAACCAAACTAAATAAAAAAAATCTAGATATAAATAATAAATTAAATAATCTAAAATAAATAAAAAATTAATTAAATAAACTAAAAAAAACCTAAATATTCTAGTTTACTTAAGTTTTTTATTAAAACCTAAACTCTAAACCCTAAACCGTAAATCCTAAGCCTTAAAACATAAAACTAACCTTAAACCCTAAACTTACAACCCTAAACCCTTAACAATAAACCCTAAACCCTAAAAAATCCTAAACCTTAAACCCTAAACACTAAAAACATAAAAACCTAAATATAAACTAAATAAAACCTAAGAATAAAATAAATAATAAAACCTAAACCTAAATAAAATAAAAACCTAAAAACTAAACTACAAAGAAAACTAATCCTAAAATAAATAAATTAAACATAAACCTAAATGTAAACTAAAATGAACTAAACTAAAATAAATAAAACTTAAACCTAAACCTAAACCTAAACTAAATTAAATAAATAAACTAAAAAAAAACCTAAACCTAAACTAAAAATAAAACATAAAAATAAACCAAAAATTAAAACCTAAAACCTAAACCTAAAAAAAATAAAATAGAAACCTAAAACTAAACTTAAAAATAAAAAATAAAACCTAAACCTAAAAAATAAAATTAAAATAAAACTAAATTGAAAATTAAACATGAACCTAAACTTAAACTTAAAATGTAAACTAAAATAAAAAAAACCTAAACTAAAATAAACAAACTTAAAATAAATAATCTAAAATAAATAAATAAAAATAAACCTAAATACAGAGAAAAATTAAAATATAGTAAAATAAATAAAAAATAAACTAAATAAACATAAACATATCCTCTTAATTTAACAAAACCCCTAAACCATAAAACCCTAAATCAAATCCTAAAACTTAAACCTAACCTAAACCCTAAACCCTAAACTTAAACCTAACCTAACCTAAACAACTTAAACTAATCCTAAACCTATCCTAATCCTAAACCTTTAAACCTAAATCCTATAAACCTAAACCTAAACCTAACCTTAACCCATCCTAAACCTAAAACTTAAACTTAAATCCAACCTAAACCTAAAACTAAACCTAAACCATAAACCACCTAAACTCCCTAAACTCTAAACCCTAAACCTAAAACCCTAAACCTAACCCTAAACCTTAAACCCTAAAACCCTAAACCTTAAAACCTTAAATCCTAAACCCTAAATTATAAAACTTACAGCCCTAAACCCCCTAAAAACCTAAAACTTAAATTTAAACAAAATAATAGAGATTTCAGCTACAAATGATTAACCTACTTTTCTCTAATATAGATTAAAATTTTATGACCTTTATATGCCATAGTAGACTGCCTCTCTGCTAAAGGGTAGCTTCGTGTTTGTGGTCAAATGAAGAAAGAATCTACTTAAGTTCAGACTCCTAAGTAACGATCAATGAGCAATCCTCTTCTGTAGCTGAGATAACCTATCTAATAATAGAACTCCTTTCTAATCGATGTTGTCTTCTCAACTGTAGGTCTTTCAATTTAGCAGATATGTTGAGGAGCTAAATTTGTGCTTTAAAAAGCTCTCTTTAGTAGGATTTCATTGCTTTGAGACTGTGCTCTAGATGTTTGCGAATTAAGGAGACTTGATGCAAAGTATTACTAAATGAGATTTTTACAATAGTGATTACATCTGACGAAATCTCTTGATAAGTAGTGTGTAACTAGATAATTCAAACTCAATATCTTTGCATAAGGATTTTGAAAACTATAGATCTCCTACTTTGAGACTCAATTTGACAATATAATGAAATAAATAATTCACTTCGACACAAAAGCAAGAAAACTCAAGTAAAACTCCTAAGTCAATGCTTAGAAATAGGTGGCATAAAGTTATGAGAGATTTAGGACACTCACAAATTTTTTGCTGACATCTAAAATATGATTTAAAGTGATTTTGGATCCCAACATAGTATCTATCATCGTTTCAATTTTTCTTTTATTGGTAGTAGTGTTACTTCATTTAGATGTACTCTTCTGAATTTGACTTATTGGTGGAATGAATAATTCCTACATTTGATGACATTCTTTTAGGTGCAAGAATTATTGATGTCATTTGAAATCTAAAGTTTGTTAAAAATCCACATGCAAATATATTTTATGTAGTGTCTCTTCTAAGTGTAGGGCTCAAGTCGATCTAAACCTAAACAACATTAGCATAATTATTCCCTAATTTTAGAAGACAATAAGAATACTTCAAATTTGTTCATGTACTAATTTTTAATTTTGGTTTTTTTTCTTTAGCAAGTAAAACTCTAAACAATTGATCTTTATAGGATAAAGACAAGTATTTTTTTAACAACAATTTCATTTCAACCATGTAATAACTTGATCTAATCCCAATCTTTCGGGCTCTCTAATTCTACCTAGTAGATTTTTGTTTAGAAGTATGATTTACTTTTATAAATCACAATCTTCAAGGCTCACCAAACCCTAAACCCTAAACTAACCCAAAACCCTAAAACTAACCCTAAACCCTAAACTCTAAATCATAAACATACAATACTAAACCATAAACCATAAACCCTAAAACTTTAAATGCTAAACACTAAACCCTAAACCCTAAACCCTTAACCCTAAACCTTAAAACCATATACCCTAAACTCTAAACCCTAAACCCTAAACCTAACTAAACTCCAACCTAAACCTTAAATTTAAACCTAAACAAACTAAATTATAATTTTAAACTAGTTAAACCTTAAACCCTAAACCTAAACTACTAAACCCTAAAGTTATCCTAAACCTAAACCCTAAACCCTAAAGCTAAAACACTAAACCTAAACCTTTAAACCTAACCCTAAACTCCAACCCTAAACCTCAACTCCTAAATCTAAATCCTAAACCCTAAACCCTAAACCTGAAACCCTAAACCCTAAATCCTAAAACCCTAAACTAAATAAAACCTTAAAATAAAATAAAAAAAACTAAATAAAATAAATAAAAACCTAAACTAAACTAAATAAGATAAAATAAACTTAAGAATAAAAACCTAAATAAAATTTAAAATTAAACCTAAATAAAACTAAACCTAAATAAAATCCTAAACCAAAAAAATAAAACTAAAAAAACCTAAAAATAAATTAAAAATAAAACCTAAACCCTAAACTAAAAAAACCTAATCTTAAAATAAAAATATAATAAATATAAACCTAAACTAAAATAAACTAAACTAAAATAAATAAAACCTAAACCTAAAAAAACTAAACATAAACCAAAACCTAAACTAAATAAAATAAAATAAACTAAAAATAAACCTAAACCTAAACAAAAAAATAATACCTCAAAATAAACCTAAAATAAAAACTTAAAACCTAAACCTAAAAAAATAAAATCAAAACCTAAACTTAAACCTAAAAAAAAAAAAGTAAAACCTAATCCTGAAAAATAAAATAAAAATAAAACTCAACTAAAAAATAAACCTAAACCTAAACATAAACATAAAAAATAAACTAAAATAAAGAACCAAAACTAAAATAAATGAACCTAAAATAAATAAACTAAACTAAATAAATATAAAAAATAAACTTAAATAAAAATAAATAAATAAAACAAATATACTAAAAAATAAAAAACCTATCGATTTATTTAATTTAAAAAAAACCTTAAAACTTATACCCTAAACAATAAACCCAAAACCATAAACTGTAAATCATAAACCTTATCCTTAAACCCAAAACCCTAAACCTAAACGTAAAGTAACTAAATAAATTTCAAAAATAAACCTAAACCCTAATACCTAATAAACCTAAACCTAATCCTAAACCCTAATAATGGGCAGAACCCTAACGGCAGGAACATCACCATCAACCGTGCTCTAGACCGATGGTGGAGGCAAGGCGAGGCGGTGGTTGTCATAGTGGTGGGGGGATCTAGGTGTTGGTGGATATGGTGGGAAAGAAAGGTGTTTATGGAGGCAAGAGGAGCAACAGAGGTTATAGCTGTGGTGGTTGCACAGGGAGAAATAGGGGATATGATGATGGATCCCGCTATTTGAGAGGCCAGGGTGGTTCTGATGGGAACTAGAGAAACTGAAGAATGGCCAATCTGATCTGCTGCTTATGGAACTATGTCTTTATAATAGAGATAATTCTAGCTATCTAGGGTTTTTAATTTCCTTTATGCGTGCTCATTTTTGATCTATGTCGCCACTTATGTCTTAGAAAACTTGGTGTGTTACTTGGTTGATGAAATCGAAAGAAAAAATGTTGAGTCTGAATTTGTTCTGTGTTAAAAAAACCAAAAACCTTAAACCTTAAACTAAAACGTGAACATTAAACCTAAAACCTCAACCCTAAACTATAAACCCTAAACCCTAAAAACCCTAAACCCTAAACCCTAAAACCCTAAACCCTAAACCTAAAACCTAAACCCTAAACCCTAAACCCTAAAACCTACACTAACCCTAAACCCTAAATGAATCCTAACCCAAAACCCTAAACCCTAAACCTAAAAACTTAAAACCTAAACCTAAACTAAATATAACCTGAAAATAAAATAAATAAAAAAACCTATATGAAAATAACATAACAAAATAAAATAAAATAAAAACATAAACTAAAACCTAAACCTAAACCCAAAAAGAAAAAAAAAGACTAAAATAACATAAATAAAAAGCTAAACTAAACTAAAAAAATAAGAAACCTAAATAAAATAAAAATTAAAGCTAAAATTAAAATAAAATAAAATAAAAACTAAATAAAACCTAAACCTAAAAATAAATATGAAATAAAACCTAAACCCTTAACTAAAAAAAACCTATCCCTAAAAAAAAATTAAATAAAACTAAACCTAAATTGAAATAAACTAAACTAAAAAAATAAAACCTAAATCTAAACCTAAACCTAGACCTAAACAAAATAAAATAAAATAAACTAAAAATAAACCTAAACCTAAACTAAAATATAAAACCTAAAAATAAACGTAAAATAAAAACCTAAAACTTAAACAAATAAAATAAAATAAAAACTTATACCTAAACGTAAAAATAAAAAATAAAACCTAAACCTAAAAAATAAAATAAAAATAATACTCAACTAAAAAATAAACCTAATCCTAAATTTAACCCTAAAAAATAAACTAAAATAAAAAATTAAAACTAAAATAAATAAATTAAACTTAATAAAAATAAAAAAAACCAAAGTAAAAAATAAAATAAACTAAAATAAATTAAAAATAAAATAAATATACTAACTAAACCTAAACCTACAAGTTTACTTACCTTTAAAAAAATAAAAAAACCCTAACCTTAAACCCCCCTAAACCTTCAACCCTAAACCCTAAACCCTAAACCCTAAACCCTAAAACCCTAAACCCTAAACCCTAAACACTAAACCTAAATGCTAAACCCTAAAATCCTAAACCCTAAACCCTAAACCCTAAACCCTAAAACCTACAACCTTAAACCCTAAACCCTAAACCAGAAACCCCAAACCCTAAATCCTAAACCCTAAACTAACCTTAAACCCTAAACTCTAAAAACTTTAAACCCTAAAGCCTAAAACCTAAACTTTCAACCCTAAAACCTAAATTAGCCCTAATTAAAATTAAAAATAAAACCTAAAATAAATTCAAAACTAAATAAAAACCTAAACCTAAAAATATTCCTAAAAATAAACCCTAAAAAAATAAAAAATAAATAAAACCTAAACCATAAACTAAAAAAGCCTAAACCTAAAAAAAATCAAAATAAAATTAACTTAAACCTAAACTAAAATAAACTAAATTAAATAAATAAAACCTAAAGATAAACCTAAACCTAAATGTAAACTAAATATAATAAAATAAACAAAAATAAACCTAACCTAAACTAAAAATTTTAACCTAAAATTAAACCTAAAATAAAAATCTAAAACCTAAACCTAAAAAAATAAAATAAAAACCTAAACCTAATCCTACAAATATAAAAGAAAACCTAAACCTAAAAAATAAAATAAAAATAAAACTAAACATAAAAATAAACCTAAACCTGAACCTGAACCTAAAAAACTTAAACTAAAATTAATAAGCCTAAAATAAATAAAATAAACTAAATAAAAATAAAATATAAAATAAACTAAAATAAATTAAAAACAAACTAAATAAACCTAAACTTATGAGTATACTTAATTTAAAAAATAAAAATAAAAAATAAAAATAAAAACTAATAAAAATAACCCTGACCTTGAACCCTAAACCCTAAAACAAACCCAAAACCTAAACCCTACATCCCAAACCTAAACCAAAACCTAAACCTAAAATTAAAAAATAAAATGTAAACATAAAAATAAAATAAAAATAAAACTAAACTGAAAAATAAACATAAACGAGAACCTAAACCTAAAAAATAAAATGAAATAAAAAACCTAAACTAAAATAAATAAACCTAAAATAAATAAACCAAACTAAATAAAAATAAAAAACCTAAATACAAATAATAAATTAAATAATATAAAATAAATAAAATTAAACTACATAAACTAAAAAACCTAAACATACTAGTTTACTTAATTTTTTTCATATAAAAAAATCTAAACTCTGAACCCTAAACCCCAAATCCTAAACCCTAAACCCTAAAACTAAGAAAAACTTATTACCCTAAATCCTAAACCCAAAACCATAAACTAACCAGATACCCTAAACCCTAAACCCTAAAAACAAAAAAACCTAAACCTAAACTCAATAAAACCTAAAAGTAAAATAAATAAATAAAACTAAAACCTAAATAAAATAAAAACCTAGACCCTAAACTATAAAAAAAATAAACCTAAAATAAATAAAATTAACCTAAACCTAAACCTAATCTAAAATGAACTAAACTAAAATAAATAAAACATAACCATAAACCTAAAATAAACTAAACCTAAACCTAAATCTAAACTAAATTAAAAAAATAAACTAAAAATAAACCTAAACTTAAACTAAAAATAAAACAAAAAATAAACCTAAAATAACAATTTAAAATTTAAACCAAAAAAAATAAAATAGAAACCTAAACCTAAACAAAAAAAATAATAAATAAAACCTAAACCTACAAAATAAAAGAAAAATAAAACTAAATTGAAAAGTAAACATAAACCTAAACCTAAACATAAAAATAAACTAAAATAAAAAACCCAAACTAAAATAAATAAACTTTAAATAAATAAACTAAACTAAATAAAAATTAAAAATAAACCTAAATAAAAATAAAAAATAAAGATACTAAAATAAATAAAAAATAAACTAAATAAACATAAACCAATCGGTTTACTTAAATTTAAAAAAACCTAAACCATAACTCCTAAACACTAAACCGTAAAATCCTAAACCCTAAACCCTAACCCTAAAAAACCCTAAACCATAAACCTTAAACCCTAACCCTAACCTTAACCCTAAACCCTAAAAAACCTAAATCATAAACCCTAAATTAACCCTAATCCCTAAACCCTCAAAACACTAAACCCTATACCCTAAACCCTAAACCCTAAACCTTAAATGCTAAAACCTAACCCTAACCCTATCCCTAAACCATAAACTATAAACCCTAAACTAACCCTAAACCCTAAAAATCACAAAAACACTAAACCATAAACTAACCCTAAACCCTAAAAAATCCTAAACCTTAAACCATAAACTTACCCTAAACCCTAAGCTAACCCTAAATCCTAAACCCTAAAAAACCCTAAACCCTAAACCCTAAATAATAAACTCTAAACCCTAAACTCTAAACCCTAAATCCTAAACTATAAACTATAAACCATAAATCGTAAACCCTAAAAACCCTAAACCCTAAATCATAAACCCTAAACTAGCCCAAAACCCTAAATCCTAAACCCTAAACTCTAAACCCTAATGTTAACCCTAACCCTAAATCCTAAAGCCTAAACCCTAAACCTAAAAACCCTATACTATTGTGGCTTGCTATTCTACCACATTATTGTTTGTCGATCAGGATTATTTTTCTAGTTACTTTTGGTTATCCTTTCTCTCCTCATTTTTCTCCTACCGCTAAGAGGAGTTGTGTTACCTTAAGGGCTCTTTATTTTTTGGTTGTAGATTGGAGAACTGTTTTCCTATAGCTATCTATCCTTTTTTTATTGTTGTTCTAGATGAGTGCAATGTTGGATGCTTCTGAATTGTTATATCTTATGAATATTGGGTGTGCCTCCTATGATACTAAGGTTCTATTTTTTCCTTATGTGCTGAACTGGAAGGCTACAACCTATTGGTTAGATGTTTTTTAAACTTGGCTGATGATGAATCTATTAGGGTTCTTATTTGTGACTGTCTTTGGTTGTTGGATTATTTATGATCCTAAAGGGATCTTACTTTTTTTATTTTGGCTGGTATATTGAGTTGTTTAAACTGGATTCTCATGTCCTTGGATTTTTATTGGTGGCTGATGTCTACGACTTTCCCTTGGGATTTTTTTAATGTTTATGACTAGATGACTCTTTTGGTCTTTCATCTTGATGGTTCTAAGTCTATTAATTTGAATCCTTGGTAGTCTTGGTGGCTTGCAAGGTGAACTGCCTTGCTAGCTGCTTAGATTGGGTGCTCTAGCTAGTTGGTTTGATCAAAAGAGTATTTACTTTATTATAATTTTCTTGATCTATTTGAGTCTATGTTTGGAATTGGCTACTTACTTTCCCATTCTTCTTTTCTAGTTCCTACCTACTGGGATTTTCATTTCTGGACTGCGGCTGAACTTCTTCCCTTTTCTATTTTGATGGTTTCCTTACTTCCTAACATTCTTGATGTTAGTCTAAATGTTCCTCTGGATATTATTGTTTCTAGTTTTTTCATGTTCATTTAATGAATGACCTTATCAACTATCGTCCTCCTTTTTTCCTTTATTTGGTCTCTATTTAGTCCTTTTTTCCTATATTATGAGGTTTACTCCTAGCAACTGTGTTATCAATTCTTGGTGGTAGCTTTGGTGGTGCTCCCTCTGGTCTAATGCTTTCCTGGTGGGTTACCTCCTTATCTACTTTGCTGAGTTTAATATATCTGACTGCTGGGTGTTTTGTGGTTATATTTACTATTTGAAGTTTTATGCAAGTTTGTACGATGATCATCATTAAATAAGGTGATACAAGAGGTATGTTGGCAATGATGGCATTGATGTTTCCCACTCCTTTTGGCTGGTAGTGCTATATGTAATTATAACCCTTCACTTCAAGTTTGGATGCTTACATATGGTGCTACTCCTTAAGACGATTATAATTGAGCTTGAGCTTTTTCTTCATCTTTTTACTTCTTTTTGCTCTTATATTTTATGCTTAATTAACTATTTCATTATTTATACTCATCCCTTTACAAGCTTGTTGCAAATCTCTGGTATAGGTTGGGAAACTTTTGCTCTTTGATTGTGCTAGTTTTAAAAGGAGCAGAGGAAGTTTGTTGCTGATCTCAAGGATTATTTTTGGTGGATCTCTATTTCTTTTTTTATTAGCATACATTATCTATTGTATTAGCTAGGGGGCTTATCTTCTTAGGACTTTTTGTAGCTCTTTGAGCAATTGCTTAGAGATTTTCCCCCTCTAAGGACATTGTACCTTTTCTTTGTAGCAATAAAATTTTTCTAATTTTCCCAAAAAAAACCCCTAAAATCCTAAACCCTAAACCCTAAACTAACCTTAAATCCTAAATAATAAACTTTAAATCATAAACTAACCCCAAACCCTAAAAAACCCTAAAGCTTACACCTTAAAACATAAACCAACCCTAAACCCTAAGCTAACCCTAAACCCTAAACCCTAAAACCCTAAACCGTAAAGCCTAAACACTAAACCCTAAACCCTAAACCCTAAACCCTAACCCTAAACCCTAAAACCCTAAACCCTAAAATGATAAATCCAAAACCCTAAACCCTAAACCTAGAACCCTAAACCATAAATCCTAAAAACCTAAAAACCTAAACCAAAACTAAATAAAACCTAAAAATGAAATAAATATAAAAACTTAAACCTAAATAAAATAAAATAATAAAACAAAATAAAAACTTAAGCTTAAACATAAACCAAAACTAAACTAAAAACTAAAATAAGCCTAAGAATAAAAAATGTAAATATAATAATAATTAAATGTAAAAAAAATAAAAATAAAATAAAAACTAAATAAAAACCTAAACCTAAAAAATAAAACTAAAAATAAAACCTAAAAATAAATAAAGCATAAAACCTGAACCCTAAAACAAAAAAATTAACCTAAACCTAAAATAAAAATAAAAATAAATCCAAACTTAAACAAAAATTAACAAAACTAAATACGTAAAACCTAAACCTAAACCTAAAATAAACTAAACCTAAACCTAAACTAAATAAAATAAAATAAATTAAAAATAAACATAAACCTAAACTGAAAAATAAAACCTCAAAATAAACCTAAACCAAAAATAAAAATAAAATAAAAACCTAAACCTAAACCTACAAATAAAAAATAAAACCTAATCATAAAAAATAAAATTAAAATAAAATTCAATTTAAAAATAAAACTAAACATAAACTTAAACCTTAAAAATAAATTAAAATAAAAAACCTAAGCTAAAATAAGTAAACCTAAAATATATAAACCAAGCTAAATAAAAATAAAAAATAAACCTAAATAAAAATAAAAATAATGTAAACTAAAATAAATAAGAAATAAACTAAATATACTAAATAAACCTAAACCTATCAATTTTTTTAATTTTTTTTAATAAAAGCCTTAAACCCTAAACCCTAAACCCTAACCCTAAACCCTAAAATACCCTAAATCGTAAAAGCATAAACCCTAAAACCTTAAACCATAAACCATAAACCCCAAACCCTAACCCCAAACCCTTAACCTAAAGGTAAAGTAACTAAATATATTAAAAAATAAACCTAAACCATAAAACCTAACAAACCTAAACCTGATCCTAAGCCCTAAGAATGGGCAGAACCTTGACAGCAAGAACATCACCGCCAACTTGCTCGGGCCTAGATCTAGGGGGAGGCAGATAGAGGCGGTCATAGTGGTGGTGGGGATCTAGAGGTGCCGGTGGATATGGAGGTGATGGTCGAGGTGGTTATGGATGAGAGAAGCGATGGAGGTTACGTCATGTGGTGGCTAAGGATGGAGAAATTGGGATATGATGGTGGATCCGCTACTGAGGTCGGTTCGATGGGTACTAGAGAAACCAAGAACCGATCCGACGTAGCTTATGGAACTGCGTCTTTATAATAGAGATAGTTCTAGTTATCTAGGGTTTTTGATTACCTCTATGCGTGCTCATTTTTTATCTATGCCATCACTTATGTCTTAGAAAACTTGGTGTTTTACTTGGTTGATTAAATAAAAAAAAAGAATATTGAATCTAAATTTATTCTCTATTATATAAAGAAAAAAACCTAAAATCCTAAACCCTAAACTAAAACATAAACCTTAAACCTAAAACCTCAACCTTAAACCCTAAACACTAAACCTTAAAAACCCTAAATGCTAAACCCTAAATCCTAAAGCCTTAAACCCTAAACCATATACTCAAAAACCTAAACCCTAAACCCTAAATCTTAAACCCCACACCCAAAATCCTAAACCCTAAACCCTAAAAAGCTAAAAACCTAAACCTAAACAAAATAAAACCTAAAAATAAAATAAATAAATAAACCTAAATGAAAATAAAATAATAAAATAAACTAAATTAAAAACATAAACTAAAACTAAAACCTAAACCTAAATAAAAAAAACTAAACTAAAATAAAATAAACTAAAACCTAAACAAAACTAAAAAAATAAAAAATTTAAATAAAATAAAACTAAACCTAAAATAAAAATAAAATAAAATACAAACTAAATAAAAAACTAAACCTAAAAAATATACCTAAACAATAAATATAAAATAAAAATTAAACCCCTAATTAAAAAAAACCTAACCCTAAAATAAAATTTAAATAAAATTAAACCTAAACTAAAATAAACTAAACTAAAATAAATAAAACCTAAACCTAAGCCTAAAATAAACTAAACCTAAACCTAAACCTAAACTAAATCAAATAAAATAAACTAGAAATACACAAAACCTAAACTAAAAAAATAAAACCTAAAAATAAACCTAAAATAAAAAACTAAAACCTAAACCTAAGAAAATAAAATAAAAACCTAAACCTAAACATTAAAAAAAAAATTTAACTTATGCTTAAAAAATAAAATAAAAATAATAAAAAATTAAAAAATAAATTTAAACTTAAACTTAAACCTAAAAAAAACTAAAATAAAAAACCTAAACTAAAATAAATAAACCTAAAATAAATAAACTAAACTTAATAAAAATAAAAATAAACTAAAGTAGAAAATAAAATAAAATAAAATAAATAAAATAAAATAAATAAACTAAATAAACCTAAACCTACTAATTTTCTAATAAAAAAAAAATTTAAAAAAAAAAACCCTAACCCTAATCCCTAAACCCTAAACCTTAAACCTACAACCTAAATCCTAAACCCTAAACCTAAACCCTAAACCCTAAACCCTAAACCTAAACCCTACCCAAAACCCTAAACCTAAACCTTAAACCTAAACTATAAAACCTAAACCTAAACCCTAAACCTAAACCCTAAATCCTAAAACCCTAAACTCTAAACCTAAACCCTAAACCCTAAAACTAAACCATAAACTAACACTAAATATTTAAAACCCTAAAAACCTAAACAATCCTAAACCTAAACTATAAAACCTTAAAACTAAAACTAAACTAAAATAAAACCTAAATAAAAGAAAACATAAAATGAAAATAAAACCTAACTAAAATAAAATAAATAAAATAAACATAAACTAAAATTAAAGCTAAAATAAATTAAATAATAAACATAAAGTATATTAAAATAAAATAAAATATTAAAATAAAATAAAATAAATAAATATTAAATTTTTAAAAATTTAAACCTAAACCCTAAACCTACAACCTTAAACCCTAAACCCTTAAAAACCTTAAAACTCTATGCTAAGCTTAAACCTTAAACCTTAAACCCTAAACCCTAAAGCCTTAATCCCTAACCCTAATCCTAACCCTAAACCCTAAGCCCTAAACCCTAACACCTTAAACCTTAAACCCTACTTAACTCTAACTAAACCCTAGCCTAAACCCTAATCTAACTTTAAACCCTAAGCTAACCCTAAACTATAAAGCCTAAACACTAAACCCTAAACCCTAAATCATAAAACCCTAAACCCTAAAGCCTAAGCCCAAAACCCTAAATCATAAAACCTATAACCTTAGCCTGTAAATCCTAAAACCTAAACCTTAAACCCTAAACCTTAAAAACCTAAAAACCTAAGCCCAAACTAAATAAAATCTAAAAATAAAATAAATAAAAAAACTTAAACTTGAATAAAATATGAAAATAAAATAAACTAAAAACCTAAACTAAAACCTAAACTAAAACCTAAAAATATAATAAAATAAAGGAATAAAAATAAACTAAAATAAATAAATAAAAGCCTAAATGAAACTACAAAAACAAACCTAAGATTAAAAGCCTAAACAAAATAAAAACTAAAGATAAATTAAAAACAAAATAAACCTAAAATAAAATAAATTAAAAACTAAGTAAAAACCAAAACATAAAAAATATACCTAAAAATAAAACCTAAAAATTAATAGAAAATAAAACCTAACCTATAAATTAAAAAAACACTAAACCTAAAATAAAAATTAAATAAACAACATATAATAAACCTAAACCTAAAATAAAATAAACTAAATTAAAAAAATAATACCTAAACCTAAACCTAAACTAAACTAAACCTAAACCTAAACCTAAACTAAATATAATTTAATAAACTAAAAATAAACAAAACCTAACCTAAAAAATTAAACCTAAAATTAAACCTAAAATCTAAACCTAAAAAAATAAAATAAAAACCTAAGCCTATTCCCCAAAAAAAACCTAAACTTAAAAATAAAATAAAAATAAAACTAAATTAAAAAATCAACCTAAACCTAAACCTGAACCTAAAAAATAAGATAAAATAAAAAACCTAAACTAAAATAAATAAACATAAAATAAATAAACTAAACTAAATTAAATTAAAAAAATAAAATAAACTATAATAAATAAAAAATAAACTAAATAAACCTAAACCTACTCGTATACTTAATTTTAAAAAAATAAAAATAATAAAAAAATAAAAAAATAAAAAACCCTAATCCTAAGCCCTAAACCCTAAAACTAACCCTAAACCTAAACCCTAAACCCTAAACCTAAACCTAAACCTAAACCTAAAAAGAAAAAATAAAACCTAAACATAAATAATAAAATAAAAATAAAACTAAACTAAAAAATAAACATAAACAAAAACTTAAACATAGAAAATAAACTAAAATAAAAATCCTAAACTAAAATAAATATACCTAAAATAAATAAACCAACCTAAATAAAAATAAAAAACCTAAAAAAAATAAAATAATAAAATAAGAAAAATTAAATAAAAAATAAGATAAATAAACTAAATAAACCTATACCTACTAGTTTACTTAAATTTTTCTTTAAAAAAATCTAAAACCATGAACCCTAAATCCTAAACCCAAAATTCTAAACTGTAAACCCTAAAATAAACCCTAAACCCTAAACTAACCTCTACCCTAAACCTTAAACCTAAACCCTAAACCCTAAACCCTAAAAACCTAAAAACCTAAACCTAAACTAAATAAAACCTAAAAATAAAATAAATAAAAAAATCTTAAACCTAAATAAATTAAAAAATAAAAATAAAATAAAAACCTAAACCCTAAACTAAAAAAAAACCTAAACCTATAATAAATTAATTAAAATAAACCTAATCCTAAACAAAAATTAACTAAACTAAAAAAAATAAAACCTAAACCTAAACCTAAAATAAACTAAACCTAAACCTAATCCTAAACTAAATAAAACAAAAAAAACAAAAAAACCTAAACCTAAACTAAAAATAAAACCTAAAAATCAACTTATTTAACATGTTAATATTTGATTTAATTGCATTTCTTAAATTAACCCACAAAATCAACTTAATTACATTTCCTTAAATTCAATTCACTAATGGGTTTAAAATAACAAGTTAATGATTTCTCTTCTCCGCTTTAAATCAAATCAAATCCAAAACTTAATTAATAAGAAGCTTTGGTTTGATTTAAATAATCTTATTTGATTTGATTTTCCTTAAGAACTAGTTTGTTGAAATGAATCACATGCTAATATTTGATTGTCCTCTTTCCAATCATGTTAAATTTAGTATGTCATTTGAATTCATGCATCCATCTTTTCAAAATTAAGTAAAATAAAATTGATTTTCTTTATGTAACACTTAAGCTTGCATGTGTTGATTTAATTTAATATATTCATGGCTATTATAACTATTAAATCCAAATGTATTTTTCAAAAATTATAAATGAATAATAATATGTGTTATGATGCTAGTTATAAATACATAAGAAATGCATGTGTGTATAGCTTAAGTGTATGAATGTTGAGTTCTCTTTCCTCTATTAATGTTTTGATTTATATAAGATTGAATGGTAATGGGTTTGTACTCTGTACATCCCAAGAACACAAGACTTTAGTTAGCCCCAAGGAGGTCATTTTATTACCTCATTTCTCTGGTTTAATAATGACACGTACCCATTTGATTTCATTCTTATGTATTTCAATATTAGAATTTGGATAGAGGTTTAAATTGTATATATAAATGATTCAATCAAAAATAATATACAATCTTTGCATGATTTTCTTTCCCTCATTCATGTATACATCCATGTGTGTCCAAGAAAAGCAAGTATGTATTCTGGACATCTCGAGAATATGAGGCTTTAGTTAGCCCCAAGGAGGTCATTTGATTACCTCACTTCTTTGGTTTAACAATATGTTTATTCCTATATCTTTGTACATGTATATGTATATGTGATTAGTAAATGAAAATCCCATTTTACATTAAAATTGCATGCACTCATAATTGGCTAAGTGGATGTATTAACTAGCCATATGATTTTGGAACTTACTTCTTATGTTTATTTATATGAATTTACATATATTTGAATGAAAATATGTATATAGTCTAGACATCCTGAGAATATGAAGCTTTAGCTAGCTCCAAGGAGGTCATTTGATTGCCTCACTTCACTAGTTTAACAATGCCACATGCCTATTTAATTTCATTCTTACATCCTTTTTGTATAGGAATTTGGATAAAGTTTTAAAATAATATGTTTAAATAATTTAATCAAATAAAATATAAATTCTAAACATGCACATACATTCATCATTTAAGTGTGCTTAAATATATTACATGTATAGATACACTTAGGATTAAATCATATGCATGTTACATGTGATGGGAAGGAATGATTTAATATATGTCATGTGGTAGTAATTCAATTAAATTAATCTAAAGATGCCTTTCATTTTGAATAGGATTATTTAAAGTGAACCTAAACTTAGGGTTTATTAAATTATTTAATAAGACATTTATTAAAGAGAACTAAATCAAATTAATATACATTAAAAAGTGACTTAAGGTAGGGATGAAAGAGGGCAATCCTCTTTTACTCTCTTTATAACACTTAGTTGCTAAGTGTAATCAAATGAAACAAAAGAAAACACAAATTAAAATTCTCAAATCAAATAAACTACTTCAAGTGAAATCAACTTTTCATGTTAAATTGAATCCTTCAACACTTAGAAAATACAACACTAATTCCTAACACGATGAAACACATAAGCCTTAATATACACATTAGAATTAAGTCACCACTTCTAGCTCTAAGTTAGGATGGTGTATGATGTGATGTGTGTTTTATTTTATGATGTATTATTTTAGAATGGATGTTAGGGTGTATGCTTTGTAGACTGGATGATAGGCCATTATTAGCTTAATCATATTTTCTATAGGGGATTATGCTTAAGGGATCTTAAAAATAAATGTGAATGTTCTTTCGCAGGTTGTTTAAATCCTTAAGCATAATCCAAGTTCAGACAGGTGGGCTTAGTTACCCATGTATAGGGTGCTAAGTCTAAATTATAAATACAATTGCTTGGGATTATATGTATATTTAGCTAACCTTTATTTTGCAGGTGTACTTAGATTTACTTTTCCCACATAATGTAATTTTTGTAATAGGAAATAGGATTAGTGCTATCGAGCATTAGGATGAGCAGTGGCCAAGGCTTTGTCCTGGAGTGCCCTGTGATGCCTTTGAAGAAATCACCATCTAAATCAAAGAAGGAACCAAATCAGAAATGGAGATACAATGAAAGAAGACCCCCATAGCATTTAATACAATTATAATTATTCTTTCATACCTGCAATTGTATAAGGTAGAGCTCGGCTACCCATATTTTCTCTCTTCGGGTTGTACGCCAGTACCTGAATGCACCGATCTTTTATTCTTTTATGATAGTTTATATAATTTTTGATGTTATGTTTACATTATGCATCAGGATGACATGCTTTTCATAGTTTCTTTAATGATTGATGCTTTAATGTGTGGCTTGGATATGATTAAGCTCTTAGGATAAAAACAACTTTTTACACAACTAATCACTCACAACTAAATTTTAAACAACTCATAACCTCATTATAAAGCCTAAGACATAAATAAGATAATTAAAAGATTTAGCAACCCCTTAGTTGTGTGGTTGTATGTTTCACATCATGCATGTATATTCTTTCTCTCTTGAACATGAAGATCTCCATCCTTGCACATAAAGCAATGCTTGACCTATGAGGGCATCCATTGTGGTGGAGAACACCATCTTCTAGCTAATTTGACCCATAACCTATTTCATCATGCATTTAGGCATAAGAAATCCTAAAGCCTCTTTCAAAATGATGTGTCTAAAATGATATAAAATTTGAAAATATTTTGCATCTATAGATTATGTCATATGCTAATGCCACTCATGCTCTAGTCTCATAGGGAGTGTATTTAGGAATTTAGTCACTTTATAATTAAATAACTACCATGGCTATCTTGTAGTTCATAAAACCAAACTACTTAATTTTAAAATCATAGGAGGAGTTTGCTGGCGGCCACTCCTAGTGATTATAAGTCCAGAAGTCAGACAATTTATTCTCACTTGCAGAGGTAAACCCTACTGTCCACCTATCGCTTAGATTTAGGTCACACTTTAGCTCATACTAAAGCTCCTTTGATTTTGAATTTGAGATAGCTATTTATTTTAGGCTACGAGCATAAATCCTTACCACTTAAACATTCCCACAATCTTGTGTTGGTGGATTATAAGCCCTAGTAATCTAATAAAATTTTAACTCAAAATATATAAATCTCCTAAACCTCAAAATTATAAAGCTCAACCATAGGATAGATTGAAATGCTCACTAAGCTTCCTAGTATCATGAGAATTTCTTATTTATTTCATTTGGATTCCAAAAATAAATCTTCTCCTTGAACTTTCTCAATTGATTTTCCAAAAACAACTAATCCTTTGATAGTCTAACCTTGAAATATTTGGAGATGATAATTGTCTACTTTAATTGAGAGTATTCTTAAGAAATTTCATTTGGTAAGATGTAATTAACTATGGAGGTTTGCCTCCATCAAGAACTTAAGAACTTGGTTTAATATAAACCTTACTTTATTCATGCATGTAAAGTCCAAAAAAATTGCTAGTACGTTCGAAGACCCATCATGCCTTAGGAGTCCTTATTACGTGATTTGGTCTATTGTAGGGTGATCTTTCTATCTTTCGAGATAGTACATCATACCTTAATGTAATACTTGATCACCTTAAAAAGTACCCCCCCACACACCCTTATACATCCAAAAATAAACAACATAAGGCACTCTCATCTTGTTCATTGAATCCTCTCAACATCATCCTTTCTTTTTAGAGTTTGGAGATGTCAATCCTCAAGTAGGCAAGGGTTCTTAGACTCATAATGTTGACTGGTACACCTTGGTCAACCAAAACTTCGGATAGCCTGTATCTGCCAACATCCACTGTAATGTAAAGAGACAATTGTGCTCGATCATCCATAAGAGTAAGTTTTCATCACTGAATTTAACTCCTAAGATATCCTTTGAGTGGCATGCCTTCTTTTTAGTAGCTGTCAGCTGAGATAAGTATATATATAGATCAAGTAAGGCCTTGATTAGAAATTCCCTCATATATTTAGATAAGACAAGGGCATCATATATTCTTAACTTAGCTGGAAACTTTGTAAGGTGAGTTAGGACATTGTAATCATCTCTGGCTTGGTCCTCCACAAGCATATCCATGGGCGGAGCATCCTGTGGAGGGGCTATCTGCTCACTAGAACCAATGACCTACTTACCCTTATCTCGAGGTGCTACCATAGGAGGTAGAACTTTGTCACTGTGTAAGTTGACTTCAATGACTTCTTAGAATGATGAGCTTGTGGAAAGTTCAACCTTCTAATCGAACATACCTATAACTTCTCCTATGGGATCCTCAAAGTCAGTTGGCTCCAAGTCATTCTCAAGAGGTGAACCTGATTGATTCAGAGAAGGATAGTTTGATTCTAAATCAAAAAGGCAAGGATAGGAACTACAATAGGTGGATCAGAAAGGTAAACTATGGCACCCAACTTGTAGCTGTGCTCAAGCTAGTCCTTAAAAGAAGTACAATACTATAAGACATGGCCTAACATGTGGTGGTAGGGGCAATAGCTAGGATCATCGCCTTGCCCACTTCTATCCACTTAGCTCGTAACAAAGCCGTTTGTTTAAGAGATTCTTAAATATTTTCCTAACTACCTCCCTCTTGAATGAATATGGCTTATTCAATCTATCGGCAGAGTAGGTGGAAAGTAACTACCTAGCGATAGATATGAATACCGCTGCTGGGTAGGTTGCTGAGGTGGTGGAAATGGTCATTGTGGCAGCTGCTGTTGCTGATATGATGGCCGAGGTGGTAGAAGAGGAGGTTGCAAAGGAGGCTATTGAGCTCGTAGTCTCTCATACTAAACTATGGCTTGCTACATCCCTCTGTCCACTGACACAACTATCCTTGGCTTCTTCTCAAACACCTTATGTGGCTTGGGCCTAGATGATTGGTTAGGAAAGGGAAACTATTTAGCTTCCTCTTGTAGGCTAGCAGCCATGTTGATTAATTTCTCGAATATTTTGATGGTAAAGCCCATAAACATGAAGGCGACCGAGCCATGGATATTCTTGAGAAGAATCTCAATGGCATGCGATTCAAACAGTTGTAGTTTGCATTTCAGGGTCAGGTTGCATCACCTGAGAATGTAATCAACAAGTGATTCGTTGAGTTTCTGTTCCTCTGCAATGAGGTCTCCTATAGTCACCCTCTACTGAGCTACACCAAACCTCTTGATGAAGAGGTGCTCCATCTCAACAAAGTCTTCACCGATCAAGCGCGACATACTAATCAAATGCACACCGACAGACGCATCTAAAAAAGGAGAAAGAGAGTGCATTGCCCACCTGGTTGCAACAACGCTCTAAAGTATGTTATCGTGGGTTCTCACTGCCATCAAAGATCTTGAAGGATGGTGGCACAAAACCCTAAATAAAATAAAAACTAAATAAAAACCTAAACCTAAAAAATAAACCTAAAAATAAAACCTCAAAATAAATAAATACATAACCTAAAACTAAATAAACAAAATAAAATAAACCTTAAACACTAAAAAACCCTAAACCCTAAACACTAAAAAACCCTAAACCCTAATCCGTAAACACTAAACCCTCAACCCTAAACCCTAAACCCTAAACCCTATACCCTAAACCCTAAACCCAAACCCAAACCCTAAACTAAACCTAAAAACTAAAAACTAAACTTTAAACCTAAACCTTAAACTAAACACTAAAACTCCTAAACCTAACCTAACCTAAACTCCTAAACCCTAACCTTAAACCCTAAACTAAACCCTAAACTATAAACCCTAAATCCTAAACCCTAAACCCTAAAAACCTAAAAACCTAAAAACCTAAACCTAAACTAAATAAAACCTAAAAACAAAATAAATAAAAAAACCTGAACGAGAATAAAATAAAATAAATAAAATATAATAAAAACATAAAGTAAAACCTAAACCTAAACCTAAACCTAAACCAAAAAATAAAATAAAATAAAAAATAGGAACTAAACCAAAATAAAAAAAACTAAACTAAACTAAATAAAATAAAATAAACCTAAAAATAAAAAAACCTAAATAAAATAAAAAAATAACTGTAAAATAAAAATAAAATAAACATAAAATAAAATGAAATAAAAACTAAATAAAAACCTAAACCTAAAAAATAAAATTAAAAATAAAACCTAAAAATAAATAAATAAATACAACATAAACATTAAACTAAAAAAAAATTAAACCTAAATTAAACAAAATAAAATAAATCTAAACCTAAACTAAAATAAACTAAACTAAAATAAATGAAATCTAAACCTAAACCCAAAACTAAATAAAATAAAATAAATTAAAAATAAACCTAAACCTAAATAAATAAAATAAAACCTAAAAATAAACCTAAAATAAAAACCTAAAATCAAAACCTAAAAAAATAAAATACAAACCTAAACCTAAACCTAAAAAAAATAAATAAAACCTAAACCTAAAAAATAAAATAAAAATAAAACTAAACTAAAAAAAATGTAAACCTAAACCTAAACCTAAAAACTAAACCTAAAATAAAAAAACCTAAAATAAAATAAATAATCCAAAAATAAATAAACTAAACTAAATAAAATTTAAAAATAAACATAAATCAAAATAGAAAATAAACTAAACTAAAATAAATTAAAATAAACTAAATAAATCTAAACCTATTGGTTTACTTAATTTTAAAAATAAAACCATAAACCTTAACCTAACCCTAAACCCTAAACAGTAAACCGTAAACCCTAAACCCTAAATCCTAAACCCTAAACCCTAAAACCCTAAAACCCAAACCCAAAACCTTAAACCCTAAACCCTAAAAATCCTAAACCCTAAAGCCTAAAAACCCTAATCCCTAACCCTAAATCCTTACCCAAAACCTTAAACCCTAAACCCTAAAAACTTAAAAACCTAAACAATAAAATAAAAATAAAACTCAACTTAAAAATAAACCTCAACTTAAACCTAAACCTAAAAAATAAATTAAAATAAAAAAACCTAAACTAAAATAAATAAACATAATATAATTAAACTACCCTAAATAAAAATAAAAAATAAACTTGAAGAAAATAAAAAATAAAATAAATTAAAATAAATAAATAATATTCTAAATAAACTTAAACTTAATGGTTTACTTAATTTAAAAAAAACCCTAAACCTACCAGGTTACTTAATTAAAAAAAACCCTAAACCTTAAACCCGAAATCCTAAATCCTAAATCCTAAACCCTAATCCCTAAACCCTAAATCTTAAACTCTAAAATCTAAAATACCCTAAACTAAAACCTGAACCTTGAACCTAAACCCTAAACCCTAACACTAAACCCTAACCCCTAAAACACTAAACCCTAAAACTCTAAACCCTAAACCCTAAACCCCAAAAACCTAAAAACTTAAACCTAAAAAATAAAATAAAATTAAAACTCAACTTAAAAATAAACCTAAACCTAAAAAATAAACTAAAATTAAAAAACTAAACTAAAATAAATATACTAAACTAATTAAAATTAAAAAACAAACCTAATAAAACTAAAAAAATAAAATAAACTAAAATAAATAAAAAATAAACTATGTAAACTAAATAAACCAAAACATACTAGTTTACTTTATTTTTTTTTCAAAAAAAACCCCTAAACACTAAACTCTAAACCCTAAACCTACAACCCAAAACCCTAAACCATAATCACTAAACCCTAAACCTTAAAAACCTAAACCCTGAAATCCTAAATTGTAAACCCTAAACCCTAAACCCTAAACCCTAAACCATAAACCCTAAAAAACTAAACCCCGAACCCAAAACCTTAAACCCTAAACCTTAAACCATAAACCTTAAACCATAAACCTTAAACCCTAAACCCTAAAATCTCTAAACCCTAACCCTAAACACTAGACCCTAAACCCTAAAACTAAACACTAAACCCTAACCCTAAACCCTAAACCCTAAAGATCTAAAAACCTAAAAATAAAAATAAAAATAGAACTCAACTAAAGAAAACCAAAACCAAAACCTAAACCTAAAAAATAAACTAAAATAAAAAACTTAAACTAAAATAAATAAACCTAAAATTAATAAACTAAACTAAATAAAAATAAAAGATAAACCTAAAATATTAAAAATAAAATAAACTAAAATAAATAAAAAATAATCCTTAAACTTACTGGTTTACTTAATTTAAAAAAAAACATAAACCCTAAACCCTAAACCCTAAACCCTAACCTTAAACCCTAAACCCTAAACCTACCAATTTACTTAATTTAAAAAAAAAACCTTAAACCCTAAATTCTAAATCCTAAACCCTAAACCTTAAACCCTAAACCCTAAAACCTAAAAAACCCCAAAATAAAACCTGAACCTTGTACCTAAAACCTAAACCCTAAACACAAAACCTAAACCCAAAACCTACAACCCTAAATGCTAAAACTCCAAAGCCAAAACCCTAAACCCTAAACCTTAAACCAAAACCCTAAAAACCAAACACCCTAAAGCCTAAACACTAAACCCTAAACCCTAAACCCTAATGTTAAACCATAACCCCTAAAACCCTAAATCCCAAAACTATAAACCCTAAACCTTAAACCATAAACTCTAAACAGTAAACCCTAAAAGCCTAAAAACCTAAACCTAAATAATAAAATAAAAATAAAACTTGACTAAAAAATAAACCAAAACCTAAAAATTAAACTAAAAACCTAAACTAAAATAAATAAACCTAAAATAAATAAACTAAACTAAATAAATTTAAAAAATAAACCTAAGTAAAAATAAAGATAAAATAAACTAAAATAAATAAAAAATAAACTTAGTAAACTAAATAAACCTAAACTACTAGTTTGCTTAATTCTTTTCTTCAAAAAAACCCGAAACCCTAAATCCTAAACCCTAAACACTAAACCCTAAACCATAAAGCCTAAACCTTAAAAGTAACCCTAAACCATAAAGCCTAAACCTATAATGCTAAAGCTACAACCCTAAAACCTAAACCCTAAACCCTAAACCTTAAACCCTAAATCATAAACCTAAACCCTAAACCCTAAACCCTAAAAGCATAAACCTTAAAACCCTAAACCCTAAACCCTAAATCATAAATCATAAACCATAAACCCTAAACCCCAAAAACCTAAACCTAAACTAAATAAAACCTAAAAATCAAATAAATAAAAAACTTAAACCTTAAAAAAATAAAATAATAACCTAAACTAAAACCTAAACCTAAACCTAATCCTAAACATAAACCTAAACCTAAAAATAAAATAAAAGAAAATAAAAAGTAAAAATTAAACTAAAATAAAATAAATAAAAACCTAAACCAAAAAATAAAATAAACTTAAAAATAAAAAACCTAAATAAAATAAAATTAAATGAAAAATAAAAATTAGATAAACCAAAAATAAAATAAAATTAAATAAAAAACTAAACCTAAAATATAAACCTACAAATAAAACCTAAAAATGAATAAAACATAAAACATAAAACATAAAACATAAACCTTAAACTAAAAAAAAAAAAACCTAAACCTTAAAGAAACAAAATAAAATAGCCCTAAACCTAAACTAAAATAAACTAAACTAAAATAATTAAAACCTAAACCTAAACGTAAACTAAAAAATAAAGCCTAAAAATAAAATCTAAAATAAACCTAAAATAAAATCCTAATACCTAAACCTAAAAAATAAAATAAAAACATAAATCTACAAATAATAAATAAAACCTAAACCTAAAAAATAAAATAAAAATAAAACTAAACTAGAAAGTAAACCTAAACCTAAACCTAAACCTAAACCTAAAAATAAACAAAAATAAAAAGTCTAAACTAAAATAATAAACTTAAATAAATAAACTAAACTAAATAGAACTAAAAATAAACCTAAATAAAAATAAAAATAAAGTAAACTAAAATAGATAATCATAAACTAAAAAAACATAAGCCTATTGATTTACTTAATTTAATAAATAAATAAATAAAACCTTAACCCTAAACCATAAAACCTAAAACTAAGCCTAAATCATAAATCCTAAGACCCTAAAGCTTAAACCCTAAACCCTAAACTCTAAACCCTAAACCTACAACCCTAAACCCTAAACCCTAAAAACCTTAAAACCTAAACCTAAACTAAATAAAAACTAAAAATAAAATAAATAAAAAGCCTTGACCTAAATATAATAAAAAATAGATTAAAATCAAAACTTTAATTAAAACCTAAACCTAAAAATAAAATAAAAGAAAAAATAAAAACTAAACTAAATTAAAATAAAAAAAACCTAAACTAAACTAAAAAATAAAATAAACATAAAAATAAAAAACCTAAATAAAATGAAACCTAAACGTAAAAAAATAAAATAAAAATAAAATAAAAACTAAATAGAAATCTAAAGCTAAAAAATAAACTTAAAAATAAATAAAACTAAAACCTATAACCTAAACTTAAAAAAAGCCTAAACCTAAAATAAACAAAATAAACCTAAACCTAAACCTAAACTAAAATAAATAAAACCTAAACCTAAACCTAAAATAAACAAAACCTAAACCCTAAACTAAATAAAATAAAATAAATTAAAAATAAACCTAAACCTAAACTAAAAAATAAAACCTAAAAATAAACCTTAAATAAAAACCTAAAACCTAAACCTAATAAAATAAAATAAAAAAATAAACCTAAACCTAAATAAAACCTAAACCCTAAACCTAATAATAAATAATAAAACCTAAACCTAAAAAATAAAATAAAAATAAAACTAAACTAAAAAAGAAACATAAACCTAAACCTAAACCTAAAAAAACAAACTAAAATAAAAAACTTAAACTAAAATAAATAAACTAAATTAAATAAAAATAAAAATAAACCTAAATAAAAATATAAAATAAACTAAATAAACTGAAAGTTTACTTAATTTTAAATAAAAGAAACCCAAAACCCTAAACTTTAAACACTAAATCCTAAACCCTAAACCCTAAACCCTAAACTTAGAACCCTAAACCTACAACCCTAAACCCTAAACCCTAAACCCTAACCCTAACCCTAACCCTAAACCCTAAATCCTAAAACCCTAAACATTAAACCCTAAATTAACCTTAAACCCTAAATCCTAAAAACCCTAAACCTTGAACCCTAAACCCTAAAACCCTAAACCCTAATCTAACCACAAACCCTAAGCATAGAGGTGTCAAAAATTGACCCAACACGATAACTCTACATGAACCTCACTCAAAAAATCTAGGTTCGGGTTGATGTGAATAATTTTCAGGTTGAGTTCAGGTTGAAGAAATTGACCCATTTGCTTTTTCGGTTCGAGTTCGGGTTGACCCACTAACTCAAAATTGACTCAATTTTGACCAGCCAACTCGAATTTGACTCGAAATTGACCTGATTTTTACACACAAACCTGATTTTGACTCAATTTTGACATAAAAGAAAAATATAAATAGATCATTCGGGTCGTGCCGTGTCAATCTGATTGAAGTTAGGTCAGGTTCGGCTTGAAGTTTTTGACTCATTTAATAAACGGGTCGAGTTCAGGTCAATCATATTCGAGTATGGTCAAATTCGTAAGACCCGACCAGACCCGACCCGTCGACCTGAATTGAGACAACTACCTAAGCTAACCCTAAACCCTAAACCCAAACCTAATAAAATAAAACTAAATTAATAATAATAATAAAACTAATAATAAACTAATAACTAATAATAATACTTAACAAAAACTAATAAAATTAACTAAATAAATAATTATAAAACTAATAATAGACCTAAAAATTAAAATTAATAAAAATAACGAAAACTAATAATAATAACTAAAACCTAATAAACTAACTAAAACCATTAAACCCGAATAAATAAATTAAACTAACTAATAAAATAATAATAATAAATAAATAAACTAATAAAAACTAATTAAAACTAATAATAATAATAATAATAATAATAATAATAAACTTAAAAAATAATAAAACTAAACCCTAAACTAATAAAACCAAACAATTAAAACCCAATAATAACTAAACTAAAAATTAAAATTAAACAAAATTGAAAACCTAAAACCCCTAAATTAATAAACTAAACTAAAATTGAACCTAAAAACTTATTAAAATAAACTAAACTAAGAATAACTAATAAACTAAAGACTAATAAAATAAAACTAATAAAACCCAAAACAAAAAATAAACCCTAAACTAATAACTAAACAATAATGAAACTAAAAAATTAACTCAAATTAATAAATACCCCCCCCCCCCCACCAAACTAAAACTAAATTAAAACCAAAACTAAAACACAATTAAAAACTCTAAACCAAAATAGCCCTAATAAGCCCAAATAAACACCAATCCTAAAACCAAATAAACCCCAAAATAAAAACTAGTAACTAAAATAATAAAAATAATAATAAACTAAACTAATAAACTTAAACCTTAAAAAAGCTAATAACTAACAAATAAACATAATAAAACTAAAACATAATAATAATAATTAAACTAAACTAACTAAATTGACTAAACCCTAAATCTTTTTAGTTAAAAAAACCCCTGAACCCTAAACACTAAATCCTAAACCCTAACACTAAACCCTAAACCCTAAAACCCAAACCCTAAAACCCTTAACCTTAAACCCTAAACCCTAAACCCTAAAAACCTAAATACCTAAACCTAAACTAAATAAAATTAAAACTAATATAAATAAATAAAACCTAAACCTAAATAAAATAAAATAATAAAATAAAATAAAACCTAAACTAAAACCTAAACCTAATCCTATGAATAAAAAACTTAAATAAAATAAAAACTAAACATAAAATAAAAATAAAATAAACCTAAAATAAAATAAAATAAAATAAAAATAAAAACCTATAACTAAAAAATAAACCTAAAAAATATAAAAAATAAAACCTAAACCCTACACTAAAACAACATTTACCTAAAATAAAAATAAAATAAATAAAATTAATTAAATCTAAACCTAAATTAAAATAATCTAAACTAAAATAAATAAAACTCAAACCTAAACCTAAAATAAACTAAACCTAAACCTAAACTAAATAAAATGAAATAAATTAAGAATAAACCTAAACCTAAACTAAAAAAATAAAACCTAAAAATAAACCTAAAATAAAACCAAACACCTAAACCTAAAAAAATAAAATAAAACCCTAAACCTAAACCTAAAAATAAAAAATAAAACCTAAACTGAAAAAATAAAATAAAAAACATAAAAAATAAATAAAAATAAAAAACATAAACTAAAATAAATAAACTAAACTAAATCAAAATAAAAAAATAAACCTAAATAAAAGTAATAAATAAAGTAAACTAAAATAAATAAAAGGTAAACTAAATATACTAAATAAATCTAAGCCTATCACCGTACTTAATTTAAAAAAAAATCCTTAAACCCTAAATCCTAAACCTTAAACCCTAAACCCTAAATCTAGAACCCTAAACATATAACCCTAAACCCTAAACCCTAAATCTTATATAAAAAAAATATTTAAAAAAACCCTAACCCTAAACCCAAAACCCTAAAACTAACCCTAAACACTAAACCCTAAACCTAAACCTATCAATTTACTTAATTTAAAAAAAACAACTTCTTTGCCCTAAACCCTCAACCCCAAATACTACACGTACAACCCTAAACCTACAACCCTAAACCCTAAGCCCTAAAACTAACCCTAAACCCTAAACTGACAACCCTAAACCCGAAACACTAAATCCTTAAACCCTAAACCCTAAAACCTAAACCTTATACCCTAAACCATAAACATAAAAAACTTAAACCCTAAACCCTAAAACCAACAACCCTTACACCTAAATAATGAACCCCAAACCATAAACCCTAAACCCTAAACCCTAAAAATGTAAAAGCCTAAACCTAAATAAAATAAAACCTAAAAATAATATAAATAAAATAACCTAAACATAAATAAAATACAATAATAAAATAGAATAAAAACCTACACTAAAACATAAACCTAAATATAAATTAAATAAAAATAAAAACTAAACTAACATAAAATTAATAAAAACCTAAACAAAACCCAAAACCGTAAAACCCAAAACACTAAAACCCTAAATGATAAACCCTAAATCTTAAATCATAAACCCTAAATCCCAAACCAAAAACCTTAAACCTTAAACCCTAAACCCTAAAGCCTAAACCCTAAATCCTAAAAAGCATAAACCCTAAAACCTAAACCCTAAATCCTAAACCCTAAAGCCTAAACCCTAACCATAAACCGTAAACCCTAAAAGCATAAACCCTAAAAACTAAACCCTAAAACCCTAAATCCTAAACCCTAAACCATAACCCTAAACCCTAAAGCCTAAAACCCTAAACCCAAAACCCTAAAAACCTAAAAACCTAAAAACCTAAACCTAAAAATAAAATAAATAAATAAAAACCTAAACTTAAATAAAATAAAATAAAATAAAAATCTAAACTAAAACCTAAACCTAAACCTAAACCTAAAACAAAATAAAATAAAAAATAAAAACTAAACTAAAATAAATTAATAAAAATAAAAACTAAAATAGAAAATAAAATAATCCTAAAAATAGAAAACCTAAATAAAATAAAACCTAAATAAAAAATTAAATAAAATAAACCTAAAATAAAATAGAATAAAACCTAAATAAAGACCTAAACAAAATAATAAGCTTAAAAGTAATACCTAAAAATAAATAAAAAATATAAAACTTAAACCCTAAACCTAAAATAAATAAAATAAAATAAACCTAAACTTAAACTAAAATAAATATAACCTAAACCTAAACCTAAAATAAATAGAACTTTAAACCTAAACTAAATATAATAAAATAAACTAAAAATAAACCTAAACCTTAACTAAAAAATAAAACTTAAAAATAAACCTAAAATAAAAACCTAAACCTAAACCTAAAAAAATAAAATAAAAACCTCAAGCTAAACCTAAAAATAAAAAATAAAACCTAAACCTAAAAAATAAAATAAAAATAAAACTAAATTGAAAAATAAACATAAACCTAAACCTAAACCTAAAAAATAAACTATAATAAAAACCCTAAACTAAAATAAATAAACAAATGAAACAAAATTAATTAGATAAAAACCCTAAACCTTATAGCCTAAACCCTAAATCCTAAACACTAAACCCTAAACATTAAACACTAAAATGAACTCAAAACCCTAAACCCTATACCCTAACCCTAAGCCCAACCCTTAAACCCTAAACACTAAACCCTAAAACCATAAACCCTAAACTCTAAACTAACCCTAAATCATAAACCCCAAAGAAAGTTTAAAGACTAGCTCTAAACAAACCCTAAACTCTAAGCTAACTCTAAACCCTAAACCCTATACCCTAAACACTAAATCCTAAACTCTAAACCCGAGATCCTAAAACTAACACTAAATACTAAACCCTAAACCTACAATCCTAAACCTACAACCCTAAATCCTAAACCCTAAACCTTAAGCCCTAAACCATAAACCCTAAAACCCTAAACCTTAAACTCTAAACAAACTCTATACCCTATAACCTAAACCATAAATAAACCATAAACCTTAAGCTAACCCTAAACCCTAAACCCTAAAATCCTAAAACCCTAAAGCCTAAACACTAAACCCTAAACCCTAAACCCTAAACCCTAATGCTAAACCCTAAACCCTAAAACACAAAACCCTAAAACTCTAAAACCTAAATAATAAATCCTAAACCCTAAACCCTAAACCCTAAAAACCTAAAAACCTAATCTTAAACTAAATAAAACCTAAAAATAAAATAAATAAAAACCTAAACCTAAATAAAAGAAAAAATTAAATAACATAAAAATCTAAACTAAAACATAAACCTAAACCTAAAAAATAAATAAAATATAGAAAATGAAAAAACTAAAATAAAATAAATAAAAACCTAATCTAAACTAAAAAATAAAATAAAATTAAGAATGAAAACCATAATAAAATAAAAATAAATTTAAATTAAAATAAAATAAACCTAAAATAAAAGAAATAAAAATTAAATAAAAACCCAAACCTAAAAAAAGAAACTTTAAAATATAACTTAAAAATAAATAAAAATGAAAACCTAAACCCTAAACTAAAAAAAAAGCTAAACCTAAAATAAAAATAAAATAAACATAAACCTAAACTAAAATTAACTAAACGTAAAAAAAATAACTTAAAATGTAAATATAAACCCTAAATCCTAAACCCTAAACCTTAAACCCTAAATCCTAAAACCTAAACCTACAACACTAAACCTACAACCCTAAACCTAAACACTAATTACTAACCCTAAACCCTAAGCCCTAAAAGAATAAACCCTAAAACTCTAAATCCTAAATCCTTAAACCCTAAATCATAATCCTAAATAATAAACCCTAAATCCATAAACCCTAAATCATAATCCTAAACCATAAACCCTAAACCCCAAACCATAAACCTAAACCTAAAGTAAATAAATAAATTATAAAATAAACATAAAACCTAAAACATTATAAACCTAAATCTAAACCTAATTCCTAAGAATGGTTTGAACCTTAACTGTAGGAACATCACCGTCAACCAGGCTCAGTGTAGATCTGGCAGTGGAGGCGAAGGCAGAGGCGATAGTTATTGCAGTGGTGGTGTGGGATCTGGAGGTGCTGATGGATATGGAGGTGGTGGTTAGAGCACTGGTGGTTATGCATGTGGGAGGAGCGAAGGAGGTTGCAACCATGGTGGTGGCAAAGGGTGAGATCGGGGGTATGATGGTGGATCCCGCAACTCGAGAGGCTAGGGTGGTTCTAATGGGAACTAGAGAAACTGAAGAACAACTGATCCAATCCGCTGCCTACGAAACTGTCTTTACAGTTGAGACAGTTCTAGTTATCAAGGGATTTTGATTTTCTCTATGCATGCTAATTTTTTATCTATGTCATCACTTGTGTCTTAGAAAACTTAGTGTGTTACTTGGTCAAAGAAATCAAAAAGAAGAAATGTTGAATCTGAATTTGTTCTATGTTAAAAAAAACCAAAAACCTAGACACTAAACTAAAACCTAAACCTTAAACTAAAAAAAATAACCTAAACCTAAAATAAAAATAAAATAAACCTAAAAATACACTAAAATAAATAAAACCTAAAAATAAAATAAAATATACTAAAAATAAACCTAAATCTAAACTAAAAAATAAAACCTAAAAATAAACTTAAAATAAAAACCTAAAACCTAAACCTAAAAAAATAAAATAAAAACATAAACCTAAACATAAAAATAAAAAACAAAACCTAAACCTAAAAAATAAAATAAAAATAAAACTAAACTAAAAAGTAAACATAAATCTAAACCTAAACATAAAAAATAAATTAAAATGAAAAACCTAAACTAAATGAAATAAACATAAAATAAATAAACTAAACTAAATAAAAATAAAAAATAAACCTAAATAAAACTAATAAAATAAAAAAAAAATTAAACTAAATATACCTAAACCTACCAGTTTACTTAATTGTTTAAAAAATAAAACCTTTAAGCCCTAAACCCTAAACCCTAATCCCTAAATCCTAAACCCTAAACCCTAAACCCTAAACCCTAATCCTAAATCCTAAACCCTAAACTTTAAATTTACAACCCAAAACCCTAAAAACTAAATAAACCTTATACCCTAAACCCTAAACCATAAATAAAAAAATTTAAAGAAAACTCTAACCCTAAACCCCAATCCCTAAAACTAACCCTAAACCCTAAACCCTAAACCATAAATCCTAAAACCCTAAACCCAAAAATGCTAAACCCTAAACCCTAAGCCCTAAACCCTAATCCCTAAACCCCAAACCCTAAACCCTAAAACCTAAAAACCAAAAAGCCTAAACATAAACTAAATAAAACCTAAAAATAAAATAAATAAAAAAACCTAAACTTAAATAAAATAAAATATAATAAAAACCTAAACTAAAACCTAAACCTAAACATAAACATAAGCCTAAACCTAAAAATAAAATAAAATAAATAAATAAAAACCTAAACTAAACTAAAAAATAAATAAAACTAAAAATGAAAATCCTAAATAAAATAAAACCTAAACATTAAAAAAATCTATAATAAATATAAAACTAAACTAAATAAAAAATTAAACATAAAAATAAAACCTAAAAAGTAATAAAAAATAAAACCTAAATGCTAAAATAAAAAAAAAGTAAGCCTAAAATAAAAAATCAAATAAACTTAAACATAAACTAAAATAAATAAAACCTAAACCTAAAATAAATTAAACCTAAACCCTAAACTAAATTAAATAAAATAAACTACATATAAAAATAATCTTAAATTAAAAAATAAAACTTAAAAATAAACCTAAAATAAAAACCTAAAATTTAAACCTAAAAAAGTAAAATAAAAACCTAAATCCAAACCTAAAAATAAAAAATAAAACCTAAAGTTAAGAAATAAAATAAAAATAAAACTAAATAAACCTAAATAAAAATAAAAATAAACCAAAATAAAAATAAATAATAAAATAAATAAAAAATAAACTAAATAAACTTAATCTAAAAAAGAAACCCTAAAACTAACCCTAAACTCTAAACCTTGAAATTATAACCCTAAACCCAAAACCCAAAACCTTAAACCATAAGCCCTAAATGCTAACCTAAACCCTAAACCCTAACCCTAACCCTAAACCCAAAACCCTAAACTTGACACCCTAAAACCATAAACCCTAAACTCTAAACTAACCCTATACCCTAAACCTTAAAACTTAAAAACCCTAAAACTGAAAGCCTAAACCTTAAACCCTAAACCCTAAACTAACACTAAACCCTAAGCTAACCCTAAACCCTAAACCATAAGCCATAAACACTAACCCGTAAACCATAAACACTAAATCCTAAACCCTAAACCTTTAACCCTAACCCTAAACAATAAACCCTAAAATCCTAAATATTAAACCCTAAACCCTAAAAAACCTAAATACCTAAACTTAACCTAAATAAAACCTAAAAATAAAATAAATGAAAAAGCTTAAACTTGAATAAAATAATAAAATAAAATAAAAATATAAACCTAAACTTAAATATAAAATAAAATAAATAAATAAAAATAAACTAAAATAAAATAAGTAAAATCCTAAACTAAACTAAAAAAATAAAGTAAACCTAATAATAGAGAAGATAAATAAAATAAAAACTAAACATAAAATAAAAATAAAATTAACCTAAAATAAAATAAAATAAAAACTAACATAAAACCTAAACCAAAAAAATAAACCTAAAAATAAATTGCAAATATAACCTAAACCTAAACTAAAAAAAACTTAAACCTAAAATAGAAAAATAAAAAAACCTAAACCTAAACTGAAATAAACTAAATTGAAATAAATAAAACCTAATCTTAAGCCAAAATAAACAAAACCTAAACCTAAACCTAAGCCTAAAATAAACTAAACCTAAACCCTAAACTAAATAAAATAAAATAAAGTAAAAAAAAACCTAAACCTATATTAAAAAATAAAACCTAAAAAAACCTATAAAAAAACCTAAAACTTAAATGTAAAAAACTAAAATAAAAACCTAAACCTAAAACCAAAAACCAAAAATAAAATATAAACCTAAAAAATAAAATAAAAATAAAACTCAATTAGAAAATAAACCTAAACCTAAACCTAAACCTAAAAATAAACTAAAATAAAAAACCTAAACTAAAATAAATAAACCTAAAATAAATAAACTAAACTAAATACAAACAAAAAATAATCCTAAATAAAAATAAAAATAAACTAAATATACTAAATGAACCTAAACCTACCGGTTTACTTAATTTAAAAAAAACCTTAAACCCTAAATCCAATACTCTAAACTCTAAACTCTAAAGCCTAAACCCTAAACCTACAACCCTAAACCCTAAAAAACCCTAAATCTTAAATTAAAAAAAAACTAAAAATAAAAAGAAAATCAAATCCACTCATGGTAGATCTAAGTCTGCTACGCTTTCTCCTTGAGTTAGCCATTGTACACTTATAGGCTTTTTTCTCTAGGGCTCAGGATAACGGCCCTAGCAACACCTCCCCTATCGGCACTATATTTGGATCATGTCTTTTGTGACCCCATTTAGACACTACCTGGGTTACTATTAGATTGGACAGTTCCCCTATCTTAGTAACCACCCCTTTGGTTGTAGAATCTGTTTTGAAGATGTGCAAATTCTCTCTTGATCTAGTAAATCTAAGATAGGTCAAGGCTGACAGAGCCCTTTCTCAGTGTGGTCCCTCATACACCAATAGGGTCCATGCAAAAATATGAATAAAGTATATATTCACCTATGGATTAGGAGGACACCCCTAGTGGTACCTTTTCCTAAGTAGACATCTTATCTTTAGGGTAGTGTCAGCAAAACTCCCTATAGGAATTGCCTGATTACTCTTGAGTTCATATAAGTCCCCAGCGACATTCACTCAGTAGTCTTCCCTTAGTCGAGTTTTATTTTTTGTGCTACCAACAAGTCACCCTAGCGATTGTTCCTTGCTTAAGAAGATGTAAGTCTACTACACCTTCTTCAAAGCATAACCATTGGACAGTGAAAGGAAACCCCTTAGGTTGGTTAGCCCTACCCCACAACCAGTAGATCCCTTTAGATTTATAAATCTAAGATAGGATAAGTCCAATATAGCCTCTTCTTAGTGGGTCCATTGCACACTGACATGGTCCATAAATTAAATCTATCAAATTTGATCGAGCTCACATCCCCAATAGATATGCCTTCAATTCAAAATTAAACTAAACCAAACAAAACATATCAATTCACATGAAATTAAGATAAAATTAATCCTGACTACTTTTGAGTTGACATAAGTCCCCAACGACATTCACTCAGTAGTCACCCTAGGTCAAGTTTGATTTATTATACATCCAACAAGTCACCCCATTAGTTGTTCCTCACTTTGGATGATGTAAGTCTGCTACGCCTTCTTCCTAGCACAACTGTTGCACACTAAAAGCAATCCCCTTAGGTTAGCTAGATATACCTCACAATAGGTAGACTATCCCTTTAGATTTGTAAACCTGAGGTAGGTCAAGGCTGATATAACCCCTTCCAAGTGGTTCCATCATGCTCACTGATAGGGTCCATACATTAACTGAGATTAAATAAAACCCAATCTAATTTTCCCTAGTGGAGTTAAATCACACCCTTCTTCCTAGTGGAGCCCCAAATCATATATAAAAAGTCAAGCAAATAAATCAAATTCAAAATAAATCACCCTAGCTAAGCCAAATTAAACCACTCCCAGTAGAGTCTAAATTAAAGAAATCCAACCAAATTCTTATTCCCAGTGGATACATCCACAAACAAATCTATGAAAGCAAACTCAAATCCCAACCCCCAGCAAATAGCCCGAACCTGCTTCCCTAGTGGAAGGTTCATATACATGATCCTCAGTGTACTCGAGCCCATATCTCTAGCAGATGTTCCTCCACATCAATTAAGACAAAACTAATTAAAGTCAATTTGAACTTAACTCATGGTTAATTGTAGATTCTTATCCACAATAGATCTTCTTTCTACAAATCATATAATCAAATCAAATTCAAACCTTATCTCCAGCAGATTTTCTTCTTCTATGTCCTCGACATAGACCCCTCATATTTCATGTCCAATGCATGTGTGATCCCCTAGCAGATCTCCCTCCATGTCCTTGACAAGGAATTCTCATCAAATCTTTTTTCTTCTCTTATGCACACCTTTGATACTTCAACCAAAAGACTAACAATGTATTCATTCATATTACATCATCTTCACATTGTAATCAACACTTTATGATTTGTGATGGTGCAAGCTCAAACTAACTATACAATATCATGCTAAACATATTATAGTGTGAATTAACACTTATATTATAATTTATGATGTTATATTGTAATTTGCATTAATATAATATATTTTCTTACATTACACCTCATTAGAATGACTTAAAAGGAACAAATAACAAAATTTTCTCAAAATATGAATAATGTTCATTTTGGATGTAAAATTATTTATTTTCTATTAGAAATGGTCCAAAATAGCAAAATTTTGGTGTTGCTTGTTGGTGTGTGCTGTGAATTTGGCCAAATTCTTCCATCTCAACCTTCAAATTAACATTTTTATAAGTTTTGACCCAATGTATTATAACAAAAGTAAAACATACTAAAATGTACAATAACATTTAGTAACACACCACCACATTCATATATATGTGCAGTTATATTGTTATGTACATTATATTTTTAATATTCTTTCATATAATATATTATCTTACATTACACCTTAAAACGAATAACTTTAAGCAAAAAAAATATAATTTTTGGTTAAAAAATGAACATTTATTTTGGATGTAAAATTCCATTCTTTTGATTAAATAACACACCATAGCACACCCCCAATGATATTCCCAAAATATTACCTTAAATTTTGGCAAATCCCATAATCTTAGCCTATAAATTAGTATTTTTATGAATTATACCAATACAAACTCTACTACATCATACTATAACAAACTAAAATTTGCTAAACAGCAAGTAGTAATAGACCATAGTAAGCTATAATGTGTGATGCTACACTATGTTTTGGCATCCTATATTATAATACACTATAACATATTATATTATATTATATTTCATATCACATCACAAGGGAATTCTTAGGATTAAAAATCATAAAATTAGTCTAAACAATAAAGAACAATATGTTTTAGCTATATCACTTACATATTTTAAATTGAAATAATATATTATGATACCATGCTCCACCTATTATGAATTTGGCCAAATTCCACCATTTTAAAGTATAAATCAGCATTTTTATAAATAATGCTAGTGTAGGCTCAATTGCATGTTTATAAAATACTAAAAGAATTTAAATTATGTAGAACAATATATTATGATATATGATGTTATACTATGCTACAACATATAATATTTATTTTGAACATAAAATCTTACTTTTTAGACTACATGTGGCATAGCACACCTTTGGTACTACAGCCTAATTCCCACTTCAAATTTAACAAATTTCATCATCTAATTTATTAAATCAATATTTTTATGATGAAAATTAATATAGACTATAGGGCATAATACCATAATATACTAGAACATTTCAAAACATCTTATAACATCCAAAAACACATTAGTACATGCTTAAATATATGATGTAACATTATACTATAATATATGGTATTATAATATGATTTAGGGTTAGGGTTTATGGTATTCAAATCTCTAATAGTCAAGGGAAAGTCTCTTGAAGACATTTTAGCTACCATAACTATGTTAGCAATAGGTCATTCTTCAGATCTACTCCTAATGACATCTTTATTCAAGGTTTAGGGTTTTGGGTTAGGGTTTAGGGTTAGTTTAGGGTTTAGAGTTTAGGGTTTAGGGTTAGTTTAGTTTATGGTTTAGGGTTTAAGGTTTGGTGTTTACATTTAGGGTTGTAGGTTTTAGGGTTTAGGGTTTAGGGGTTTAGGGTTTAGGGTTTTAAGGCTTAAGGTTTAAGTTTTAGGGTTTATGGTTTAGGGTTTAAGGTTTAGGGTTTCAAGTTTAGGGTTTAGGGTTAGGGTTTAGTGTTTAGGGTTTAGGGTATCTAGGGTTTAGGGTTTAGGGTTTAAGTTTTTAGTTTAGGGTTTAAGTTTTAGTTTAGAATTTTGGGTTTATGGTTTAAGGTTTATTTAATAGAGAATAAATTAAAATTCAACATTTCTTCTTTTTGATTTGATCAACCAAGTTGCACCCCATGTTTTCTAAGACACAAGCAACGACATAGATCAAAAATGATCACCCATAGAGCAAATCAAAAACCCTAGATAAGTTGAATTGTCTCTACTATAAAGACAGTTCCATAAGCAGCATATCAGATCAACCATTCTTCAGTTTCTCTAGTTCCCATTAGAATGACCCCCGCCTCTTGAATAGGAGGATCCACTATAATTTTCTCAATCTCTCCCTCCACCACCACCACGGATATAACCTTTATCACTCCACCCACCTCCATAACCACCACTGCTCTGACCACCACCACCATATCCACCAACACCCCGACCCTCCACTACTGACAATCATCACCGCCGATCACCTCCATCACTAGATCTATGACCGCTTGATGGCAATGTTCATGTCACTGTGCTGTTTCTGGCTTCAGGCTTGTGTGGTTTAGGGTTTAGGGTTAGCTTAGGGTTTAGGGTATGGTGTTTAGGGTTTAGGGTTTATGGTTTAGAGTTTAGGGTTTTAGGGTTTAGGGTTTAGGTTTTAGGTTTTAGGGTTTAGGGTTTATGGTTTTATGGTTTAGGGTTTAAGGTTTAGGGTTTAGGATTTAGGGTTTAGCATTTAGGGTTTAGGTTTTTGAGTTTAGGGTTTTAGGGTTTAGGGTATAGGGTTGTAGGTTTAGGGTTTTAAAAAAAATTAAGTAAACCGATAGGTTTAGGTTTATTTAGTTTATTTTTTATTTATTTGAGTTTATTTTACTTTTTATTTATAATTAGGTTTATTTTTTATTTTTATTTAGTTTAGCTTATTTTTTTAGGTATATTTTTTTAGTTTAGGTTTTTTATTTTAATTTAATTTTTAGGTTTAGGTTTATTTTTTAGTTATTTATTTTTACTTTATTTTTTAGTTTTAGGTTTTATTTTTTATTTTTAAGTTTAGGTTTACATTTTTATTATATTTTTTTAAGTTTAGGTTTTAGATTTATTTTTAGGTTTTATTTATTAATTAAGGTTTAGTTTTATTTTTAATTTATTTTATTTTATTTTGTTTAGGTTTTGGTATAGGTTTAAGTTTAATTTAGTTTAGTTTAGGTTTAAGTTTATTTTATTTTGTTTATTTTATTATTATTTTATGTTTTGGTTTTTTAGTTAAGGGTTTAGTTTTTATTATATATTTATTTTTAGGTTTATTTTTAAGGTTTATTTTTTATTTAGTTTTTATTTTATTTAATTTTAGGTTTATTTTATTTTTAGTTTTTATTGTATTTAGGTTTTTTATTCTTAGATTTATTTTTTTTAGTTAGTTTAGGTTTTTATTTATTTTATTTTTATTTAAATTTATTTTTTATTTTATTTTATTCTGAGTTTTAGGTTTACATTTAGGTTTAGGTTTCAGTTTAGGTTTTCATTTTATTTTATTGAGGTTTAGGTATTTTTATTTATTTTATTTTTAGGTTTTATTTAGTTTAGGTTTATGTTTTAGGTTTTAGGATTTATGGTTTAGGGGTTTATGTTTTAGAGTTTTAGAGTTTATGGTTTTAGGGTTTAGGGTTTTAAGGTTTAGGGTTTATGGTTAGGGTTTAGAGCTTAGGATTTAGGGTTTAATGTTTAGGCTTTTGTGTTTAGGTTTTTGATGGTTTAGGGTTTAAGGTTTAGGGTTTTTAGGGTTTAGGGTTTAGGGGTTTAGGGTTTAGAGTTTAGGGTTAGGTTTAGTGTTTAAGGTTTAGGGTTTAGGGTTTAGGGTTTGTTTAGGGTTTAGGATTTAGGGTTTAAGGTATTTTAGGGTTTAGGGTCTAGAGTTTATGGTTTAGAGTTTAGGGTTATATGTTTAGGGTTTAGGGTTAGGTTTAGGGTTTAAGGTTTCGAGTTTAGGTTTAGGATTTAAGCTTTAGGGTTTAAGGTTTTGGGGTTTAGATTTTTATTTCAAAAAAGAGATTAAGTAAATCGATAGGTTTAAGTTTATGTAGTTTAATTTTTATTTATTTTAATTTTTTTCTTTTTATTTAGGTTTATTTTTTAATTTTATTTAGTTTAGTTTATTTATTTTAGGTTTATATATCTTAGTTTAGGTTTTTTATTTTAGTTTATTTTTAAAGTTTAGGTTTAGTTTAGTTTTATTTTTATTTTATTCAGGTTTAGGTTTAAGTTTTAGTTTAAGTGTTTATTTTATTTTCTTTTTTTATTTTATTTCGGTTTAGTTTTTTTTATTTATTTTTTAGGTTTTATTTAGTTTAGGTTTATATTTATAGCTTTTTAGGGTTTATGGTAAGTTGAGGGTTTAGGGTTTAGGGTTTGGGCTTTAAGATTTAGGGTTTAGGGTTGTAGGTTTTAGGGTTTAGGGTTTAGGGTTTATGCTTTAAGTTTTAGGGTTGAGAGTTTTGAGTTGAGGGTTTTAGGGTTTAGGGATTAAGGTTTAGGATTTAGGGTTTTTAGGCTTTAGGGTTTAGGGTTTAGGTTTTAGGTATAAGGTTCAGGTTTTAGTTTAGAGTTTAGGGTTTTTTGTTTTTTTATTTTAATAGAGAATAATTTCAGATTCAACATTTCTTCATTTTGATTTCATCAACCAAGTAACACATCAAGTTTTATAAGACATAAGGGATGACATAAATTAAAAATGAGCACACATAGAGCAAAACTAGAGACATAGTTCCATAAGTAGCAGATTGGATAAGTCGTTCTTCAGTTTCTCTAGTTCCCATCATAACCACCTCGACCTCTCAAGTAACAGGATCCACCATCATATCCCTGATCTCTAACTTCGCATCCACCATGCATGTAACCTTCTTCTCTCCTCCCGCCTCCATAACCACCACTACTTGACCACCACCTCCCTCCACACACCTCCACCCCACCTTGTGTTAGCAGCCACCTCCACCTGCATCCCTTGAGATCTAGAGCCTAGTTGAGAGTGATGTTCCTGCTGTCAAGGTTTTGCCCATTCTTAGGGTTTAGGTTTATTACGTTTTAGGGTTTAGGTTTATTTTTTAATTTATTTAGTCACTTTAGGGTTAGGTTTAGGGTTTGTGGTTTAGGGTTTAGTGTTTAGGGTTAGGGTTTAGTGTTTAGTGTTTAGGGTTGAGGGTTTAGGGTTTAGGGTTTAGGGTTTAGGGTTTAGGGTATTAGGGTTTTAGGGTTTACGCTTTTAGGGTTTAGGGTTTATGGTTAGGGTTTAGGGCTTAAGGTTTAAGGTTTATTGTTTAGGGATTAGGGTTGTAGGTTTAACATTGTAGGTTTAGGGTTTAAGGTTTTTTTTAAAGAAAAAAATTAATTAAATCTCTAGGTTAATTTTATTTAGTTTATTTTTTTTATTTAATTTAGTTTATTTTACTTTTTATTTTTATTTAGGATTATTTTAGAGTTTTATTTAGTATAGTTTATTTACTTTAGGTTTGTTTATTTTAGTTTATTTTTGTTTATTTTTTAGGTTTAGGTTTAGGTTTAGATTATTTTAAGGTTTAAGTTTTTTTTTAGGTTTAAGTTTAGGTTTTTATTTAATTTTTTTAGGTATAGGTTTTAGGTTTTTATTTTAGGTTTACTTTTAGGTTTTATATTTTAATTTAGGTTTAGCTTTATTTTTAGTTTATTTTACTTTATGTAGTTTAGATTTAGGTTTAGGTTTAGTTTATTTTTAAGTTTTGGTTTAGGTCTTATTTATTTTAGTATAGTTTATTTTAGTTTAGGTTCAAGTTTATTTTAGGTGTAGGTTATTTTATTATTTATTTTTAGGTTTTATGTTTAAGTTTATTTTTTAGGCTTAGGTTTTATTTAGATTTTATTTTATTTTTGGTTTATTTTATTTTTATTTTACATTTAGTTTTTATTTTATTAAATTTTTATATTCTTAGGTTTATTTTATTTTGTAGTTTAGTTTACGTTTTTCTTTATTTTATTTTAGTTTTTTTTTTAAGTTTAGTTTTAGGTTTCAGTTTAGGTTCTTATGTTATTTTGATTCTATTTTATTTAGGTTTAGGTTTATTTATTTGTTTTATTTTAAGGTTTTATTTAGTGTATGCTCATGTTTTTAGCTTTTTAGGGTTTAGGGTTTATGGTTTAGGGTTTAAGGTTTTAGGGTTTAGAGTTTAGGGTTAGGGTTTAGGGTTTAGTGTTTAGGGTTTTATGTTTAGGCTTTTGGGTTTAGGGTTTTTGGGTTTAGGATTTAGGGTTTAGGGTTCAGGGTTTAAGTTTAGCTTAGGGTTTAGGGTTATTTAATGGTTTTTGGTTTAGGGTTTAAAGTTTAAGGTTTAGGGTTTACGGTTTAGGGTTTAGGATTTAGGTTTGTAAGTTTAGCGTCCAGGGTTTAGGGTATAGGGTTTAGGGTTAAGGGTTTTTATTTTATTTATTTTTTATTTTAATTAAATAAATTGGTGGGTTTAAGTTTATTTTAGTTTATTTTATTTTTTTATTTTTATTTGGTTTATTTTTATTTTTATTTAGTTTAGTCTATTTATTATAATTTATTTTCTAAGTTTTGGTGTAGGTTTTTTATTTAGATTAGTTTTATTTTTATTTTAGTTTTTATTTTTTTTATTTTAGGTTTATATTATTTTTATTTTAGGTTTACTTTATATTTTATATAGGTTTTTTTTATTTTTTTAGTTTAGTTTAGGTTTTTATTTATTTTATTTTAGTTTATTTTTTATTTTTTATTTTATTTTCATTTTCAATTTAGGATTAGGTTTATGTTTTATTTCATTTTATTTTGTTTAATTTTGGTTTAAGTCTTTTTATTTACTTTATTTTTAAGTTTTATTTAGGTAAGGTTTAAGCTTTTAGCTTTTCAAGGTTTAGGGTTTGTTGAGGGTTTAGAGTTTAGGGTTTAGGGTTTGGGGTTTAGGGTTTAGGGTTTAGGGTTTAGGTTTTAGGGTTTAGGGTTTAGGGTTTAGGGTTTTAAGATTTAGGGTTTAGGGTTTAGGGTTTTAGGGTTTAGGGTTTAGGGTTTAAGGTTTAGGGGTTTCAGGGTTTAGGATTTAGGGTTGAGGGTTGAGGATTTAGGTCTTAGGTCTAGGGTTCAAGTTTTTTATTACGATTTACGGTGTTTGGTTTTTTTTAATAGAGAATAAATTTATATTCAACATTTCTTCTTTTTTTATTTCAGCAACCAAGTAACACACCAAGTTTTCTAATACACAAGAGAAGACATAGGTAAAAAATGAGCAAGCATAGAGCAAATCAAAAACCCTAGATAACTAGAACCATCTCTACTATAAAGATAGTTCCATTAGCACTAGATCAGATCGATCATTCTTCAATTTTTCTAGTTCCCATAAGAACCACCCCGACCTCTCGAGTAGCATGATCGACCGTCATATCCCTGATCTCTCCCTTCGCCACCACCATGCTTGTAACCTCCATCGATCCTCTCGCCTCCATAACCACCATTGCATCGACCACCACCTCCATATCCACCAGCACCTCCAGATCCCCCATCACAACTACGATAACCACCGTCTTTGCCTTTACCTCCACCTCTAGATCTAGACTGAGCCTAGTTGATGGTGATGTTCTTGTTATCAAGGTTTGGTCCATTCTTTGGATTTAGGTTTAGGTTTAGATTTATTTGGATATATTGTTTAGGTTTATTTTTTAATTTTTTAGTTACTTAAGGTTTAGGTTTAGGGTTTATGGTTTGGGGTTAGGGTTTAGGGTTTAGGGTTAGGGTTTCGGGTTTAGGGTTTATGGTTTAGGGTTTAAGGTTTAGGGATTCTGGGTTTATGCTTTTAAGGTTTAGGGTTTAGTGTTAGGGTTTAGGGTTTATCGTTTAAGGTTTTTTAGGGTATAGGGTATAAGGTTTAGGGTTGTAGGTTTATGCTTTAAAGTTTAAAGTTAGTTTTAGGGTTTAGGATTTAGGGTTTAGAGTTTATAGTTTTTAAAAAAAAATAAAAATTAAGTAAACTAGCAGGTTTAGGTTTATTTAGTTTATTTTATTTATTTATTTTAGTTTATCTTATTTTATTTATTTAGGTTTATTTTTTTATTTAGTTTGGTTTATTTATTTCAAGTTTATTTTAGGTTTATTTTTAGGTATTATTTTTTAGTTTGGGTGTAGGTTTACATTTAGTTTATTTTATTTTATTTAGTTTAAGTTTAGGTTTAGGTTTAGTTTATTTTAGGTTTAGGTTTAGATTTTATTTATTTTATTTTAATTTAGGTTTAGGTTTAATTTATTTTTATTTTAGGTTTAGTTTTTTTTAGTTTAGGGTTTAGGTTTTATTTTTTATTTATTTTTCAGTTTATTTTCTAGGTTTAGGGTTTTATTTAGTTTTATTTTATGTTTATTTTATGTTTATTTTAGGCTTAGTTTTTATTTTATTTAGGTTTGTTATTTTTTTAGTTTAGTTTAGGTTTTTATTTATTTTATTTTATTTTATTATCATTTTTATTTTTATTTTTTATTTTTTTATTTATTTTTAGGTTTAGGTTTAGGTTTAGGTTTTGTTTAAGTTTTTATTTTATTTTGGTTTAAGTTTTTATTAATTTATTTTATTTTTAGGTCTCATTTAGTTTAGGTTTAGGTTTTTAGATTTTTAGGGTTTAGGGTTTAGGGTTTAGGTTTTAGGTTTTTTTTTTGGGTTTATTTTTAGGTTTTATTTTATAGTTTTGGTTTAGGTTTATTTTTAGGTTATTTTATTTTATTTAGTTTAGGGTTTAGGTTTATATTATTTTAGGTTTAGGTTTAGGTTTTATTTATTTTAGTTAAGGTTTCGGTTTATTTTATTTCATGTATTTTAGGTTTAGGTTTTTTGTTAGTTTATGGCTTAAGTTTTATTTTTTATTTATTTTTATGTTTATTTTTATGTTTATGATTTTATTTAATTTAATTTAATTTAATTTATTTAATTTAATTTATTTTAAATTTATTTATTTATTTATTTTTAGTTTATTTTATTTTAGGTTTAGGTTTTATTTATTTTATTTTAGTTTAATTTTTAGTTTTTATTTTATTTTATTTAAGTTTAGGTTTAGGTTTTGGTTTAAGTTTTTTTTTAGCTTTTGGTTTTTTTTTTATATTTTGGGTTTTAGTTTAGGTTTAGGTTTAGGGTTTAGCATTGTAGGTTTTAGGGTTTATGATTTAGGGTTTAGTGTTTTAGGGTTCACGGTTGTAGGCTTAGGGTTTAAGGATTATTTTATTTGTTATTATTTATTTATTTATTTATTAAATAAACTGGTAGGTTTAGGTTTATTTAGTTTATCTATTATTTATTTTAGTTTATTTTATTTCTAATTTTTATTTAGTTTAGTTTATTTATTTTAGGTTTAATTATTTTAGTTATTTTTATGAGGTTTAGGTTTATGTTTAGGTTTATTTTTTAGTTTATTTTTATTTTCTTTTATTTTTTAGTTTTAGGTTTTATTTTTTTTAGGATTAGGTTTTAGGTTTTTATTTAAGTTTATTTTTACGTATTATTTTTTAGTTTAGGTTTAGGTTTATTTTTAATTTATTATATTTTATTTAGCTTAGGTTTAGGTTTAGGTCTGGTTTATTTTAGGTTTAGGTTTTGGTTTAATTTATTTTAGTTTAGTTTATTTAAGTTTAAGTTTAGGTTTATTTTAATTTTATTTTAGGTTTAGGTTTTATTTTTAGTTTAGGGTTTAGGTTTTATTTTTTATTTATTTTTAGGTTTATGTTTTAGGGTTAGGTTCTTGTTTAGTTTTTATTTTCTTTTATTTTAGGTTTATTTTGTTTTTATTTAAGGTTTAGTTTTTATTTAATTTTTGTTTTTCATTTTTATTTAAGTTTAGGTTTTTATTTATTTTATTTTAGTTTAGTTTTTTTATTTTTATTTTCTTTTTTAGGTTTAGGTTTTAGTTTTCTTTTTATTTTATTTTATTTTATTTTATTATTTTATTTTTATTTAGGTTTATTTATTTATTTTAGTTTTAGGGTTTAGGGTTTAGGGGTTAGGTTAGCTTAGGGTTTAGGGTTAGTTTAGGGTTTAAGGTTTAAGGTTTAGGGTATAGGGTTTAGGCTTTAGGGTTTTTAAGGTTTTGGGTTTATAGTTTAGGGTTTAAGGTTTTAGGGTTTAGGATTTAGGGTTTAGGGTTTAGGGTTAGGTTGGATTTAGGGTTTAGGGTTTGGGGATTAGGGTTTAGGGTTTAGAGTTTTGGGTTGTAGGTTTAGGACTGTAAGTTTAGGGTTAATTTTAGGGTTATGGTTTTGGTTTTTGGGTTTAGGTTTTAGGGTTTAGGGTTTAGGTTTTAGGGTTTAGAGTTTTTAGGGTTAAGCATTTAGAGTTTAGGGTTTAGGTTTTAGGTTTAGGGTTCTTGTTTTAGTTTAGTGTTTAGAGTTTTTAGTTTTTTTTTATTAGAGAATAAATTCATATTCAACATTTCTTCATTTCAAATTCATCAACCAAGTAGCACACCAAGTTTTCTATGACACAAGCGACGACTGAGATAAAAAATCAGCACGCATAGAGCAAATAGAAAACCCTAGATAACTAGAATGGTCTCTAGTGTAAAGAAGTCATTCCATAAGCATCAGATCAGATTGGCCGTTCTTTAGTTTCTCCAATTCGCATCAGAACTAGCCCGGCCTCTCGAGTTGCAGGATCCACCATCATATTCCCGATCTCTCCCTCCGCCACCACCATGACTGTAACCTGTATCACTCCTCCCGCCTCCATAACCACCACTACTCTAGCCACCACCTCCATATCCACTAGCACCTCCAGATCCCTCACCACCATTGAGATAATTGTCGCCTCCACCTTCGCCTCGACTACCAGATCTAAACTGAGCCTAATTGATGGTGATGTTCCTATCGTCAAGGTTATGCCCATTCTTAGGGTTTAGATTTATGTTTAGGTTTATTAGGTTTTAGGGTTTAAGTTTATTTTTTAATTTATTTAGTTACTATAGGTTTAGGTTTAAGTTTAGGGTTTGGGTTTAGGGTTTAGGGATTAAGGTTTAAGGTTAGGGTTTAGGGTTTAGGGTTTACGGTATAAGGATTTATGCTTTTAGGGTTTAGGATTTAAGGTTAGGGTTTAGGGATTAAGGTTTAGGGTTTTTTATGATTTAGGCTTTAGAGTTTAGGGTTTATGATTTTGGGTTTAGGGTTTAGGGTTTAGGACTTAGGAATTAGGGTTTATGGTATTTTTTTAAAATTAAATAAATTGGTAGGTTTATGTTTATTTAGTTTATTTTATTTTTTATTTTTATTTAGCTTAGTTTATTTGTTTTTGGTTTATTTATTTTAATTTAAGTTTTTTATTTGAGTTTATTTTTTAGGTTTGCATTTAGGTTTAGCTTTATTTTGTAGTTGAGTTTTTATTTTATATTATTTTTTAGGTTTAGGTTTTAGGTTTTTATTTTAGGTTTATTTTTAGGATTTATTTTTTAGTTTAGGTTTAGGTTTATTTTCAATTTATTATATTTTTTTTAGACTAGGTTTAGGTTTAGTTTATTTTAGGTTTAGGTTTAGGTTTTATTTATTTTTGTTTATTGTATTTTAGTGTAGGTTTTGGTTTATTTTATTTTTATTTTTGGTTTAGGTTATTTTTGTAGTTTACGGTTTAGTTTTTTTTATTTTTAGGTTTATTTTTTAGGTTTAGGTTTTTATTTTATATTTATTTTATTTTGTTTTATTTTTAATTTATTTTTATTTTGTGTTTAGATTTTATTTTATTTAGGTTTTTTATTCTTAAGTTTATTTTTTTAGTTTAGCTTAGGTTTTCATTTATTTTATTTTAGTTTATTTTTATTAGTTCATTTTATTTTATTTTTAGGTTTAGATTTAGGTTTTAGTTTAGGTTTTTATTTTATTTTATTTTATTATTTTATTTAAGTTTATGTACTTTTATATATTTTACTTTTAGTTTTTATTTAGTTTAGGTTTAGGGTTTGCGTTTTAGGGTTTAGGGTTTAGAATTTAGTGTTTAGGCTTTAGGGTTTAGGGTTTAGGGTTAACAAAGGGTTTAGGGTTTTTTTTAAAATTAAGTAAACTAGTAGGTTTAGGTTTATTTAGTTTATTTTTTTATTTATATTAGTTTATTTTTTGTTTTTATTTATGTTTACTTTTTATTTTTATTTTATTTAGTTTATTTATTTCAGGTTTATTTATTTTAGTTTAGGTTTTTTATTTTAGTTTATTTTTTAGCTTTAGGTTTAAGTTTATGTTTATTTTTTAGTTGTGATTTATTTTTATTTTAATTTTTAGGTTTAGGTTTTGGTTTAAATTTTTATTTTATTTTTTTAAGTTTTGGTTTTAGGTTTATTTTTAGATTTTATTTTTTTACTTTAGGTTTAGGCTTATTTTTATTTTATTTTATTTTATTTAGTTTAGGTTTAGTTTACTTTAGGTTTAGGTTTTATTTATTTTACTTTTGGTTTATGTTTATATTATTTTGTTTATTTTAGTTTTATTTAACATTTAGTTTTTTTTTAGTTCAGGGTTTAGGTTTTAATTTTTATTTATTTTTAGGTTTCATTTTTAGGTTTATTTTTTAAGTTTATTATTTTTATTTAGTTTTTATTTTAGGTTTATTTTATGTTTAGTTTTTATTTTATGGGTAGTTAGGGCTCTAAGAAATGAATTTTGTGTGTTTGAGTAGAAACGGGAGGGTGTATACCCCCTTCATCTTGATCGAACGGTGGGATCATGTTTAGTTTCTAATGGCCATCCGACCATCTCAGGGAGTCATGGGTGGCAGGGAGGAGGTGAGTTAGCTCGGCTTGGTGTTGGCTGCCAAGGAAGAATCATGGGTGTCCTATGGGTTTCAAATGCTCCAATGGTGAGGGTGGGGTGATTTCACCTCCCATGGGTCATGGCCAACCCAACCACACCATAGGTCAGGTTGGGCAGCATCTTTGGTTTAAGTTTAAGTTTTATTATTTTAGTTTAGTTTATTTTAGTTTAGGTTTAGGTTTATTTTATTTTGTTTATTTTTATTTTTATTTTAGGTTTAGGTTTTTTTAGTTTAGGGTTTACGTTTTATATTTTATTTATTTTTAGGTTTATGTTTTTATTTAGTTTATTTTATATTATTATAAGTTTATTTTACTTTTATTTTACTTTTAGTTTTTATTTTATTTAGGTTTTTTATTCTTAGGCTTATTTTATTTTTTTAGTTTTGTTTATATTTTTATTAAATTTAGGTTTAGGTTCTTTTATTTATTTTATTTTTAAGGTTTTATTTCATTTACGTTTAGGTTTTCAGGATTTTAGGGCTTATGGATTAGAGTTTAGGGTTTTAGGATTTAGGGTTTAGGGTTAGGGTTTAGGGATTAGGTTTTAGGGTTAAATGTTTAGGTTTTAAGGCTTAAGGTTTAGTGTTTGGGATTTAGGGTGTAGGGTTTAGAGTTCAGGGTTTAGTTGGCTTAGGTTTAGGATTTAGTGTTTAGGGTTTTAGGTTTAGTGTTTAGTTTGTTTAGTTTAGGTTTGAGGTTTAGGGTTTAGGGTTTAGGGTTTAGGGTTTAGGGTTTAGGTTAGGGTTTGGGTTTAGGGTTTTGTGGTTTAAGTTTAGTTTGAGGTGGGGTTTAGGGTTTTATTTGTTTATTTTTTTTGTTTTTTTTCTAAATTAAGTAAACTTTTATGTTAAAGTTTATTTAGTTTATTTTTTTATTTAGCTTTTTTTATTTTTATTTAGTTTAGTTTATTTATTTTAGTTCATTTTCTAGTTTTATGTTTAGGTTTAGGTTTATTTTTTAGTTTAGTTTTATTTTTATTTTATTTTTTTTGTTTAGGTTTTATTTTTCATTTTTAGGTTTAGGTTTAGGTTTTTATTTTATTTTTTAATGTTTAGCTTTTAGGTTTATTTTTAGGATTTATATTTTAGTTTAGGTTTATTTATTTAGTTTAGGATTATGTTTAGGTTTGAGATTTATTTATTTTTGTTTAGCTTTATGTTTATTTTATTTCTATTTTAGGTTTTGTTTTTTTTTTATTTCGGGTCTAGGTTTTATTTTTTATTTTTTTTAGGTTTATTATTTAGGTTTAGGTTTTTATTTAGTTTTTATTTTATTTTATTTTAGGATTATTTTATTTTTATTTTAGGTTTAGTTTTTATTTTATTTAGGTTTTTAATTTTGTAGTTTAGTTTAAGTTTTTATTTATTTTATTTTAGTTTAGTTTTTATTTTTTTGTTAAATTTTTATTTTAGGTTTAGGTTTAGGTTTAGGTATTAGTTTATGTTTTTATTTTATTTTGGTTTAGGTTTTTTTATTCATTTTATTTTTAGGTTTTAATTAGTTTAAGTTTAGATTTTTACCTTTTTAAGGTTTAGAGTTTAGGGTTTAGGGTTTAGGGTTTAGGGTTTGGGGTAAAGGGTTTAAGAATTTTTTTTCTAGTTTAGGGTTTATTATTTAGCGTTTAAGGTTTAGGTTTAAGGTTTAGTGTTTAGCATTTAAGGTTTTAAAGTTTGGGGTTTAGGGTTTAAAGTTTAGGGTTTAGGGTTTAGGGTTTAGATTTTAGGTTTATGGTTCAGGTTCTAGGGTTTTTGGTTTTTTATTAATAGAGAACTAAATCAGATTCAACATTTCTTCTTTCATTTAATTAGTTTATTTTTAATTTATTTTAGTTTATTTTATTTCTTATTTTTATTTTTGTTACTTTTTTGGTTTTATTTAGTTTTGTTTATTTATTTTAGGTTTATTTATTTTAGTCTAGGTTTTTTATTTTAGTTTAGGTTTTTTATTTTAGTTTATTTTTTTAAGCTTAGGTTTATTTTTTAGTTGAGTTTTATTTTAATTTTATTTTTTAGGTTAAGGTTTTATTTTTTATTTTAGGATTAGGTTTAGATTTAGGTTTTTTTTTATATTTTTTTAGGTTTAGGTTTAAGGTTTTTATTTTATGTTTATTTTTAGGTTTTAATTTCCAGTTTAGGTCTAGGTTTATTTTTAGTTTATTTTATTTTATTTAGTTTACAGTTTAGGTTTAGGTTTAGGTTTTATTTATTATAGTTTATTTTATTTTATTTTAAGTTTAGGTTTATTATATTTTGTTTATTTTATTTTTATTTTAGGTTTAGGTTTTTTTAGTTAAGGGTTTAGGTTTTAATTTTAGGTTTATCTTTTAGCTTTAGGTTTTTATTTTGTTTTTATTTTAGGTTTATTTTATTTTAATATTACATTTAGTTTTTATTTTATTTAGGTTTTTTATTCTTACATTTATTTTATTTTTTAGTTTAGTTTAGGTTTTTATTTATTTTATTATAGTTTATTTTAATTAGTTTATTTTATTTTATTTTTATGTTTAGGTTTAGGCTTTAGTTTAAGTTTTTATTATATTGATTTATATTTATTTTATTTAGGTTTAGGTTGTTTTATTTATTTTATTTTTAGGTTTTAAAGTTTTTAGGGTTGGGCATTTAGGGTTTAGGGTTTATTGTTTTAGGTTTTAGGGTTTAGTGTTTAGGCTTTAGGGTTTAGGGTTTAGGATTTTTAGGGTTTAGGATTTAGGGTTTAGGGTTAGCTTAGGGTTTAGGGTCAGTTTAGGGTTTAAGATTAGTTTAGGATTTATGGTTTAGGGTTTTAGGGTTTTGGGTTTAGGATTTATGGTTTAGGGTTTAGGGTTAGTTTATGGTTTATGGTTTAGGATTTAGGGTTTAGGGCTTTTTAGGATTTATGGTTTAGGATTTAAGGGTATGGGTTTAGGGTTTACGGTTCAGTGTTAGTTTTAGGTTTTAGGGTTTAGGGTTTTTTTTTAAATTAAGTAAATCGACAGGTTTAAGTTTATTTACTTCAATTTTTATTTATTTCAGTTTATTTTATTTTTTATTTATAATTTGGTTTTATTTTTTATTTTTATTTTGTTTAGTTTATTTATTTCAGGTTTATTTATTTTAGTTTAAGCTTTTTATTTTAGTTTATTTTTTAGGTTTAGGTTTAAGTTTATGTTTATTTTTAGTTTTATCTTTTAGGTTTTTCTTTTATTTATTTAGGTATAGATTTTAGGTTTCTATTTTAGGATTTTGTATGTGTAGGTTTAGGTTTATTTTTAGTTTATTTTATTTTATTTAGTTTAGGGTTTAGGTTTAGTTTATTTTAAGTTTAGGTTTAGGTTTTATTTATTTTAGTTTAGTTTATTTTAGTTTTGGTTTATATTTATTTTATTTTGTTTATTTTAGGTTTAGAGTTTATGTTTTATTTTTTATTTTTTTAGGTTTTATTTTTTTGGTTTATCTTTTAGGTTTAGATTTTTATTTAATTTTTATTTTATTTTATTCTAGATTTTTTTTACATTTAGTTTTTATTTTATTTAAATTTTTCATTATCAGTTTTATTTTTTTAGTTTAGTTTAGGTTTTTATTTATTTTTGTTTAGTTTAGTTTATATTTTTTGGTTTAGATTTAAGTTTTAGTTTAGGTTTTTATTTCATTTAATTTTTTTTATTTTATTTCAGTTTAGGTTTAATTATTTATTTTATTTTATTCTAGGTTTTTTTTAGTTTAGCTTTTATTTTATTTAAGTTATTTATTTTTAAGTTTATTTCTTTAGTTTAGTTTAGGTTTTTATTTATTTTATTTTAGTTTAGTTTTTATTTTTTGGTTTAGATTTAGGTTTTAGTTTAGGTTTTTATTTTATTTAATTTTTTATTTTATTTTAGTTTAGGTTTATTTATTTATTTTATTTTTAGGTTTTATTTAGTTTAGGTTTAGGTTTTTTAGGGTTTAGGGTTTAGGGTTTAGGGTTTTAGGGTTTAGGGTTTAGGGTTTAGGGTTTAGGTTTAGGGTTCAGGTTTTAGTTTAGGGTTTATGGTTTTTCTTTAAGCAGACAACAAATTCAAATTCAACATTTCTTCTTTTCAATTTCATCAACCAAGTAACAAACCAGGGAAGTGATGAAATCAAATGACCTCCTTGGGGCAAGCTAAATCATGGTGTTCCCGGGATGTCCAAAGTATATACCCATTACCATTCAATCTTATATAACTCAACACATGAATAGAGAAAAGAGAACTCAACATTGATACACTTAAGTTATAAGCACATGCGTTTCTTATGTATTTATAACTGGCACCATAACACATATTATTATTCATTTATAAGCTTTTGAAAAGTACATTTGGATTTAATAGTTATTATAGCCATGCATATGTTAAATTAAATCAGCACATGAAGGCTTACCTAAAAGAAATCCATTTTATTTTACATGATTTTGAAAAGATGGACGCATGACTTCAAATGACATACCAAATTTAAAATGATTGGAAAGAGGATAATCAAATATAAGCATGTGATTTATTCAACCAAACTAATTCTTAAGGATAATCAAATTAAATAAGATATTTTAAAGCAAATCAAAGCTTCTTTATTAATTAAGTTTTGGATTTGATTTGATTTAAAGAGGAGAAGAGAAATCATCACTTGCTATTTTAAACCCATACCCACATTAGTGATTTGATTTAATTTAAAAAAATGTAATTAAGTTGATTTTATTGGTTAATTTAGTTGAACACTTAATTAGATGAATTAATTACCCTTACCTATGTCACCTTAAAGTAATTAACTAAATAATTATGAGCCAACATGATATGCATGGAAAATAAACTTGCAATGATCCTAGAAAAAAAAGGGGTCTAATGCAATTGGCTCATGATTAATAGTTAATTTGATTAAGGGACTTAATTAATTACTCTTATGGTTTTCCCACACATGTGGATTAACCATAATTTCATTAAACTCCTTTATGTTATTAAACACCTGAAGATCTACCCCATGATTTAATTAATTAAGGTCTGATGTGATTATGATTTCAATTTGATTAAGTGATTTAATTAATTAGTTAAATTTTAATTAACTTCATTTTCAAAATGGGTGAAATCAACTTACTGAAAGGGGTCACAACCTTACTCCTTAGTTCATTTAGTGTTGATCAATAATTAATAAACTTAATTAATAAATTTATTACTATTCATGGGATTAATTAAGCATTAATTAACGTAAAAGAGTAGTTAAGCTTTAATAAGTGAATTTTCCTAATTAAGTGAGCAATAAATTCCAAGAAAATCATGGGAGGCATAGGTTAATCATTTAAGTAATTAAAGAGTTATTAAGCTAATTAACTTTGTAATTAAACCTTAATTACTATCCAAGATTAGTTAAGATCATTGTAATTAATTGTCCTTTGAAATACCTTTAAAATGAGTATTTATTTGCACTTTTTCTTTGTCTATGATTTTTTATGATTTTGAGAAGTTTCAACCATTAAAAATGATTAATTAAACCTAATTAAAGCCTAATCCTATTGGCGCCATGTGGCGCGCTGACGAGGTGTGCTTTTCACTGGATTGGCTACTTAAAACTTACCTAACTCAATGCCTATGTGGCGGTAGCAGATACACTTTATTGTCCACCATCCAATCTAAGATGGGACAGTTACGATTAATCCCATAGCTTTATAAGATTAAATCAGATCGATTTAGCAGATCTAATCATGGCCATCCATTTCAATCATGTGGAATGGACGGTGCATGAATTAATGTCACACGAGTGTCGGAGAGTGGAGTCTGTCCAATTGCTCACTTGATTTGAGCTTACCCAAGCTCGGATCAACTCCAAAAGGATCCCACACCTTCACGACATCGATCGGAGGGAATCCAATGATCAAGATCACACGAGATGCAAGTTTTCTTCAAAAAGCTCCAACCCATTTTTGTCTAAGGATCAATTTTGGAAGCATACCTCATCGGAGTTCAAGACTGGTGGCTCGAATGATTAAGGAATCTTCATCTAGTGTAGACGAGGCCTTATTGAGCAATAATTGGATCAATTCCTCGACGTTCACTCGAATGGCCATGAACTGATAATTTTGAGCTCGGCTTTGATCTAAGTCCTACCTCTGGTGCATGAGAAGCTTGGGAAATGATTCGTTCTTGATCGACAAGGCCTAGGGAAGGTGTGTGCAAAGTTAATTTGAGCTTCATAGAGAAATGGGGAAGTTTGGTCAAAAATGGGAATTTCCTATTTTGGGACAGATGAGAATGGCATTTTTTGATCAAGGAACGAGCTTGGGAGCTTAGGGAATGGCTCTAGCGGCTAGTCTTGGGTAGCTAGGGCTCTAAGAAATGAATTTTGTGTGTGTTTGAGTGGAAACAAGAGGGTGTATAACCTTCATCATCTTGATCGAATAGTGGAATCAGGTTTAGCTTCTAATGGCCATCTGGCCATCTCAGGGAGTCATGGGTGGCAGGGAGGAGGTGAGTTAGCTTGGCTTGGTTTGTTCAAGGTGTGGAGGTGGCTGCCAAGGAGAACTTATGGGTGTCCTATGGGTTTCAAATGCTCTAATGGTGAGGGTGGGGTGATTTCTCCTCCCATGGGTCATGGCCGACCCAACCACACCTTAGGTCAGGTTGGGCAGCATCTTTGGTTTAAGTTTATGTTTTATTATTTTAGTTTAGGTTTAGGTTTATTTTATTTTGTTTATTTTTATTTTTATTTTAGGTTTAGGTTTTTTAGTTTAGGGGTTACGTTTTATATTTTATTTATTTTTAGGTTTATTTTTTAGGTTTATATTTTTATTTAGTATATTTTATATTATTATAAGTTTATTTTATTTTTATTTTATGTTTAGTTTTTATTTTATTTAGGTTTTTTATTCTTAGGCTTATTTTTTTTAGTTTAGTTTAGATTTTTATTAAATTTAGGTTTAGGTTCTTTTATTTATTTTATTTTAAGGTTTTATTTAGTTTAAGTTTAGGTTTTCAAGATTTTACGGTTTAGGGTTTAGGTTTTAGGGTTTTAGGATTTAGGGTTTAGGGTTAAGGTTTAGGGATTAGGTTTTAGGGTTTAATGTTTAGGTTTTAAGGTTTAGGGATTAGCGTTTGGGGTTTAGGGTGTAAGGTTTAGAGTTAGCTTAGGGTTTAAGGTTAATTTAGGGCTTAAGGTTTAGTCTTTAGTGTTTAGGGTTTTTAGGGTTTAGGGTTTAGTGTTTAGGGTTAGTTTAGGGTTTAGGGATTAAGGTTTGAGGATTTAGGATTTAGGGTTTAGGGTTAGGGTTTAAGGTTTAGGGTTTTGGGTTAAGGGTTTTGGGTTAAGGGTTCATTATTTAAGGTTTAGGGTTTAGGGTTGTGGGGATTCTAGGTTTAGGGTTTATGGTTTAGGGTCTAGGATTTAGGATTTAGGGTTTTTTTAAAAAGAAATTAAGTAAACTGGTAGGTTTAGGTTTATTTAGTTTATTTACTCTATTTATTATTTATTTTTATTTAGGTTTATTTTTTATTTAGCTTAGTTTATTTATTTTAGATTAGGTTTTTTATTTTAGTTTATTTTTTAGGATTAGATTTAGGTTTATGCTTATTTTTTGGATTAGTTCTATTTTTATTTTATTTTTTAGGTTTAGGTTTTTATTTTATTTTTTTTAGGTTTAAGTGTTAGGTTTATTTTTATGTTTAAATTTTTAGTTTAGGTTTATTTTAAGTTTATTTTATTTTATTTTGTTCACGGTTTATGTTTAGTTTATTTTAGGTTTAGGTTTAGGTTTTATTTAATTTATTTTAATTTATTTTAGTTTAAGTTTAGGTTTATTTTATTTTGTTTATTTTAGATTTAGGTTTTTTTTAAGTTCAGGGTTTAGGCTTTATTTTTTATTTATTTTTAGGTTTATTTTTTAAGTTTAGGCTTTTATTCAATTTTTATTTTATTTTATTTTAGGTTTATTTTATTTTTATTTTTTGTTTAGTTTTTATTTTATTTAGGTTTTTTATTTTTAGGTTTATATTATATTTTAGTTTAGTTTTATTTTTATGTATTTATTTATTTTATTTTAGTTTAGTTTTTATTTTTTTTATTTTACTTTTAGGTTTAGGTTGAGGTTAAGGTTTTGGTTTAGGTTTAAGTCATAGGTTAGGTTTTTATTTTATTTTATTTAGGTTTAGGTTTATTTATTTGTTTAATTTTTAGGTTTTGTTTAGTTTAAGTTTAGGTATTTAAGTTTTTAGGGTTTAGGGTTTAGGGTTTGCGGTTTAGGGTTTAGGGTTTAGGATTATAGGTTTTAGGGTTTAGGGTTTAGGGTTTAGGGTTTTGGGTTGTAGGTTTTAGGGTTTATGATTTAGGATTTACTATTTAGGGTTTAGAATTTAGGTTTTAGGGTTTTAGGGTTTATAGTTTAGGGTTTAGGTTTAGGGTTTAGGGTTTAGGGTTAGTTTTAGGATTTAGTGTTTAGGGTTATGGAATTTTTTAAAATTAAGTAAACTGATGGGTTTATGTTTAATTAGTTTATTTAGTTTATATTTTATTCATTTTAGTTTATTTAAGTTTATTTTTAATTTTACTTAGTTTAGTTTATTTATTTTAGGTTTATTTATTTTAGTTGAAGTTTTTTTATTTTAGTTTAATTTTTTAGGTTTGGGTTCATTATTTTAGTTTAGTTTTAGTTTTATTTTATTTTTTTAAGTTTAGGTTTTATTTTATATTTTTAAGCTTAGGTTAAGGTTTTTATTTTATTTTCTTAGGTTAAGGTTTTAGTGTTTTATTTTAGGTTTTATTTGAGGTTTTATTTTTTAGTTTAGGCTTATGTTTATTTTTAATTTATTTTATTTTATTTAGGGTTTTAGTTTGGGTTTAGGTTTAGTTTATTTTAGGTTTAGGTTTAGGTTTTATTTATTTTACTTTAGTTTATTTTAGTTTAGCTTTAGGTTTATTTTATTTTTATTTTAAGTTTAGGTTTTATTTTTAGTTTAGGCTTTAAGTTTTATTTCTAATTTTTTTAGGTTTATTTTTTATGTTTATGTTTTTATTTAGTATTTATTTTTTATTTTACGTTTATTTTATTTTTATTTTACATATAGTTTTTCTTTTATTTATGTTTTTTTTATTTTTTTAAGTTTAGTTTAGGTTTTTGTTTATTTTATTTTAGTTTAGTTTTTATTTTTTATTTTATTTTCTTTTTAGGTTTAAGATTAGGTTTATTTTTACTTTAGGTTTTTTTTGTTTTATTTTGGTTAAGATTTTTTATTTATTTTATTTTTAGATTTTATTTAGTTTAGGTTTAGGTTTTTAGCTTTTTAGGGTTTCGGGTTTAGGGTTAGGGGTTTAGGGTTTAGGGTTTAGGGTTTAGGTTTTAGGGTTTAGGGTTTAGGGTTTTTAAGGTTTAAGGTTTAAGGTTTAGGGTTTAGAGTTTAGATTTTAGGTCTAAGGTTCAAGTTTTAGTTTAAGGTTTGGGGTTTTTGGCTTTTTTTTAATAGAGAACAAATTCAGATTCGACATTTCTTCTTTTCGAACTCATCGGCCAAGTAACAGACCAAGTTTTCTAAAACACAAATGATGACGTAGATAAAAAATGTGCATTCATAGAGTAAATCTATAACCATAGATAACTAGAACTGTCTCTACTGTAAAGGAAGTTCAATAAGCAGCTGATCGAATTGGCCGTTCTTCAGTTTCTCTAGTTCCCATCAGAACCACCCCAACCTATCGAGTAGCGGGATCAACCATCATATCCCTCCGCCACCACCACTAAAGTCTGCCTCAATAACCACCACTACTCCGACCATAACCTTCATATCCACAAGCACATCTAGATCGCCCCTCCCCCCCCCCCCATTGTGATAATGTGACCTCTGCCTTCACCATTGTCAAATTTAGGGAACGGTTGATGGTGATGTTCTGATCAAAGTTCTACCCATTTTTAGAGTTTAGGTTTAGGTCCATTAGGTTTTAGGGGTTTAGGTTTGTTTTTTAATTTATTTATTTACTTTAGGTTTAGGTTTAGTGTTTGGGGTTTAGGGTTTAGGGTTTAGCATTTAGGCTTTAGGGTTCAAGGTTTAGGGTTTTAGGCTTTATGCTTTTAGGATTTAAGGTTTATGGTTAGGGTTTAGGGTTTAGGGTTTAAGATTTTTAAGGGTTTATGGTTGTCGGTTTAATGTTATAGGTTTAGGGTTCAGGGTTTAGGGTTAGTTTAGGGTTTACAGTTTAGGGTTTAGGGTTTAGGATTTAGGTTTTAGGGTTTTTTTTCAAAAAAAAAATTAATTAAACTGGTAGGTTTCAGTTTATTTAGTTTACTTAGTTTACTTTTTATTTTTTTTAAGTTATTTTATTTTTTCTTTTTACTTAAGTTTATTTTTTTAATTTAGGTTTATTTTTAATTTTTATTTAGTTTATTTTATTTATTTTAGGTTCATTTATTTTAGTTTAAGTTTTATTTTTTTAGTTTAAGTTTAAGTTTATTTTTAGTTTAATTTATTTTAATTAGTTATGGTTTAGGTTAAGTTTATTTTAGGTTTAGGTTTAGGTTTTATTTATTTTAGTTTAGTTTATTTTAGTTTATTTTTTTATTTAGTTTAAGGATTAGGTTTAGTTTATTTCAGCTTTAAGTTTAGGTTTTATTTATTTTAGTTTAGTTTATTTTAGTTTATGTTTAGGTTTATTTTTTTTTATTTTAGGTTTAGGCTATTTTTTTTTTAGTTTAGGATTTAGGCTTTATTTTTATTTATTTTAGGTTTATGTTTAGCTTTATTTTTTTTAGGTTTAGGTTTTTTTTGTTTTTTAGGTTTATTTTATTTTTTATTTTCGTTTAGTTTTATTTTATTTAGGTTTTATTTTTTAGGTTTATTTTATTTATTTAGTTTAGTTTAGGTTTTTATTTATTTTATTTTAGTTTAGTTTTTATTTTTTATTTATTTTATCCTTATGTTTAGGTTGAGGTATAGGTTTAGGTTTAGGTCTTAGTTTATGTTTTTATTTTATTTTATTTTTTTATTTTATTTAGGTTTAGGTTTATATGTTTATTTTATGTTTACATTTTATTTAGTTTAGATTTAGGTTTTTATGTTTTTAGGGTTTAGGGTTTAGGGTTTAGGGTTTAGGGATTAGGGTTGGGGGTTTAGGGTTTAGGGTTTAGGCTTGTAGGTTTTAGGGTTTGGGGTTTAGGGTTTAGGGTTAGGGTTTTTTTTTGTGAAACCCCATATAGGGGGAATTTTATTGCCACAAAAAGAGGGTTACAAGGTCCTTAAGAGGGGATAAACTCCAAAACTATTACTCAAAGAGCTACAGTCAGCCTAGGGAGTAAATCGCCTATCTAAGTACATCCAAAAGCAAAATAAAAGAGAAAATGAAAGCAAAAGATACAAAATGATTAACATAGAGAAGCCAATGGATAAATTTGGGCCTAAGCTCTTAACGATGAGAGAATGCATGCCACTCGGGAGCAAACCTGCAAGAGAAAGAGAAAAATGCATCTGTAAATATGTAGAAAGGTAAAAATTAGCACAGTTAGAGTAATACAAACAAAGTGGAAGGTAAAAGCGCATAAAGAGAAAATTATAGAGAAGTGTGTGAGAGAAGGCTCAGTGTCACACAAATTGAGGATGCAAATATGAGCATCCAAACTTCAGCGGAAGGGTTACATCACAAGAGCTACTACCAAATCAAAAAGGAGTGAAATCATCACAACCATCATTGCCTACAAACCTATGGGAAAATAGCAGCCATTTGTTGAAAGTCTTATGAGCTTGAGTACCTGCAAACCTAAACAAAGCCATATACTCTATAGAAAAGGAGACAAAAAAGAGCGGAATGCGAAAGGGATTATCCCAGACATGATAAGTATCACCAATATAGTCACCATAGCATGAGAATCCCTACCCATATAAAAATGAACCATTTTGGCTAAATCCACCTTATTAATACTAGATCCAAATGTAAAATTAAGCCAGCAGGAAAACCCACCACAAGTAAATAATAAAAAAAGCCAAGCAGAAGATAGAAACAATAGACAACCAGCTGAAAAGCCTGCTGAATTCCTACTAAGCATATCAATTAGCATGTAAATAACACCATCCCAAATCATATGAAACTTATAGGCCAAGAATACAACCCATAGAAAGGTGCCCATTCAGAATTAACAATGTAGAAGTTAATAATCCCCTTGTTAATAACATAATCACAACAACACCATCAATAATCATATGAAACTTACAGGCCAGGAATACAGCCCAGGAATACAACCCATAAAAATGATACCCATTCAGAATAAATAATGCAGATGTTAACAAACACCAAGTTAATAGCGTAAACATAATAGGAACTGCTCAAGTCTAACAGAACCAAGATGGGAATCGATGGCGATTAGATAAACCGAAGCCACGGTGATAAGGCACCACCGCAAACAACACAAAAAATAATCAGGAGAAACAACCCATGCTTTGTTGGGCATAAAACTCGATAATCCAGTCATCCAACAACCAAGACAGCAAACCAAGATAGCAAACCAAATGTTGTACCCAACAGAGGGTAATCCAGTTAGTAACAATAGTATTACATAGACCCAAAATGGGGATCGGAATAAAACCATCATTAAAATCTTTCAAGACAAGGAAAAGTAGACCAGTATCTAATCCAACATTATTAGTAAAATCAAGATGAAAGGAAGGCAAGAAGCAAATCCAATCTTGCAAAGAAACAGTGGTAATAACAGGTAAATTAAACATTCTTCCCTTACAGGTTGAGGAAGGGGGGTTGGTGAGCAAAACAGGAGCCACAACCCTATTTAAGAGGGAAATACAAATAAAGTAGGGCCCACCATGAAGCTATGAAAATCATAGTAAACCAAGCTACAACAGACATGAGCCTCCAATCTGGTGTAGAATAAAAAATCAGTTCAAGAATAGGCAACAAGAAAAAAGAGACAGGAAATAGCCTCAATCGTGAAAAGAAAAGCAAAATACAGTAAGTCCCAAAAAATAGTATTGATGGCAAGCAATCCATCCCTGCAGATCAGAAAATAAGACATCTCCATCCAGCAGGTTAGGGAAATAGAAAGCACATTTCCATTAGCAAGGGAAACAATAGATATAGTAAGACCCAAAAAAAAAGATAATTAATAGCCAGCGGCGAGATGCTAGATCACTGTCAGAAAAGATTATCAAGGAAATGCATAAGCAAAATGAAGAGGAGCAACAACAATAAACAAAAGATAAACAAAAGATGACCATACATATAAAACAAAGTAATCCAAGTTGTAATCAGGCCAAAACCTAGATTGAAATTAGTTTCTGAGGTAAGGAAGTCCAAAATTGTCCATATTAACCAATCCATGCAAATGTTTAGGAAGTGTAAGCTGATCAAAAAATTTTATTCCATCTAATCTAGCACCAGATTAGCAATGTAATCAGCACACGCATTACCTTCATGCCAAACATGAGTGATTTTAAAATAGAGTTGAGTTAGGAGAGCTCTAGTATGCTTTAGGAGGTAGTATAATTCTGAATTTCCCACTTTGGTGGAAGTCAACAGATCAATCAGCAATAGGGCATCCACCTCAATCCAAATATTGAGCCAACCTTTTTGTAGGCAAATCTCAATAGCTTTGTTATGACCATTAGCTCTGAAAGAGACAACATGTAGTAAGAGGATAAGCAAAGGCACATAAAACTTTTCCATTAAGGTTTCTGAAAATTCCACCACAGCCAGAAGCATTTTGAGAAACGGAGCCATCAATATTAATATTAATAATATTATCATGAGGTTTTTTTCTAATACATAATCTTATCATCTTTACAGTTAGGATGGTCTGGCAGGTTAAAACCCAATTTATTGGCCACAAATTTATATCCTTTAAATTGATTGTAGTTAATTAAACTAGCATTAAATAAAGCATGGATTTAATGTTTAATTCTAGTAATTATCCTCTTATGGTTCATAAGAATCCCATGATGTTTTGCATCATTAATGCCCATCCATATGAACCATATAAGAGTGATAGAAGTTATCACTTTAATGTGGCCTTTAATAGTGTTTTCAAAATAAACCTCAAGAAGTTGATAAAGAGTTAAGGAGCCATTGAATTTGTTAATATTAAAAAAATCATCATACCAAACCCAAAGTTTGGAAGCAATGGCTCCGTTAACAAATACATGATTGACATTCTCAATGTGAAAGCAGCAGTAGCATTTTGAAGGTAAGTAAAAACCTTTACCCCACATCAAGGAATTAACAGGGATGAAATTTTTTAAAATTGTCCAAGTTAGAATAGAGTAAGAAATAGGGATAGTGTTACTCCAAAGTTTAAAAAACACATTAGAGAAATCATGAGCTTCTCAAATACGAATCTAGACATCTTTAAGGTTGAAGTCACCATTTTGAGAAAGCTAAAAAAGAATCTGATCATGATTGCTAGGGATGATAGGGATGGTAATAAGCTTATCTATGATAGGGGTATTATTAGTAAGTTTACTATTGTTCCACTTATTATTCTGCCAAAAAGAGATCACTTTAATAGCAGCAGTGGAGTGGGTAGAAAGTAAATCATCAACAGAGCCACTTCCAATCCAATTATCTTGCCAAAAGAAGGAAGTTCCAGAGTTAATCCCACATGAAATTAAGGTTTCAGTCACCCATTTGATGGAACAAAGTCTTTTCCATACATGAGAATCTCCCACTTTTTAAGGGCAAATGAGAGGGTGCTTACCCTGGCAATATTTAGCAATCATGAATTTAGCCCAAAGACTCTTATTGCTCCTAAAATTCCACCAAAGTTTATAAGAAAAAGCAGTGATAGCTTCCATGATAGGCTTATTAAACCTTGACAAGAGTGCCACGACTTTTATACCAAGAGGTCAATGCATTCTTTTAGTAGAATTGTAGAACTAGAAGAATTTATTAAGGGCTCAATTACATTAATGGTAGAATTGAATTGACATAATTTTGAATAAGATATAAAGGCATGGAGTTAAGGGTACTCTTAATCAAAGTGAGCCTACCACCAAATGAGAGTAAATGAAATTCCCAAATAAAAAATTTTATTAGAGATTTTTTGGATTAACTCATCAAAAGATGTGATCTTTTCGACCTTTAAAAGAGAGCACCAAGATATTTAATAGGAAGTTGTTGTGAAAATTAGTGATACTCAAGATTTGGTTGATCTTATTACTAGAGATTTTATAGGAAGGAATAAAACAACTTTTGCCTTCATTAAGAAAGAGACCACTTTCGTTTCCAAATTTATTTAAAAATTTCTTAATATTTTTAATGTGATGAATAGAGGCATTGCAAAAGAAAATGAAATCATCAGCAAAACTAAGATGAGAGAGAGGAAAAGCACCTTGAGTTCTAAAAGACATGCTTGGATTATTATTGAAAAGGTCATGAAGGCTCCTCGAAAGATATTCAATAGCAATAATAAAAAGAGAGGGATACAAGGGATCCCCTTGTCTCAAGCCATGCATAGAAGGGAAAAACCTAAGGCCTTGCCATTTAGGATAACAGAGAACCAAACATTGCTAATAAAATTTTTAATGAGGTAGATAAATTTATCAGAAAAATAAAACAAATGAAGAATTTGAAAGAGGAAATTCCAAGAGAGGTTGTCAAAAGCTTTAGAGATGTCTAATTTGAATAGGATGTTACCACCTCTAATAGAAGCATCCAGATCATGAATCAGCTCTTGTGCAAGAAGAATGTTATCAGATATAGCTCTACCTTTAACAAAACTAGTTTGGTTGAGAGAAATAATTTTAGGAAGCAGAGGACTAATTATATTGGCAATCAATTTAACAATTAGTTTATGAAAGAAGGTGCAAAGCCTGATAGGTCTGAAATCACCCCAAGATTCAGGATTATTAATTTTAGGAATGAGGATAATGGAAGTGCTAGAAAAATATCTAGGTAAGGGATTTCCATTAAAGAAATCAATGATAGCATCGACTAAATCAGACTTAATAATAGGCCAACAATGCTGAAAAAGTTGTGTCGTGTAGCCTTCAGGGCTAGCAATAGATTCAACGTACATGCTAGTAAGAATTCTACAATCTCTGCTTCTGTAGGAACCATATTAAGCAAGTGATTGTCATCATTAGTAATTGTTGAGGGAATCAAGTGGGAGTTGGAGATAGCTTCTAAAAGAAGGTTCTTATTCAATAAGTTTTTAAAATGATGGGTGATAGAATCTTTAATATCATTATTATCAGCGAACCAATTATCATTATCACTTTTAATTTTTTTAATAGAGTTTAATGCTCTCTTTTTTTGGAAAAGAGCATGGAAATATCTAGTATTTCTATCGCCATCAGCAATATGCTTGCTAGTAGCCTTTTGCTGCTAATAGGTTTCTTCCATATTCTGATTGATAACCGAGTTATCTTTGGCTTCATTCAAGTCCTCAAGTCCTCAAGTCCTCAAGTTTAGTGGAATCAGTCAAAACAACATTTTCAAGAGAACAAACCAATTGTTCAATGTTTTGATATTGGCAAAGAGATTTTAAAATGATGCTTGTTCCACCAATTAAGGTTTTGTTTAAGCCTTTTAAGCTTAATCCAGAGGTGAATCATGCCCTTAATAGAATTATCAGGGAGAAGGGGGGCCATCCAGTTGATGGTGACAACATTTAAGAAATCAATGTGTTGGATCCACATATTTTGGAATCTAAAAGAGGTAGAGGAGGTTAATCTATTAGAGGGATTTTTGATAGATATCAAAAGAGGAGCATGATCAGACAAAGTTCTGCTCAAATGTTCAATTGAAGTATGAGGCCATTGATTGATCCAGAGAGAATTAAAAAGAATCCTGTCTAGCCGTTGCTAGAGTCTAGAGTAATGTCAAGTATAATCCGAACCTGAATAGCCAATATCAATTAGATTGCAAATCAAGAATCATATTAGAAAAGTCTTCCATGGAATGAATGTTAGGAGAGAAACCTCCCCTTCTTTCTAAGGAAGAGAGAATAGTGTTAAAATCACCCCCTACCAACCAGGGTTTGTTGACCGAGGAGGCAAAGGTTCTTAAATTTTTCTAAAGGATGTTCTTACCTGCTCTATTATAAGAAGCATAAATAAAGGAACCTAGAGCATAGAAATCACCCAATGAGATGTGGACATTAACCAATTGTTGAAGATCATCAAGGATAGATATATTGACTAAATTATTCCAAAAATACCAAATTTTATTACTAATATTATAAAATAAGTTGTGAAAGCTGAGCATTCTAGCAACATGGTTGACCTTAGAAGAGTGTATGAAAGGTTCAATAACAACAAGTAAGTTTATGTTATGAATACGGTAGAGACTTCTAATACGGTTGCGGACAATGAGAGTCCCAATACCTCAAAAATTCCAAATTAGTAAGTTGATCATAATAAAATAAGAAAAGAAAAGAAAAGTGATAACTAAAGATATAATAAAGTAAGAAGAAAAGGGAAATAGAAACATTTATTTATGGGAAGTTAGGGTAGATCTAGTAGTTCTAGTGGAGCTATTAGTGAACATTCTTGCTTTAAGTGATTTTTTTTAAAACAGTTTGAAAAGGTCTATCTTTGTCCAAAGAATCACCATCCAAGAGAGACTGATTTGTAATATTCAGAATAGGACCTGTATCAGTCAAAGAATTTTTAATGGTAATTTCCCCTTCCTCAATAAAATTTGAGAGTGGGTTAGCGTATTATCACTCTCAAGAGTAGGAGAAGGACAGGTTGTGAAGCCATTAATAGTGCATATTTCAGGATCAATTCTGGAATTAATTTTCAGATTTTTTTCATCATCAAAGGATCAGCTCCAGAATTTATTTTTAGATCTTGTTCCAACCTCAAATTTCCATTCAAATCACCACTAAGGTTCATATGAGTCTCCTCATGTTCACTAGCCAAGAGGGGTAGGTTAGACTGAATCAAGGTATTATCTTGAGGAGGAAAATTATTACAATTAGAAGGACTGATAATGAAGCTATCATTTGCCTCTTCAAGAACCTCATTAGCAGTGTCTTTAACTTGCTCATATTATTCTCCATTAGACAAAGTAGTGGATACAAAAGGAGTAGGGGTAGGGGTAGGATTCCCATTTTGAGTGACCTTAGACACATAAGTAAATTTATTGACTTTATCTTTTGATAGAGTAGGATTAGGATCAGGAAAATTTTTCTTTTTAAGTTGTGGATGTAACACAAAACATTCAGAATGATCGTGGCAATGAATTTTACAGTGTGTGCAAAAATAGAAAAATTCCCAAATTCAACTTTTTTATTATAACCGAACTTCTCAGAGCCAATCCAAACTTCTTTAGGATACTTTTTAGAGATATCAATTTCAACCAAAATACAAGCAATAGAAGGTCATGATCTCACAGCAGTGGCCTGATCAATTTGAAGAGGCCAACCAAAGAGAGCCCCAACTGTAAAGAGAACTTGATGTGTAACATAATGTATTCTCATATTAGGAAGAGCTAACCATATAGGAATAATTGGGGATTCCTATTTTATATCAAAAATAGGAGACCATTTTAGAAGTCGCATTTGATAATTAAAAACAAAGTAAGAGCGACGTGCAAAAACTCTTGAATAATCTAAGTCATTAGAGAGCTGAATTAGAACATGCCTTGGATCAATCTATTCGACAGTGAAAGCACCTAAAAGCTTAAGACTATGAAAAAAAGATTGGATGTTATCGAGAGTTGGCCATCATAAGGAAAATTTACTAACTAAAGTGAATTCATAAGGCTTCGCCAACTTTTCCACATCTAGGTCCGAACACATAATCGCTAGCATGCCATAAAATGAGGTCGAGATCAAGTTCACCAAAGCATTAGGGGAAACGTTCTTACCAGATAATGCATTCTTAAAGGACTTAACTGCGTACAAAGTAGCAGATGTTTTTGGATCCATAATTCCATGTAATTCTGATGCCCGAGCCGACACCTCCAATATGGAGAATCTCAGCTACGCAGTAAGCGATTCTTCCACCATTGAATTAGCAAAGGGAATCTCACATGAGAGGCCAATCAGAGATAAATGATCAAAGAAATCGATCGATAATAATCAAAAATTGGCCAAACTGCAAGGAAATCAAAATCAGAGGAAGGGAAAAATGCAATCGCCAGAGAGCTGGGTTTAGGGTTTAGGGTTTAGGGTTTAAGTTTTAGGGTTTAGGGTTTAAGTTTTATGATTTTAGGGTTTAGGGTTTAGGGTTTAGGGATTTTAGGGTTTAAGGTTTATGGTTTAGGGTTTAGGTTTTAGGTCTAGGGTTCAGGTTTTAGTTTAGGGTTAAGGATTTTTTATTTTTTTTAACAGAGAACAAATTCATATTCAACATTTCTTCTTTTTGAATTTATCAACCAAGTAACACACTGATAAATGAGACATCAGAAAAGATACAGTTCCATAAGTAGCTAATTGGATTGATCGTTCTTCAATTTCTCTAGTTCCCATCAGAATCACCCCAGCCTCTCGAGTAGCGGGATCCACTATCATATCCCTCTCCCACTACCATGGTTGTAACCTTCATCACTCCTCTAGCATCGATAACCACCACCTCCAGATCCAGCAACACCTTTAGATCCCCCACCATCACTGTGATAATCACTGCCTCCACCTTCACCTCCATCGCCAAATCTAGACTGAGGCTGGGTGCCAATGATGTACCTACTGTTAAAGTTCTGCCCATTCTTAGAGTTTAGGTTTAAATCTATTTGGTTTTAGAGTTTAAGTTTATTTTTTAATTTATTTATTCACTTTAGGTTTATGTTTAGGGTTTTGGGTTTAAGGTTTAGGGTTTAGGCTTTAGGGTTTAAGATTTAGGGTTTAGGCTTTTAGGGTTTATGCTTTTAGGGTTTAGGGTTAGGGTTTAAGGTTTAGGATTTAGGGTTTTGGGTTTGGGGTTTAGGGTTTTAGGTTTTAGGGTTTAGGATTTAGGGTTATAGGTTTAGGGTTTAGTGTTTAGGATTTAGGGTTAGTTTTAGGGTTTAGGGTTTAGGGTTAGGGTTTTTTAATATATTTTCTTATTTTTTAATTTTCCTACTTTTGGGGTTTAGTGTTTAGGGTTTAAGTTTTAGGTTTAAGGTTCAGGTTTTAGTTTAGGTTTTAGGATTTTCATTAATAGTGAACAAATTCAGATTCAATATTTCTTCTTTTTGATTTCATTAACCAAGTAACACACCAAGTTTTCTAAGACATAACGACATAGATAAAAAATGAGCAGGCATAAAGAAAATAAAAAACCCTAGATAACTAGAACTATCTTTATTGTAAAGATATATTTCCATAAGTAGCAAATCGGATCAGCTGTTCTTGAGTTTCTCTAGTTCCCATCAGAACCACCCTTGCCTGTCGAGCAGCGGATCCACCATCATATCCCCGATCTCTCCCTCTTCCACCATCATGGTTGTAACCTCTATCGCTCCTCCCACCTCTATAAATTCCACTACTCTGACCACCACCTCCATATCCATAAGGTCCTTCATATCCCCTACCACCACTGCGATAGCTACCTCTACCTTTGCTTCCACCACCAGATCTTGACTGAGCCTGATTGATGGTGATGTTCCTACCGTCAAGATTCTTCCCATTTTTAGGGCTTTCATTTAGGTTTAGGCTTATTAGGTTTTATGGTTTAGGTTTATTTTATCAGTTATTTAGTCACTTTGGGTTTAGGTTTAAGGTTTTGAGTATAACGTTTAGGGTTAGGGTTTAGGGTTTAGGGTTTAGGGTTAAGGTTTAACGAATTAGGTTTTAGGGTTTAGTGTTTAGGGTTTAGGATTTAGGGTTTCTGGTTTATGATTTTTGATTTTGTGTTTTGGGTTTAGGGTTTGGGGTTTATGGTTTTAGGGTTTAGGGTTTAGGTTTTAGGGTTTAGGATTTAGGTTTAGGGTTCAGGTTTTAGTTTAGGATTTAAGGTTTTTGGTTTTTTTTAACAGAGAATAAATTTAGATTCAAGGTTTCTTTTTTTTCATTTTATCAACCAAGTAACACACCTAGTTTTCTAAGACACAAGCAGCGACATAGATAAAAAATGAGCATGCATATAGCAAATCAAAAACATTAGATAGCTAGACCGTCTGTATTATAAACACATAGATTTATAAGCAGCAGATCAGATCGGTTGTTCTTTAATTTTTACAATTCCCATCAGAACCACCCTTGCTTCTTAAGTAGCAGGATCCACCATCATATCCTCGATCTCTCCCTTCGTCGCCACCATGGTTGTAACCTTCGTCGCTCCTCCCACCTCCTTAACCACCACTGCTCTGACCAACACCTCCATATCCACCAACACCTTCAGATTTCCCATCACAACTATGATAACTGCTGTCTACTCCTTCACCTACACCACCAGATCTAGACTTAACCTGGTTGATGGTGATGTTCTTACCATCAAGGTTCTACTCATTCTGAGGGTTTTTATTTAGGTTTAGTTTTGTTTTTTAATTTATTTAGTTACTTTAGGTTTAGGTTTAGGGATTGGGGTTTAGGGTTTAGGGTTATGGTATAGGGTTTAGGGTTTAGGGTTTAGAGTTTAGGGGTTTTTTTTTAACTCAAATGATTCCTTAACAAACAAGAAATTACCAATTCAAATAAGACATTATCCTTTAACAACTAATAAATTAGGATAAAATAAATTGCAATTAAAAAATTCACAAAAATAGTATTTCACAAAATTATTTAACTCTGAGAGACAATAAAATTTTATTTTATAGAAGGCCAACAAAGCTTAGTTGAACAATCTAAAACCCATATCATCATCAGATTCCTCAACAGGCTCTTCCATCTTTTCTTCCACTATAGCAGCTGGATAAGGAGTAACAGAAGCATCAAATGCAGTAGCCACATCAAATTTACTAGGATCCTTCAAATACTTTTTAACCTTTTCATCTTGTGGGTAAGTTTAATCGGTGGCAATCATGATAGTGAGGACATTCTTGTAAGCATTGATGAACATGTGGGGCACTATAGCAAGGGTGGGATAAGAGAGGGCCAGTGAGTGAGAAGTGATCATTGAAAGCCTTGCCAAAAACTTCTCGATCAGATCATCTTCGGTGAGGTTAAGCACGTCAGGACTCAACACCGAACCATCATCATGTACAGACTGGATGACAAGGCCATAAGAGAATGGACTAATCCCTAGCTGGGCAAGGAGAGCATCCTCTGAGGATCGCACCTTATTTCCTTTTTTAATCAGCTCAACCATGGTGATAATTTTAATAGTACCCTTGTTAATCTTAGTTGGGTTGTTGAGAACCAAAAAGAAAGAAGTCTATGAAGGATCCAGACCAGTGTTTCCTGGAGGAACCACAAAATCAATAAGTGCAAGAAGACCAACATGGACAGGAGTATCAACTTTGTATTTCACAACCTCTTCGCTGACTTCTTTAAGATCACCTTTCATAAAAATCAGCTCAATCGGGGTTTAGGGTTTAGGGTTTAGGGTTTTAGGGTTTAGGGTTTAGGGTTAGGATTTAGGTTTAGGGTTTAGGGTTTAGGGCTTAGGTTTTTTAGTTTAGTTAGGGTTTTAGAGTTTAGGGTTTAGGTTTATGGTCTAAGTTTAGTTGTATGTTTGTGGTTTAGTTTAGGTTTACCTTTTTAAAAAACTAAGTAAACTAGTAGGTTTAGGTTCATTTAGTTTATTTAGCATATTTTGTATTTATTTTAGTGTATATTATTTTATATTTTTATTTAGGTTTATTTTTTATTTAGTTTAGTTTATTTATTTTTAGTTTAGGGTTTTTATTTAAGTTTATTTTTTTAGGTTTAGGTTAGGGTTTAGGTTTATTTTTATGTTGAGTCATATTTTTATTTTATTTTTCAAGTTTATGTTTTTATTTTTATTTTTTTTTAGGTTTAGGTTTTTATTTTATTTCTTTAGGTTTAGGTTTTAAGTTTTCATTTTAGGTTTATTTTTAGGTATTATTTTTTTAGTGTAGGTTTAGGTTTATTTTAGTTTATTTTATTTATTTAGTTTGGGTTTAGGTTTGGTTTAGTTTAATTTGTTTAGGTTTAGGTTTTATTTTTAGTTTAGTTTATTTTAATTTAGGTTGAGGTTTCTTTTATTTTATTTATTTTATTTTTATTTTAGGTTTAGTTTTTTTTTAGTTTAGGGTGTAGGTTTTATTTTTTATTTACTTTTAGGTTTATTTTTTATGTTTAATTTTTATTTTAAGTTTTTTTATTTTTGTTTTACGTTCAATTTTTATTTTATTTAGGTTTTTTATTCTTAGGTTTATTTTATTTTTTAGTTTTGTTTAGGTTTTTATTTATTTTATTTTTGTTTTATTTTATTTTTTATTTTATTTTATTTGTTGGTTTAAGTTTAGGTTTTAGTTTAGGTTTTTTTATTAATTTTATTTTTAGATTTTATTTAGTTTAGGTTTAGGTTTTCAGGTTTTTAGGGTTTAGGGTTTTGGGCTTAAGGTTTAGGGTTTAATGGTTTAGGGTTTAGGGTTTAGTGTTTAGGCTTCAGGGTTTAGGATTTTTAGGGATTAAGGTTTAGGGTTTAGGGTTTAGGGTTTAAGATTTAGGGTTTGGGGTTTAGGATTTTAAGGTTTAATGTTTAGGGTTTAGGGTTATTTTAGGGTTTAGCCTTTAAGGTTAGGGGTTTTTTTTATTTTTTTATTATTAGGGTTTAGGGTTTATGGTCTATGTTTAGGATTTAGGTTTTACTATAGGGTTTAGGGTTTTGTTTTTTTAAGAGAATAAATTGATTCAATATTTCTTCTTTTGATTTCATCAAACAAGTAACACACCAAGTTCTCTAAGACAAGCGTGACATAGATCAAAAATAGGCACACATAAAGAAAATCAAAAACCTTAGATAACTAGAACTATCTCTACTGTAAAGACACAGTTGCATAAGCATTAGTCAGATCAGCCATTCTTCAATTTCTCTAGTTCCCATCAGAACCACCTAAGCCTCCTGAGTAGCAGGATCCACCATCATATCCCAGATCTCTTTCTCCACCACCACCAGTGTAACCTCCCTCCTCTCCTCCGCCTCCATAACCACCACTACTCCACCACCACCTCCATATCCACCACCAGTTGTAACCTCCATCCCTCCTCCTGCCTCTATAACCACCAGTGCTCGGAACACCACCTCCATATCCACCTGCACCTCCAGATTGGCCACCACCACTACGATAACCGCCACCTTCACCTTCGTCTCCACCACTAGATCTAGACTAAGCTTGGTTGACGGTGATGTTCCTGCCGTTAAGGTTCTGCCCATTCTTAGGGTTTAGGTTTATTAGGTTTTTGGATTTAGGTTTATCTATTAATTTATTTAGTTACTTTATGTTTAGGGTTTCAGGTTTAGGGTTTTGGGTTTAGGGTTAGGGTTTAGGGTTTAAAGTTTTTCTTTAACTCAAATAATTTTATAACAAACAAAAAATTATTTAATTAAGCAAGACATTATCCTCTAATAACTAATAAAATAAGATAAAATAAAATGCAATTCAAAAACTCACAAAAATAGTATTTCACAAAATGATTTAGCTCCTAGAGACAATAAAATTTGATTTTATAGAAGGCCGACAAAGCTTAGTTGAACTAGATGAAGCCCATATCATCATCAGATTCCTCAGCAGGCTCGTCATTCTTCTCTTCCACTACAGTAGCTGGAGTAGCAGCAGGAATAGTAGAAGCATCAGGCGCAGCAGTTACAACAAATTTAGTTTGATCCTTCAAATACCCCTTAACCTTCTTAGCCTGCTAGAATGTGTAATTAGTTGAAATCACAACGATGAGGACATTCTTGCAAGTATTGATGAACATGTGGGGTGCTTCAGCAAGGGTGGGATAAGAGAGGGCCAATGAGAGAGAAGTGATAATTGAAAGCACTATCAAAAACTTCTCGATGAGATCATCTTTAGTGAGGTCAAGCACCTTAGGACTACACATCGAACCATCATCATAAATAGATTGGACGACAAGGCCATAAGAGAATGGCCTAATTCCCAACTTAACAAGTAAAGAAGCCTCTCAGGATCCCACTTTATCGCTTTTTTTAATTAGCTCAACCTGGGTGATAATTTCAACAGTACCCTTGCTGATCTTAGTTGGGATATTTTGAACCTGGAAGAAAAAAGTCTGTGAAGGATATAGATCAGTATTGCCTAGAAGATCCCCAACATCAATAGGTGATCAACAACAGAGCACTAACTTGTATTTCACAACCTCTTCACTAACTTCTTTAAGATCACCTTTCATAAAATCACTCAACTAGGTTTAGGGTTTTGGGTTTAGGGTTTGGGGTTAGGGTTTAGGATTTTGGGTTTAGGGTTTTGGGTTTAGGGTTTAGGGTTTAGGGTTTTTTATGCTTTAAGGTTTAGGGTTTAGGGTTGTAGGTTTAGTGTTGTAGGTATAGGGTTTTGGGTTTTGGGTTAGTTTTAGGGTTTAGGCTTTAGAGTTGAGAGTTTAGGATTTAGTGTTTAGGGATTTTTTTTTAAATTAAGTAAATAAGTAGGTTTAGGTTTATTTAGTTTATTTATTTTAGTTTATTTTATTTGTTTACTTTTATTTAGGTTTATTTTTTCTTTATATTTAGTTTAGTTTATTTATTTTAGGTTTAATTATTTTAGTATGTTTTATTTTAGTGTATTTTTTAGGTTTAGGTTTATTTTAGTTGACTTTTATTTTTTTTTATTTTATTTTTAGATTTAGGTTTTATTTTTTATTTTTAGGTTAGGTTTAGGTTTTATTTTATTTTTTTAGGTTTATGTTAGGTTTTATTTTTTGGTTTTTATTTTAGGTTTTATTTTTTTATTTTAGGTTTAGGTTTATTTTTATTTTATTTTATTTAGTTTAGTTTAGGTTTCAGTTTAGGTTTAGTTTATTTTAGGTTTATGTTTAGGTTTTATTTATTTTAGTTTAGTTTATTTTAATCTAGGTTTAGGTTTATTTTATTTTATTTTTATTTTGGGTTTATTTTTTTTTTAGTTTAGGGTTTATGTTTTATTTTTTATTTATTTTTAGGTTTATTTGTTAGGTTAAAGTTTTTATTTAGTTTTTATTTTATTTTATTTTAGGTTTATTTTATTTTTATTTTACAATTTTTTTTTATTTTCTTTACATTTTTAATTCTTAGGTTTATTTTATATTTTTTAGCTTAGTTTAGGTTTTACTTATTTTATTTTAGTTTATATTTTTTATTTAATTTTTTATTTTTAGGTTTAGGTTTAGGTTTTAGTTTAGGTTTTATTTTTATATTTTATTTTATTTAGGTTTAAGTTTATTTTTTATTTTTTATTTAGGTTTTATTTAGTTTAGGTTTAGGTTTTTAGGTTTTTAGGATTTGGAGTTTAGGGTTTAGGGTGTAGGTTTTAGGGTTTTAGGGTTTAGGCTTTATGTTTAGGGTTTCTGTTTAGGGTTTATGTTTAGTGTTTAGGGTTTAGGGTTTAGTGTTTAGGCTTTAGGGTTTAGAGTTTTTAGGGTTTAGGGTTTAGGGTTTAGGGTTTCGTGCTTAGGGTTTTTTTTAACTAAATAGAATTTATTGCTTAAAAAAATTTGTACAAGAAGACAATATTATAGACTAAACTCTAAAAGAAAAGAAAAAAAAATGACTGCTCAAATGAGCTATAGGAGAATCCTAAATAGTTTAGTCCCTAAACTAATAGATCAAAGAATAATAAAGAAAAAAAATAAAGACATAACTAAAAAAACCAAGCAAAAGGCAACAGTGGAGAAGAATCCATGGAGCTCCAAAAGAACCTCCAAATATACAAAGATCCATAAGAAAAGGAAACCTATAACCTATAACTGAAGATAACTCCAACCACCTAAGAAAAATGAGACAATCAGTAAGACTCCAGCTCCCTCCAAGAAGAATAAGAGACCAACTAAAAATATAACCCTTACACAAGAAATCTCGAAAGAGAAAAACTCAGCTTAGATATGAAGAAAGAAGGATAATCTCAATAATGAGGGCATCAAATCCTAAGTGTATCCAACTTCAAAGAAGGGTTACAAATAGGAAAAGTCACCAGCCAAAAAAAATCATGGAAAAATCCATCATATCATCATAGCCATCCCAACCAAAGAAAAATACAAACCTATCATAATAGCCACCCAGCCAAAGAAAAGTGAAGCAAAGGAAACAGAAAGAGAGAGGAGAGCAACATATAAAATTAACATAAGGCAATCCCAACAAAACCAAATTTGAACATCTCTTAAAAAAGATGGATAAAAGAAGCTCATAACCCAAAAAGGATAAAAGAGCCTCGAAGATAAAGCCAATAGAGCCCACAACAACACCAATCCAAAGCCACCAAGGCATCATCCAAAGGAAAGGAAACAGCCAACAAAGCAGCCACACAATAGAGCACCTAAGAAAAATAGCCTAAGAAAGATCAAGAGAACCAAACCAACCAAAAAAAAAGAAGAAGGCCACTAAAAGCTAAAATAAATAGCTAGAGTAATAGCCAACCAATGGAAAAACCACACACCACCACCAACAAAGAGAGCGACACCAACCAAAGAGAAAGCCAATAGAACAAAGCCATAGCACAAAACCAACCAGCCAAAGGCCACCAAAAAAAAAACCCAGCAAATAAGCTACAAAGAGAAAAATTAGGCAAGAAGCCAGTACTCCAGCTAGCCAGAAAACACACAACAAAAGCTCAACAATAGAGAAAAAAAACCAACCAAAGAAAACCTCCCAAAAGAAAGGAGAGATTATTTCCAAGAAGCTTTAGAATGAGTAACCCATCAAGTGAGGAGGGCATAAATCTGAACACTTTTTTTTTTTCTTCTTGTAAATAGGTTTATAATCATGCACTTTCTCCAAAAAATCTCCATCTAAAAATGAATCAGTATTGTTATAAAAGGCATGGGGATCAGAAGAAGCTATCAATTCCAAAGATGAGCATTCAGAATCATCAACAGCATTAGATAAAGAAAAATCAGAAATAGTATGCATTTTAGAATCAAAAGTGAAAGGTGCAGAAATAGCTTTTTAAAGAAGACAATTATCAATATTTTCACCTTCCAACAAAATCTGAAGAGTATCCTCCATGTCTTCATTCATAAAAGAAGCAAGTGAAGAAGAATCTAGATTTTCAGTACAATCTTCATGTAAGGGATTGAAATAAGATTCAAATCCCTTAGAAACATATATCATATTACCAAAATTCTGAACATAATTACCAGCCATAGAAAAACCATCATTTTGAATTGAAATAGAACTATTATGAGATGAGAGAATTATCACAGTATCTAAATCTTATTTTTTTAAGAAGGATCACCAATATTAACAAGTTTGTTAAGACCGAGTTAAAATATTAGAAATAAGAAAATTCTTTTCACCACCATTCTCAATCAAAGAAGGCAAAGAAATAGTCTCTTCCCATGATCTAAAGTAGACATAGGAAAAAGAGAAACAACATCTGATTGAAGAAATGGTGTTAGGATCAACAATATTCAAACCATCAACATGAATGGACTTATTCACAACATCCAAACCATTAGAATCATTAACCATAGCCTTTAAAGTATCCCCTTTAATAGAATCATCAAAAGAAACACTCAGAGCATGATTATTACTAAAAACTATTTCAGAAACATCAAAATTAATTTTTGCATTAGACAAATCATTAATAGGTAAATCTTTTTAGAAGATTAAGAAATCTAGCTTTGCAAAATATCAAAATTTTGAAAACCAGATTTTTCCTTTATCCAACTTGAGAGAATCATCAATTTTTAAAAAATTGAATTCTTACTAGTGATTTTCTTCGTAAGCGAGGGATGAGCAATAAAGCAATCAGAAATTTCTTGCCCATGAATCTTATAATGATTACAAATAATGAAAAAGTTTTCAAATACAATTTCTTAAAATAACCGCATTCCTTCAAACCTAACCAAATTTCTTTTGGATATTTTTTAGTAATATCAATCTCAACAAGAATTCTAGAAACATACAGTCTAGAAGTTAGTTTATTTATAGGGGTTTAGTTTATTTTAGTTTATTTTTTAGTTATCATTAGTTAGTTAGTTATTTATTTAGATTAGTCGATTATTATTATTAGTTTATGGTTTTATTATTATTTAGGTTTTAGTTAGTTTTAGTTAGTGGTTTAGTTCTATTAATTTAGTTTTGTTACATAATTTATTAGTCTATTAGTTTTATTAGTTTAATTATGGGTTTTTGTTTATTAATTTATTATTATTCATTTTTTAATTTAATTTATTGTTTAGATAGTTATTTTATTATTAGTTCTATTATTATTTAGATCTTCTTTAATTTTTTATAATTATTAGTTTTATTATTATTATTTAGTTTATCTATTTAGTTAGGGATTAGGGTTTAGTTATTTAGTTATTTATTAGTTAGTTTATTATTAGTTTTATTATTATCAGTTTATTAGTTTAGTTAGCTAGTTATTAGTTATTATTATTATTATTATTATTATTATTAGTTTTTTTAGTTTAGTTATTGATAGTTAGTTTTATTATTATTATTAGTTTATTTATTAGGTTTATTAGTTTAGTTATTTAGTTTAATTATTTAGTTAGTTTTGTTTTATTTTATTATTAGTTTATTAGTTTATTATTAGTTAGTTATTATTAATTCTTTTAGTTAAGTGTTTTATTATTAGTTTATTATTAGTTATTAGTTAGTTTATTAGGTTTAGTTATTATTATGTTTATTTATTAGTTAGTTTTATGGTTTATTAGTTTAGGTTTAGGGTTTAGTTTTAGTTAGTTATTTAGTTATTTATTATTAGTTATTATTATTAGTTTATTAATTTAGTTTTAGTGTTTATTATTTATGAGGGCTTAAGTTTATTTATTAATTAGTTTAGTTTTATTAGTTAGTTTGTTTATTAGTTTATTAGTTTATTAGTTATTAGTTTCAGGTTATTAGTTATTTATTATTAGTTTTGTTTAGTTTATTATTAGTTATAGTTTTTTGTTAGTTATTATTAGTTTTATAGTTTATTCTTATTAGTTTATTAGGTTTTATTAGTTAGTTACTAGTTAGTTTTAGTTTAGTTTTATTATTAGTTTATTAGTATTTTTTAGTTATTATTTAGTTATTATTATTAATTTTATTAGTTTAGTTATTAGTTATTTTAGTTTAGTTTAGTTCGTTATTATTAGTTTTATTATTATTAGTTTTATTAATTTAGGTTTAGGGGTTTAGTGTTTAGTTTATTTAGTTTTATTATTATTATTATTATTATTATTATTATTATTATTATTATTTATTCATTTTTATTATTATTATTATTAGTTTATTAGTTTTAGTTAGTTTAGTTATTAGTTTTTTATTTAGTTAGTTTAGTTCTTCTTAGTTTATTATTATTAGTTAATTATTATTAGTTTTATTATATAGTTTTTATTTAATTTATTATTATTCATTAGTTTAGTTAGTTTAGTGTTTAGTTAGTTTTTATGTTATTAGGTTTTATTATTATTTAGTGTTTTTTAGTGATTATTAGTTTTTCATTTAGTTTATTTTTTTATTATTATTAGTTATTAATTTGTCAGTTTAGTTAGTTTTATTAGTTTATTATTATTAGTTAGTTTATTAAGTTTATTTATTTTTATTAGGTTTAGTTTATTTATCATTTAGTTTATTATTAGTTTAGTTTATTATTATTATTAGTTTAGTTATTAGTTTTATTTAGTTTAGTTTATTATTAGTTTATTAGTTTAGTATTAGTTGTTATTAGTTATTTAGTTTTAATTTATTTATTTTTTTAGTTTTATTATTAATTTTAGTTATTATTATTAAGTTTGTTTATTAGTTTATTAATTTAGTTTAGTTATTAGTTTTAGTTATTAGTTAGTTACTTTTATTAGTTATTTAGTTAGTTTATTAGTTTTAGTTTATTAGTTATTAGTTTTAGTTTAGTTAGTTTAGTTATTATTAGTTTAGTTATTGGGTTTAGTTTTATTATAGGTTAGTTATTTATTAGGTTAGTTATGTTTAGGGTTTAGATTTTTTAGTTAGTTATTATTATTAGTTATTTATTTATTAAGGTCTAGTTTAGTTATTTTATTGGTTTAGTTTTAGTTATTAGGTTAGGTTTAGTTTAGTTTTTTTTTAATTTTTTTAGTTTAGTTTATTTTTGGTTAATTTACTAGTGGGGTTTTTTTGTTTATGTTTAATTTAGTAATTAGTTTATTTATTAGTTTAATTAGTTTTTGTTATTATTTATTTATTAGTTTTTTAGTTATTATTTAGTTTATCTAGTTTAGTTAGTTTTATTAGTTTTTTCTTTAATTTATTATTAGTTTATTAGTTTTTGTTTATTATTTATTAATTTTAGTTTATTACTTATTAGTTTTAGTTAGTATAGTTTAGTGTTTTATTAGTTTCTTGTTAGGGTTTTTGGTTTAGGGTTTAAGGTTTAGGGTTTGGGGTTTAGGGTTTTAGGGTTTAGGGTTGTAGGTTTAGGGATTAGGGTTTAGTGTATAGGGTTAGTTTTAGGATTTAACATTTAGGGTTAGGTTTTATTTCTTATGTTATTTTTGTATTTGGGTTTATGGTTTAGGATTTAGGATTTAGGTTTTAGGTTTAGGGTTCTTGTTTTAGTTTAGGGTTTTAGATTTTTGTTTTTTTTAAATAGAGAACAAATTCAGATTAAGCATTTCTTTTTTTTATTTCATTAGCGAAGTAACACACCAAGTTCTCTAAGACAGAAGCGATGACATAGATAAAAAATGAGCACGCACAGAGCAAATCAAAACCTAGATAATATAGCCATCTCTATGAAAGACACAATTCCATAGCGGAGATCGGATCGACCATTCTTTAGTAGGTTCCCCGAACCACCATCATATCTAATCCCTCCCTCCCACCCAGTGTAACCTCCGCTCCTCGACCTCCATAACCACTGCTTTCGACCACCACCTCCATATCCACCAACACCTCTACATCCCACACCATACCACCTCAGTCTTAGCCTCCTCCTTATCATATCTAGGCGAGGTTGATAATGATGTTCTGAAGGTTCTAGCCTTAAGGTTTAGGTTTAGGTTTGCTATTAGGTTTTAGGGTTTAGGCTTATTTTTAAATTTATTTTGTTACTTTAGGTTTAGCTTTAAGATTTGGGGTTTATGGTTTAGGTTTAAAGTTTAGGTTTAGGGCTGGTTTAGGGTTTAGGGTTTAGCATTTAGGGTTTAGGGCTTGAGTTTAGTGAGTGGGATTATGCTTTAGTAGGGGGTTAGTGGTTAGGGTGTAGGTTTAACATTTGGTGGGTTAGAGAGTGAAAGGAAGGGTTTAGGGAGGGTTAGGTTAGTAGGGTTTAGTGATCAGGGTAGGGTTTAGAGTTTGGATTTTTTGGAATGGTGGGAGGCCTGGGTGTCACGTGAGTTATGTAGTTTTTAGGTAGGTTATAAGGTTTTTTTTTAAATTATGTAAACCAATAAGTTTAGGTTTATTTAGTTTATTTATTATTTATTTTAGTTTATTTTATTTATTTTATTTTATTTATTTATTTTTATTTTTTAGTTTATTTATTTTATTTATTTTATTTTAGCTTAGGTTTTATTTTAGTTTAGTTTTTAGGTTTAGTTTAGGTTTATTTTTTTTGAGTTTTTTTTTATTTTACTTTTTAGTTTAGGTTTTATTTTAATTTTTTAGGTTTATTTTTTATTTTATTTTTTTAGTTTAAGTTTTGGGTTTTAATTTTAGGTTTATTTTTAGGTTTTATTTTTTTAGTTTAAGTTTAGGTTTATTTTTAGTTGTGTTTTATTTTTTTTTATTTTTTAAGTTTAGTTTCTATTTTTTATTTTTAGGTTTAGGATTAGGTTTTTATTTTAATTTTTTTTGGTTTAGGTTTTAGGTTTATTTTTACTTTTTATCTTTTAGTTTAGGTTTAGGTTAATTTTTAGTTTATTTTATTTTATTTTTTTAGGTTCACCTTTAATTTATTTTTGGTTTATGTTTAGGTTTTTTTAAATTTAGTTTAGGTTTAGGTTTCTTTTATTTTTATTTAGGGTTTAATTTCTTTTTAGTTTAGGGTTTAAGTTTTATTTTTAATTTATTTTTAGGTTTTTTTTAGGTTTAGCTTTTTATTTAGTTTTTTTTTTAGTTTATTTTAGGTTTATTTTTTTATTTTATATTTAGTTTTTATTATATTGAAGTTATTTATTCTTAGGTTTATTTTATTTTATTTCATTTTGTTTATGCTTCATTTATTTTATTTTAATTTATTATTTTATTTAATCTTTTTTAGGTTTTGGTTTAGGTTTTAGTTTAGGTTTTATTTTATTTTATTATTTAATGTCTTAGGTTTAGAATATTTATTTTATTAAGTTATATTTAGTTTAGGTTTAAGTTTTTAGGTCTTTGTCTTTAAAGGTTTTATGATTTTAGGTTTAGGGTTTTAGTTCAGGGTTGGGTTTAGGGTGGGTTAGGTCACCATTTAGGTAGGGTTTAGTTTTGGTTTAGGTTTAGGGTTTAAGGCCCAGGATTTAGCCTTCAGTTTATTTAGGGAGTTTATGGTATTGGGGTAGGGCCAAGGGTTTGTCTGGGTGGGTCAGGTATTATCCATGATTGACGGTTTAGGTCATATCAAGGTAGGGTTTAGGGTTTAGGGCCTAGTGTTTTTGCTTTGGTTTAGTTTAGGGTTTAGGGTTGTGGCTCAGGATCGGTTTTTGGCTCAGTTAGGGTTTTTAGGTTTGGGTTTTAGGGAGATTTGGGTTGTGTTTTAGGTTTAGGGTTTTTTTATTTTAAAATTAAGCAAACCCAGGATTAGTTTATTTGTTTACTTAATTTATTTTTATTTATTTTAGTTTTATTTTATTTTAGTTATTTTAATGCTAGGTTTATCTTTTAGTTTAGGTTTTATTTTAGTTTATGTTTAGGTTTATGTTTAGGTTTAGGTTTATTTTTAGTTTAGTTTTATTTTTTATTTTGTCTTTTGGTTTTAGGTTTTATTTTATTTTTTTAGGTTCAGATTGGTTTTTACTTTTTAGTTTAGGTTTAGGTTTATTTATTTTATCTTATTTTATTTAGGGTTTAAGTTTAGTTTATTTTAGGTTTAGGTTTAGGTTTTATTTATTTTAGTTTAGTTTATTTTACTTTGTTTAGGTTTATTTTATTTGTTTATTTGAGGTTTAGGTTTTTTTTAGTAGTTTAGTTTTCTTTTTTATCTATTTTGGGTTTTCTTTTGGTATATTTTTAGGGTTATTTTTATTTAGTTTTATTATATTTTATTTTAGGTTTTGTTTTTTTTGTTTTACGTTTAATTTTAAATATTTTTAGGTTTTTTAGTTTTTTTAGTTATTATTTAGTTATTATTATTAGTTTTATTAGTTTAGATTTTAATTATTTTAGTTTAGTTTAGTTCATTATTATTAGTTTTATTATTATTAGTTTTATTAATTTATGTTTATGTGTTTAGTGTTTAGTTCAAATAGTTTTTTTATTATTTTTATTATTATTATTTTTATTATGCTTATTATCATTATTATTATTATTAGTTTTAGTTATTATTATTATTTTATTAGTTTATGTTAGTTTAGTTATTAGTTTTTATTTTGTTAGTTTAGTTCTTATTAGTTTATTACTATTAGTTAATTATTATTAGTTTTATTATATAGTTTTTATTTAGTTTATTATTATTTATTCATTTAGTTTGTGTAATGTTTAGTTTAGTTTAGGTTTTATGTTATTTGGTTTTTTATTATTATTTTAGTGTTTTTTATTATTATTAATTTTTAGTTTAGTTAGTTTTTTTTTAATATTATTAGTTATTAATTATTAGTTTATTGGTTTATTATTTAATTTATTATTAGTTTAGTTTATTAGGTTTTATTTATTAATTAGTTTTATTTATTTATTATTATTAGTTTTAATTATTAGATTTAATTTATTAGTTTTTTAAATTTTATTATTATTATTATTTATTAAGTTTATTTATTAGTTTATTAATTTCATTTAGTTATTAGTTTTAGTTATTACTTAATTACTTTTATTAGTTATTTAGTAAGTTTATTAGATTTAATTTATTAGTTATTAGTTTTAGTTTAGTTAGTTTAGTTATTATTAGTTTAGTTATTATGTTTAGTTTTATTATAGGTTAGTTATTTATTAGGTTAGTTATGTTTAGGGTTTAGATTTTTTTAGTTAGTTATTATTATTAGTTAGTTATTTATTAAAGTCTAATTTTGTTATTTTATTAGTTTAGTTTTAGTTATTAGTTTAGGTTTAGTTTAGTTTTTATTAATTTTATTAGTTTAGTTTATTTTTAGTTAGTTTACTAGTGGGTTTTTTGGTTTATGTTTAATTTAGTAATTAGTTTATTTATTAGTTTAATTAGCTTTTCTTATTATTTGTTTATCAGTTTTTTAATTATTATTTAGTTAGTCTTGTTTAGTTAGTTTTATTAATTTTTGTTTTAGTTTATTAATAGTTTATTAGTTTTAGTTTGTTTTTTATTAATTTTAGTTTATTACTTATTAGTTTTAATTTTAGTTAGTATAGTTTAGTGTTTTATTACTTTCTTATTAGGGTTTTTGTTTTAGGGTTTAAGGTTTAGGATTTGGGGTTTAGGATTTTAAGGTTTAGGGATTATGGTTGTAGGTTTAGGGTTTAGGGTTTAAGGATTGTTTTAGGGTTTAGCATTTGGGGTTTAGGTTTATTTTTTATGTTATATTTGTTTTTGGGTTTAGGGTTTAGGGTTTAGGTTTTATGTTTAGGGTTCATGTTTTAGTATAGGGTTTAAGGTTTTTGGTATTTTTTAATAGAGAATAAATTTAGATTCAACATTTCTTTTTTTTTTATTTCATTAGCCAAGTAACACACCAAGTTCTCTAAGACACAAGCAATGACATAGATAAAAAATGAGCACGCATAGAGCAAATCAATAACCCTAGATAACTATAACCATCTCTGCTATAAATTCACAGTTCCATGAGCAATAGATCAGATCAGACATTCTTTAATTTCCCCAGTTCCCATCAGAACCACCACCATATCCTCGATCCCTCCCTCAGCCACCACCACGAGTGTAACCTCCGTCGCTCCTCCTGCCTCCATAACCACCACTCCTCTGACCACCACCTCCATATCCACCAACACCTCTAGATCCCCCACCACCACTGCAATAATGATCGCCTCAGTCTTCGCCTCCACTGTCATATCTTGACTGAGCTTGGTTGACAATGTTATTCCTGCAGTTAAGGTTTTGCCTAGTCTTAAGGTTTAGGTTTAGGTTTAATTTATTAGGTTTTAGGATTTAGGTTTATTTTTTAAGGTTTAGGGTTTAGCTTTATGATTTAGGGTTTAGGTTTTATGGTTTAAAGTTTAGGGTATAGGGCTTAGGGTTACAGTTTAGGGTTTAGTGTTTAGGGTTTAGGGCTTAGAGTTTAGGGTTTAGGGTTTTAGGGATTATTATTTAGGGCTAGGGTAAGGGTTAGGGTTTAGGGTTTAGGGTTTAGCATTTAGGGTTTAGGGCTTAGGGTTCAGAGTTTAGGGTTTTAGTGATTATGCTTTTAGGGTTTAGGTTTTTGGGCTAAGGTTAGCATTAGGGTTTAGGGTTTAGGGTTTAGAGTTTATGGTTTAAGGTTTAGGATTTTTTGTATTTATCATAGTTTTAGGTAGATTTAGTGTTATAGGTTTTGAGTTTTTAATTTAGGGTTAGTTTTTTTTGTGTAGGATTTAGTGTTCAGGATATAGGGTTTAGGCATTTTTTTTAAAAATTACATAAGCTAATAGGTTTAGGTTTATTTAGTTTATTTATTATTTATTTTAAGTTTATTTTATTTTATATTTTTATTTAGGTTTATTTTTTATTTTTATTTAGTTTGGTTTATTTATTTTAGGTTTATTTATTTTAGCTTAGGTTTTTTATTTTAGTTTAATTTTTTTTTTTTTAGGTTTATTTTAATTTTAGGTTTAGGTCTAGGTTTTATTTTATTTTTTAGGTTTAAGTTTATGGTTTTATTTTTGGTTTTATTTTTTTTAGTTTAGTTTAGGTTTATTTTAGTTGAGTTTTATTTTATTTTGTTTTATTTAGGTTTTATTTTTATTTTTTAGGTTTAGGATTAGGTTTTTTTATTTTATTTTTTAGGTTTACGTTTAGGTTCATTTAGGTTTATTTTTAGGTTTTATTTTTTAGTTAGGTTTAGGTTTATTTTAAGTTTATTTTATTTTATTTTATTAGGTTTAGGTATAGTTTATTTTAGGTTTATGCTTAGATTTTATTTATTTTAGTTTAGGTTTAGATTTCTTTTATTTTTATTTAGGGTTTTTCTCTAGTTTAGGGTTTTGGTTTTATTTTTTATTTATTTGTAGGTTTATTTTTTAGGTTTAGGTTTTTATTTTGTTTTTATTTTAGTTTATTTTAGGTTTATTTTATTTTTATTTTATATTTATTTTTTATTATATTTTGGTTATTTATTCTTAGGTTTATTTTATTTTATTTAGTTTTGTTTATGCTTTTATTTATTTTATTTTAGTTTATTTTTATTTTTTTATTTTATTTTATTTTTAGGTTTAGGTTTAGGTTTTAGTTTATGTTTATATTTTATTTTATTTATTTATTTCATTTAGGTTTAGGTATTTTTATTTATTTTATTTGGGTTCTTAGTGTTTAAGGTTTAAGGTTTAGGGTTTAGGGTTTTAGGGTTTAGGGTTTAGGGTTTAGGTTTTACTATTTAGGTTTTAGGGTGTAGGGCTTTTAAAGTTTAGTGTTTAGGGTTTAGGGTTTAGGGTTTAGGGTTTAGGGTTAGCTTAGGGATTAGGGTTAGTTTAGGGTTTACGGTTTAAGGTATTTAGGGTTTACAGTTTTGGGTTTGCTTTGGGTTTAGGGTAAAAGGTTTTATTATTTTATGATTCACAGTTTCAGGTTTAAAGTTACAGTTAAGGTTTAGGTTTTATGGTTTAGGGTTTAGGGTTTAGGGATTGGGGTTTTCTATGGTTTAGGGTTGTAGGTTTAAGGTTAATTTTATGGTTTGGGTTTTGGGTTTTGGGTTTAGGATTTAGGGTTTTGGGTTTAAGGTTTAGGGTTTAGGGTTTTTATATCTAAAAATTAAGTAAACCAGTAGGATTAGGTTTATTTAGTTTACTTAGTTTATTTTTTATTTATTTTAGTTTATTTTATATTTTATTTTTATTTTTTTTATTTTTTTATTTTTATTTAGTTCTATTTATTTAATCTAGGTTTATTCATCTTAGTTTAGGTTTTTTATTTTGGTTTATGTTTTAGCTTTAAGTTTAGGTTTAGGTTTATGTTTTTAGTTTAGTTTTATTTTTTATTTTATTTTTTTGGTTTTGGTTTTATTTTTTAACTTTAGGTTTAGGTTTAGATTTTAGGTTTTTATTTTAGGCTTATTTTTAGTTTTTATTTTTCTAGTTTAGGTTTAGGTTTAGGTTTTATTTATTTTAGTTTAGTTTATTTTATTTTAGGTTTAGGTTAATTTTATTTTGTTTATTTGAAGTTTAGGTTTTAGGGTTTAGGTTTTATTTTTTTATTTTTTTAGGCTTTCTTTTAGGTTTATTTTTAGCTTAGCTTTTATCTTGTTTACTATATTTTATTTTATTTTATTTTATTTTATTTACCTTTAGTTTTAAATATTTTTAGGTTTTAGTTTTAGGTTTATCTTTTATTATTTTATTTAGTTTTTTTTATTTATTTTAGTTTAGTTTTTTTTATTTTATTTTATTTTTTAGTTTTAGGTTTAGGTTTAGGTTTAGGTTTTGATTTTAGTTTAGGTTTTTATTTTATTTTATTTTTAGGTTTTATTTAGTTTAGGTTTAGGCTTTTAGGTTTTTAGGATTTAGGATTTAGGGTTTAGGGTTTGAGTTTAGGTTTAGGGCCTGTGGTAGTTCAGGTTTAGGGTTTAGGGTTGGTTAGGTTTGATTTTAGGCAGGGTACAGGTTTTGTGGTTTATGCTTTTAAGTTTAGAGTTTAGGTCAGTGATCAGGGTTTGTGGTCTGGTTTTAGGATTTAAGGTTTAGGCCTGGGTAAGGTTTATGGTTTAGGGTAGTGTCAGCTTTAGTGGTTTAGGGTTTAGCATTTTTCAGTTTAAAGAAAGTAGTTTAGGGTTTGGCCTTTAAAGTTTTAGGGTAGGTTTAGTTGGGTTTGCTTTGTGGATTTAGTTTCAGGTTTAGGTTTAGGGTTGTCGATAGATTTATAGGTTAGATTTAGGGTTTAGAGTTTAGGGTTTATGGTTTTTCTTTTGAAATTAAGTAAATTCGTAGGTTTAGGTTTATTTAGATTATTTTTTATTTATTTTAGTTTATTTTATTTTTTTCTTTTTTTAGGTTTATTTTTTATTTTTATTTAGTTTTGTTTACTTATTTTAATTTATCTTTTAGGTTTAGGTTTAAGTTTATCTTTATTTTTAGTTTATTTTATTTTCATTTTATTTTTTTTAGGTTTAGGTTTTATTTTATTTTAGGTTTACATTTGGTTTTTTATTTTATTTTTAGGTTTAGTTTTGTGTTTTTTTTTATTTTAGGTTTATTTTTAAGTTTTAGTTTTTAGTTTAGGTTTAGGTTTATTTTAAATTTATTTTATTTTATTTAGATTAGGGTTTAGGTTTAGTTTATTTTAGGTTTAGGTTTATGTTTTATCCATTTTAATTTAGTTTATTTTAGTTTAGGTTTAGGCTTATTTTAATTTTTTTATTTTAGGTTTAGTTTTTTTTTAGTTTATGGTTTAAGTTTTTTTTTATTTTTTATTTTTAGGTTTATTTTTTTAAGTTTAGGTTTTTATTTAGTTTTTATTTTATTTTATTTTAGGTTTATTTTTTGTTTTATATTTGGGTTTTATTTTATATAAGATTTTATTTTTAGTTTCTTTTTGGGTTTAGTTTAGGTTTTATTTATTTTATTTTATTTTTTAGTTTTTAATTTTATTTTTAGGTTTATATTTAGTTTAGTTTATTGTGTTTAGGTTTTAGGTTTATTTATTTATTTTTTTTTATTTTATTTGGGTTTAGGGTTTTAATTTATTTTATTTTGTTTTATGTTTAGGGTTTAGGGTTTTGGTTTTTTTTAGTTAGGTTTAAGTTTGTTTTATGTTTTATTTAGTTTAAGATTTATTTAATTTTAGTTTAGTTTATTTTAGTTTTATTTTAGTTTAGGTTTTATTTAATTTTTTAAGTTTATTTTTTAGTTTAGTATAGGTTTAGGTTTTAGGTTTATTTCATTATTTTATTTATTTTATTTATTTATAGTTTAGATTTGGGTTTTTTATTAGATTTTTTTAATTTAGTTTAGTTTATGTTTTATTTTAGTTTAGTTTAAGTTTATTTAGGTTTAGGTTTTAGATTTAGGTTTATTTTGGGTTTTTATTTACTTTACTTTATTAAGTTTATTTATTTTAGTTTTTTAGTTTAGTTTAGTTTAGTTTATTTAGTTTTTAGTTTATTTAGTTTAGGTTTAGGTTTAATTTTTTGGTTTATTTAGTTTAGTTTAGGTTTGGGGCTTAAGTTTTATTTAAATTAAGGTTTAGGTTTTATTTAAGTTTAGAATTTTTTTAGTTTATTTATTTTTTATTTATTTTTTATTTTTTATTTATTTAGGTTTATTTAGTTTATGTTTTATTTTTATTTAGGTTTATGTTTAGGTTTAGGTTTTATTTAGTTTATTTTATTTAGTTTTATTTTAGGTTTTAGTTTAGGTTTATATTATTTATTTTTAAGGTTTATTTTTGTTTGTAGTTTAGTTTATTTAGGTTTAGGTTTATGTTTAGGTTTAGGCTTTCAGTTCATTTTAGTTTATGTTTACGTTTAGGTTTATTTAGGTTTATTTAGTTTAGATTTTTTATTTTTAGGTTTAGGTTTATTTATTTTTATTTTATTCTAATTTTATTTTATTAGTTTAGTTTATTTAATAAGGTTTATTTTTTATGTTTATTTATAGTTCAGGTTTAGGTTTATTTATTTTAGTTTAGTTTAGTTTATTTTTATTTTTAGATTTACTTAGTTTTTAGTTTTATTTAGTTTAGGTTTAGGTTTAGGTTTTTTTATTAATTTATTTAACTTTTAGCTTATGTAGTTTAGTTTAGGTTTATGTTTAGGTTTAGATTTATTTATTTAGTTTATTTAGGTTTAGGTTTATGTTTATTTATTTAGTTTATTTATTTATTTAGGTTTAGGATTAGGTTTTATTTAGTTTGGTTTATTTTGTTTTATTTTATTTAGGGTTTAAGTTTTGGTTTAGGTTTATTTAGTTTAGGTTTAGTTTTGGTTTATATTTAGTTATTTATTTATTTTATTTTTTAATTACTTTATTTATTTAAGTTTAATTTTATATTTATTTTATTTTATTTATTTTATTTTAATTTACTATTTTATTTAATTTAGTTTATTTTTATTTTTATTTTTTATCTTTGGTTTATGTTTAGGTATTTATTTTAGGTTTATGATTTGGTCTAGGTTTACGTTTTTATTTTATTTTTATTTATTTACTTTATTTTATTTTATTTTATTTATTTATGTTTATTTAGTATATTTATTCAATTTATTTATTTAGTTTAGGGTTTATTTAATTTTTTTTAGGTTTTATTTAGTTTTATTTAGGTTTAGGTTTAGGGTTTAGGTTTAATTTTCTTTAGGTTTTCTTTATTTTATTTTGTTTAGGTTTATTTATTTAGTTTAGTTTATTTTAAATATTTAGGTTTAGGTTTCATTTAGTTTATTTTAATTTAGGTTTTTAGTTTAGTTTATTTAGTTTAGTTTAGGTTTATTTAGGTTTAAGTTTATTTAGTTTATTTACTTATTTAATTTATTTTTTATTTATTTAAGGTTTTATTTTAGTTTAGTTAAAGTTTATTTATGTTTAGGTTTTTAGATTTAGGTTTATTTTGGGTTCAGGTTTTATTTACTTTTTATTTAGTTTATTTATTTTAAGTTTTTTAGTTTAGTTTAGTTTATTTTATTTAGTTTTTAGTTTATTTAGTTTAGGTTTAGGTTTATTTTTTTTAGTTTATTTAATTTAGTTTAGGTTTTGGGCTTACATTTTATTTATGTTTAGGTTTAGGTTTTATTTAATTTTAGGGTTTATTTAGTTTATTCATTTTTATTTTAGTTTATGTTTTATTTTATTTATTTAGGTTCGTGTTTTTATTTAGTTTATTTTTATTTAGTTTTATTTTAGGTTTATATTTTAGGTTTACTATATTTTATTTAGGTTAAGGTTTATTTTATTTGTATAGTTTACTTAGGTTTAGGTTTAGGTTTAGTTTAGGTTTAGTTTATTTTAGTTTATTAGGTTTAGTTTATTTAGGTTTATTTAGTTTAGGTTTTAATTTTAGGTTAGGTTTATTTATTTTTATTTTTCTAATTTTATTTTATTAGTTTAGTTTATTTTTAGTTTATCTAATAAGGTTTATTTTTTAGGTTTTTTTAGTTTTGGTTTAGGTTTATTTAATTTAGTTTAGTTTATTTTTATTTTAGGTTTATTAGTTTTTTAGTTTTATTTAGTTTAGGTTTATTTTAGGTTTATTTTATTTATTTATTTAACTATTAGCTTATTTAGTTTAGTTTAGTTTATTTATTTATTTTTATTTTATTTATTTTTTTAGGTTTAAGTTTATTTTTTAGTTTATTTATTTAGGTTTGGATTAGGTTTTATTTAGTTTGATTTATTTTGTTTTATTTTATTTTTTAGTATTTTATAGGTTTATTAGTTTATTTAGTTTTAGGTTTATTTTTGGTTTATATTTATTTATTTATTTATTTTATTTTTTACTTACTTTATTTATTTAGGTTTATTTTTATATTTCATTTATATTTTATTTTATTTTAGTTTATTATTTTATTTACTTTAGTTTATTTTTTATTTTTTATTTTAGTTAGGTTTATTTTAGGTTTTATTTTAGGTTTAGGTTTAGGTTTAGGTTTTATTTTTTTATTTTATTTTATTTTTATTTATTTAGTTTATTTTTATTTTATTTTTTAGGTTTATTTAGATATTTATTCAATTTATTTTATTTAGTTTAGGATTTATTTAATTTTTTTTTTGTTTTTTTATTTAGTTTTATTTTAGGTTTAGTTTATTTGTTTTTTTAGGTTTAGTTTATTTAGTTTAGTTTAGTTTAGGTTTAAGTTTTTTTTAGTTTATTTTTATTTGTTTAAACCATTTATTTAGTTTATTATTTTTTAAATATTTAGGTTTAGGTTTAATTTAGATTATTATTATTTAGGTTTTTAGTTTAGGTTTAGTTTAGTTTAGGTTTATTTAATTTATTTTTATTTTATTTTAGTTATTTATTTTGGTTTAAGTTTATTTAGATTATTTTATTTAGGTTTATTTTTTTATTTTAGGTTTTAGGTTTAGGTTTTTTATTTTTAGTTAGGTTTTAGTTTAGTTTATTTTAGTTTATTTTTTTTTTAGTTAGTTTTTTGGTTTTAGTTTAGTAGTTTAGTTTAGTTTTTAGTTTAGGTTTAGTTTTAGGTTTAGCTTTAGGTTTAGGTTTATTTTAGTTTAGGTTTAGTTTAGTTTAGGTTTATTTATTTAGGTTTTATTTTTAGTTTATTTTTAGTTTATTTAGTTTAGGTTTATTTAGGTTTTATTTTTAGTTTTATTTAGTTTATTTTAGTTTAACCTAGTTTATTTAGGTTTTTTTAGTTTATTTATTTTATTTAGTTTATTTATTTAGTTTTAGTTTAGGTTTAAGTTTATTTGTTTATTTAGATTAGTTTAGGTTATTTTATTTATTTATTTTATTTTAGTTTATATTTTTAGTTTATTTATTTAGTTTATTTATTTATTTATTTTTTAGTTTAATTTTATTTTTATTTATTTATTTATTTATTTTAGTTTAGTTTAAAAAGGTTTAGGTTTAGGTTTAGGTTTAAGTTTATTTTATTAGGTTTATTTATTTATGTTTAGGTTTATTTAATTAATTTAGTTTAATTAGTTTATTTATTTAGTTTATTTATTTAGTTTAGGTTTATGTTTTATTTAGTTTAATGTAGTTTAGTTTATTTTTTGGTTTAGGTTTAGGTTTAGTTTAGTGTATTTATTTATTTTGTTTTTTAGGTTTTATTTAGTTTATTTATTTAGTTTAGTATTTTTTTTTTAGTTTAGTTTAGTTTATTTAGGTTTTATTTATTTATTTTAGTTTTTTATTTAGTTTAGGTTTAGGTTAGGTTTTATTTAGTTTAGTTTTACTTAGTTTAAGTTTATTTTTAGTTTAGGTTTAGGTTTATTTAGTTTAGGTTTAGGTTTAGGTTTTATTTAAGTTTAGGTTTACTTATTTAGCTTCAGGTTTAGGTTTAGGTTTAGATTTAATTTAGGTTTAGGTTTATTTATTTTAATTTATTTTATTTTATTTATCTAGTTTTAGTTTATGTTTATTTTAATATAGGTTTAGGTTTAGGTTTATTTTTATTTAGGTTTTTATGTTTAGGTTTAGTTTTAGGTTTTTATTTAGGTTTAGGTTTAGGTTTTTTTGTTATTTTAGTTTATTTATTTATTTTAGTTTTTAGGTTTAGATTTATTTATTTATTTATTTTATTTTAAGGTTTATTTATTTAGTTTAGTTTATTTATTTTCAATTTTGGTTTAGGTTTAATTTATTTTAATTTAGTTAATTTTATTTATTTAGGTTTAGGTTTATTTAGTTTAGGTTTTAGGTTTAGATTTAGGTTTATTTTAGTTTAGTTTAGTTTAGTTTAGCTTAGTTTATTTATTTAGTTTATTTTTTGATTAGGTTTATTTATTTAATTTATTTAGTTTAGGTTTAGGTTTAGGTTTAGGTTTATGATTAGGTTTAAGTTTAGTTTAGTTTAGTTTAGTTTAGGTTTAAGTTTATTTAGTTTAATTTATTTTATTTAGTTTAGTTATTTATTAAATTTTATTTAATTTAATTTTATTTAGTTATAGTTTATTTAATTATTTATTTATTATTAGCCAGCTTAGGTTTTATTTTATTTAATTTAGTTTAGATTTAGATTTGGGTTTGGGTTTAGTTTAAGTTTTTTTAGCTTAAGGGGTTTAGGGTTGTAGGTTTAGGCTTTAATGTTTAACATTTAGGGTTTTTTTAAGTTTATTTTAATTTTTTTATTATTTAGGGTTTAGAGTTCGGGATTTAGGGTTTTTTAGGGTTTAGGGTTTAGGGTTAGTTTTTGGGTTTAGCATTTAGGGTTTAGGGTTAGTTTTAGGGTTTAGGGTTTTTTTTTTAAATTAAGTAAACTGGTAGGTTTTTATTTATTTATTATTTTATTCCTTATTTTTATTTAAGTTTATTTTTTTATTTAGTTTAGTTTATTTATTTTAGGTTTATTTACTTTAGTTTAGGTTTTTTATTTTAGTTTATTTTTTAGGTTTAGGTTTAGGTTTTTCTTCATTTTCTAGTTTAGTTTTATTTTTATTTTATTTTTTAGGTTTATGTTTTTTTTTTTATTTTTAGGTTTATGTTTAGATTTTTATTTTATTTATTTATGTTTAGGTATTAGGTTTTTATTTTAGGTTGATTTTTAGGTTTTATTTTTTCAGTTTAAATTTAGGTTTAGTATATTTTAGCTTTTGGTTTAAGTTTTATTTATTTTAGTATAGCTTTTTTTTAGTTTAGGTTTAGGTTTATTTTATTTTGTTTTGGTGTAGGTTTTAGAGTTTAGGGTTTAGGTTTTAGGGTTTAAGGTTTAGGGTTTAAGGATTTAGGGTTTAGGGTTTAGGGTTTAGGGTTTAGGTTCTAGGGTTTAGAGTTTTTAAGGTTTATAGTTTAGGGTTTAAGTTTTAGTCTAAGGTTTTTGTTATTGGTTTTTTATTTTAATATAGAATAAATTAAGATTCAACATTTCTTCTTTTCAATTTCATCAACGAAGTAACACACAAAGTTTTCTAAGACACAAGCGACAACATAAATGTAAAATGAGCACGCATAGAGCAAATTAAAAACCATATATAACTAGAATTGTCTCTAGTGTAAAGACAGTTCAATAAATTGCATATCAGATCGACCATTCTTCAATTTCTTTAGTTCCCATCAGAACCACGCCGGCCTCTCTAGTAGCAGGATCCACCATCATATCCCTGATCTCTCCCTCAGCCACCGCCATGGCTGTAACCTCCATCGCTCCTACGGCCTCCATAACCACCACTGCTCCAACCACCACCTCCCTATCCACCAACACCTCTAGATCACCCACCACCCCTACGATAATTGTAGCCTCCACCTTGGCCACCACTTCCAGATCTAGACTGAGCCTAGTTGACGGTGATCTTCCTGCTGTCAGGGTTCTTCCCATTCTTAGTGTTTAGGTTTTGTTTAGGTTTATTAGGTTTTAGGGTTTACATTTTTTAAATTTATTTAGTAACTTTGGATTTAGGTTTAGAGTTTATGATTTAGGTTTTTAAGTGGTTTGGATTTAGGTCAACGCAGATTTAGGTTTTTTTAGTGGTTTATCTGCTAGGTGGTAGTGGTTTATAGGAGTGGTTGTGGTAGTGGAATAGTGGTCAGGAAGTCTGATAGGTTTTATGTGGTTATTAGGGCTCATTATAGAGCCCAGGATTCCAGCATCAGTGAGTGGTTAGGTAGCCAGTATTTTATTCAGGGTCAGGGCCTATTTAGGCTCAGTTTAGGCCCAGGGTTTAGTAGGCCTTAGTTAGTTTAGGTTTTATTAATAAACCCATAGCTCAGTATATTATTTATATTTTTATTTAGTATTTTTATTTATTTTAGGTTTATTTATATTTTATTTATTATAGTTTAGATTTTTAGTTTATTTTTTTTAATATTTAGTTTAGGTTTATGTTTATTTTTTTATTTTATTATTTTAGATTAAGTTTATTGGTTTAGGTGTTTTTTATTTGAAGATAATTTTAGGTTTATTTTTTTATTTTTTTGGGTTTATTTTTTATTTATTTATTTTATCTTTTAGTTTAGTTTATTTTATTTAGTAGGTTTTTTATCCATTTAGTTTTTATTTAGGTTTAGGTTAATTTTTTATTTTTTTCTTTTAGTTTATTTTAGGTTTTATTTTTTTTATTTATTTTTAGGTTTTATTTTTGGTTTTATTATTAGGGCCTCAGTCTTTAGTTTTGTTGGTCATTTTATTTAGAACCTTTATTATCAGGTAGTGGCCCATATTTTAGTGGCATTTTAGGTTTCTTTTTATCAGCCTTTAGGTCTCCATTTTTAGTCAGTGGCCCAGGATCAGTATCTTTATTGGCCTAGTGGCTCAGATTATTTAGATTTGGGTATTTAGTCAGTTCAGGTTTAGGGCCTTTTCAGGGTAGGTTTATTTTTTAGGGTCAGTTTTAGTTTTATTTAGGATCAGGTATTCTGGGGTTTTAGGTTTTCTTTTTTAAAATTAAGCAATAGTAGGTTTATTCTTTATTTTAAGTTATTTTATTTATTTTAATTTATTTATTTTATTTTTTTTAGGTTATTTATATTTACTTTTATGTATCTTATTTCATTTAGTTTAGTTTTTAATCTAGTTTTTTTTAGTTTAAGTTCATGTTATATAGTTTAGTTTATTTTATTTTATTTTAGTTTAGGTTTTATTTTATTTGGTTTAGTTTAGGTTTTTTATGTTATTTTTAGATTAGGTTTAGGTTTTATTTTAACTTTATTTTTGTGGTTTTTTTTATCCAGTTTAGTTTATTTTATTTTATTTATTTAGTTTAGGGTTTAGGATACCATATCTTTTAGGTTTAGTTTTATTTTATTTTATTTTATTTATTTTGTGTTGGTTTAGTTTATTTTATTTTGATTTAAGTTTAGGTTTTTTTAGTTTAGATTTGGTTTTATTTTTATTTTATTTTTACATTTTCTTTTTATTTTTTTTTGTGGATGTTATTTTGTTATATTTATTTTATTTTATTTATTTTTGTTTCAATTTAGTTTATTTTATTTAAGTATTTTAGGTTTATATTTAGTAGTTTTATATATTAATTTTAGATAGTCTGGTTTATCCATTTACTTTTTTATGTATTTTAGGTTTAGGTTTAAGTTTTGATTTTAGGTTTTTGGGTAGTTAAGTTAGTGGGCCTAGGGTCTTTAGTTTTATTTTGTCATTTTGATTTTATGGTTTTGGGTAGGGTTTTTTAGTTAGTAGGTCAGGTATTTTTTTATAGTTCATTTATTTATTTTATTTATTTATTTTGTTTTAGTTTATTTTAGTTTAGCATATTTTATTTTGTTTATTTTAGGTTAATGTTTTAGCTTCTTTAAGTTTTATTTATTTATTTATAGGTTTATATTTTTAGGTTTATTTTTTATTAAGTTTCATTTTATTATTATTTATTTTATTTTAGGTTTTTATTTTTTATTACATTAGCTTTTTATTTTATTTAGGTTTTATTTTTTTAGTTTAGTTTAGTTTATTTTATTTTATTTTATTATTTTTATTTTTTTTATTTTATTTTTTTTTAGTAGTTTTTTTTGTTATTTCTTTACATTTTTTTTTGATCATTTAGTTTAGGTTTAGGATTTAGCATTTTTGGGTTTTAGTATTTAGTGGTTCAGGTTTAGTTTTAGAATTTAGTTTTAGGTTATTTTAGGGTTTAGGGTTTATTTTATTTATCTATTTAAAAGTAAGTAAAATTTATTTAGTTTATTTTTAGTTTATTTTATTTTATTTTATTTATTTTAGTTTATGTTTAGTTTAGGTTTAAGCTTTAGGTTTAGGTTTTATTTATTTTGTTTAGTTTATTTTAGTTCAATTTAGTTTATTTTATTTTTTATTTTAGGTTTAGATTTTTAGTGGTTTAGTTTTATTTATTATTTATTTTTTTGGTCTATTTTTTTATTTAGGTTTAGGTTTTATTTAGTTTTATTTTATTTTATTTTAAGTTTATTTTATTTTATTTATGTTAAGTTTTATTTATTTTTAATCCAGTTTAATTTATTTTTAGGTTAGTCAGTTTTTTTATGTATTTTATCTTTATGATTTTATTAGTATTGTATTATCTTGGATGATCAGTCCATTGTGTTTTATTTAATTAATTTTAGTTTTAAGCCTTTTATTTATCTTATCAGATCTCATTTTATTTTAGCCTGTGGTCAGTTTAGTTTCAGTGGTTTTGGCCCAGGCCCAGGTCAGGCCCAGCCTCAGGCTTTAGCCTCAGCCTCAGCCTCAGGCCTTGTGCTTGCCTCAGGCCTTGGCTTTCTCCAGGTTAGGGCCCAGGATCTTGGCCTGTATTCAGGCCTCAGTTAGGGCCCACCCACTCAGTGGCCCATGGCTCTTCAGGGCCCAGTCCAGGAGCCCAGGGCCTAGTCATGGCCAGAGTGCCTGGGCCCAGGGCTCAGGGCCCCAGGCCTGGGGATTTAGCCCAGAGCCCAGGGCCTGGGTCTGGGGTTTCAGTCTCAGAGTCAGACTCAGGGCCCAGGGCCTGTGCAGATCTGGCAAGCCCAGCCCACAGCCCAGGTCAGCCTGTGGCCTGGCCTTGCTGCCTGCCGCCCATGGCCCAGTCCTGGCTCAGGATCAGGCCCAGGGCCCAGATCAGTGGTCAGGCCTGGGCTCAGTGGGTCTCAAGTGCTCAGGGCCTTTTAGCTCAGTCTGGCCCAGGCTGTATGTGGGCCCAGTTTCAGTGGCAGGTCAGTTAGTGTGGGCAGTGGCCTAGTAGGTCTTGTCAGTCTCAGTTTAGTTCCTAGTTTTTATGTATTTATCTTTATCCATTTTAGTCAGTTTATCTTAGTATTTTAGTTTAGGATTTGATTTTGTTAGTTTATCTATTTATTAAGTTTAGTTTTATTTTTTATTTAAGTTTTGTTTTAATATCTAGTTTAGGTTTTATTTTAGATTTATTAAGTTTTTTTTAGTTTAGCCAGTTTATTTTAGTTTTTATTTTATTTAGTTTTAGGTTTTGTTTATTTTTTGGTTTTAGATTTGGGTTTTATTTATTTTAGTTTATTTATTAGTTTAGTTTATGTTTATTTTATTTTGTTTATTTTAGGTTTAAGATTTTTTTTAGTTTAGGGTTTAGGTTGTATTTTTTATTAATTTTTAAGTTTAGGTTTTTATTTAGTTATTATTTTTTTTATTTTATGTTTATTTTATTTTTATTTTACATTTAGTTTTTATTTTATTGAGGTTTTCTATTTTTTATTTATTTTATTTTTAGTCTATTTTGGGGTTTTATTTATTTTATTTTAGTTTCATTTTAATTTTTTATTTTATTTTCTTTTAGGTTTAGGTTTTAGTTTAGGTTTTATTTTATTTATTTATTATTTTATTTTATTTTATGTTTTATTTATTTATTTTATTTTATTTTATTTATTTTAGTTTAGTTTAGCATTTTAGGTTTTGGGTTTAGGGTTTGTGGTTTGGCTCATTTAGGTCTGCTTAGGTTTAGTGGTTTTTTATTTTTTTATTTATTTATTTTTTTTAAATTAAGTAAACCATAGGGTTTAGGTTTAGGTTTATGATTTAGGATTTGTTTATGTTTATTTAGTTTGGGTTTCTTTCTTATATTACAAACCCAGAGGTTTAGGTTTATTTAGTTTATTTTTTATTTATTTTATTTTATTTTATTTTATATTTTATATTTTATTTAATTTATTATTTATTTTATTTATTTATTTTTTTAGGTTTTTTATTTTATTTATTTGGGTTTAGGTTTTGGTTTATGTTTAGTTTTAGTTTAGTTTTATTTTATTTTATTTTTAGGTTAACTTTTTATTTTTTATTTTGTATATATTTAGGTTTTATTTTATTTTTTTAGGTTTAAGTTTTAGGTTTTTTATTTTAGTTTCTTTTATTTAAGTTTAGGTTTTTTTAATTTATTTTATTTATTTTATTTTAGGTTTAGGTTTAGGTTTTATTTATTTTGTTTAGTTTATTTTAATTTATGTTTATGTTTATTTTATTTTATTTATTTTGTTTTTTTTTTTTAGGTTTAGGTTTATTTTTTTTATTTATTTTTTTATTTTAGGTTTAGGTTTTATTTTATTTAGGTTTAGTTTTTTTCTAACAGAGAAGAAATTAAGATTCAATATTTCTTCTTTTCGATTTCATCAACCAAGTAGCACATTAAGTTTTCTAAGACATACGTGATGGCATAGATAAAAAAATGAGCATGCATAGAGTAAATAAAAAACCCTAGATAACCAGAACTGTCTCTACTGTAAAGATATAATTCCATAAGTAGCACATTGGATCGACCGTTCTTCAATTTCTCTAGTTCCAATTAGAACTACCCCAACCTCTCGAGTAGCGTGATCCACCATCATATCCCTGATCTCTCCCTCCGCCACAGCAATGGTTGTAACCTCAATCGCTTCTCCCGCCTCCATAACCACCACTGGTCCGACCACCACCTTCATATCCACTCCTGATCCCCACCGCCACTAGCCACCTCCTATGCTCTCATGTTCATCCGATCAATTTTGATGATAAACAAATGCTTGGATGTTCTAATGTATGTTTTATGTGTTTTAGATATATTAATTTCTAATTACATATTCAATACATCTCATAATATAATTGAGGAAATTGCAGGAATAGAAGAATGAAAGATTGAATAAAATTGATAATGTGAAGCTCAAGATAACAATATTTTAAGTTATATGCATTTATAACTATCTTAAAAATTCATATGAGTTCATTAACGTGAATCATTTTGCTTATAACTTAACTTATTATTTTTTTTATTTTAAATAATGATAAGGAGGTTAATTTATATAAATCTCTAGCTAATTTTTATTCAATTATGTGTTTCATACATAGCATTTGAATTGTCAAAATAATAAATGATAATAAATTACGACTATTAAGAGTAATTAGTTAATATACTTAATATAATTAAAATTATAAATTTAAATTTAAGGTTATATGATAACTAACTTATGTATGATTATATATAAATTATATCATAATATTTAAAGTCATATTTCAAAATTAACAAAGATATGTGAAATTTGGTATTTTAGCCAAAGTCATTTTATAATCAAGGAATTTATATATTTTATTTCACAATCCAATATTCCTTGGATTTTTTTTCTTTAATTTGATAGGTTACATGACCCACGCTTGATTAAAATTGAATTTAATATGACTTTTCAAACATTAGATGATTTTAATAATGATTGCATTCTATGCTTTGAATATACTAAGAGCCATATTTAATTATTTTCACTTGCCAATGTGAATAAATTTTGGTTGTTTAAATTTAATATTTATTTAAAATAAATTATATTTTTATTGAATATTAAATTATTATATGATAAATTGATGTTAAAATAATATATTTTTTTGAAATAATTCAAAATGATCTTCTTGCTTATAAATATTCTCATTCTCTTCAAGAAAGCATTCCTCATTCAAATTCAAAATCTTAGAATCTAAGAGAGAAAATTTCCTAGATTTTCTTCCAAGTTTCTAAATATTACAAGATCAAATTGGTTTGAAGCTTCAACATCTTCAACTACAAGCTTTTCAAATTTGAGTTTGTTTTCTTGATCTTAATCCCTTTTAGTTGTTCATACTATTTTCATGTATTTATTCTTTCCTATTTATACTTTTGGTGGATTAGTCTTTGACATCAAAGTCAAAGTTTTTCACATCAAAGTTTCTTTAATCATTTTTTGTGAAAACTCTGATAGTTTATAGATTTATTTCAAGTTGTTGAAATTTTATCTTCCTACAAATTTCTTTTGGTTTCTTGAAATATTTCTTCATTAGTCTTATTAAAAGATCATTTATTCTTAAATCTATTTTGAAGTTTATTTTAAGCATTTTAAATTAATTTATTGTGATGAAATTATTTTCATACTTGTTAGATTTCTTTTAATTAAAAGCTTACTAGCTACTTCTATCTATCATATAATTTTATTTAAGTATTTTGTGATCATTTGCATTAATTGAAAGCATCATTTTGGTTAAAATAAAATAAATTTTTCTTTGCTGAAATTTATTTTATTGTGCAAAATAATATTGTGAATTTATTTTAAAATCATTTTTATATTAGTCTACAAATTGTAATAACATAAACATCTTAGTAAAATCACTTTAAGATATTAATTTTATTATTTCTTATCAATATTAAGTGAGCATTTTATCTTGCCAAATTTTAAGTTGTAAAGTGAGCATTTATAAATTGTGAGATTACTTTTGAATTGATATTATATTTGTGAGATATATTTTATCAAAATTTATTATTTTGTATTTTTCTTTCATGCTATAAAATTTATATTCATTGTACTCTTGTAAAAGAGTACATATTGTATAATACTATTATAGAGAGTATTATTTGTAAGCTATTTTGCATTTTGGATTTATTGGCTGCTGGATGTATTTTGTGGTTTATAAAAAAGATTGTGTTATTGTCTCTTTACTTATCAGAATTGCATCTATCATTATAAAATCAAAAATTAATTTTCTACTAAAACTTAAAATCTAAGATTTAACTTTTAAAATGTTTAATATCACATCTTGCCAAATTTTAAGTTGTAAAGTGATCATTTATAAATTGTGAGATCACTTTTTAAATTGGATAGCTTGGTATATTTGTAAGGGATATATTTTATCAAAATTTATTATTTTGTATTTTTCCTTTCATGCTATACAATTTATATTGGGGTTGTACTCGCCCTTGTAAAAGAGTACATATATGTAGGGTTATACTCACCATTATAGGAGTATTTTGTGTTATTTTGCATTTGGATTCCTAGGTGGCTGCATGGACGTAGGTTGGTTTTGGTTTGGCCAAACCACTTAAAAAATTGTGTGCCTATTCTCTTTACTTTATCAGAATTGTATCTTATCATTATAAATCAAAATTAATTTTCTACTAAAACTTAAAATTTAAGATTTAACTTTTAAAATTTTTAATATCACCCATTCACCCCACCTCCCCCCTCCTGGTTGCTATAGTGACTCACAATATCGTGAGCCAGTTTTTATTGCTTAACATCCAAGAGTAGATCTTTTCACTATGGCATAAGGTTTCCAAAAGGGTTCACTACCAGGGACAATCCACTCATAGACCTCCACTTTAGATAATGTACCATTTGATTATTGGAAAAATAGAATTAGTACATTTTAAGAGGTCAAGATGTGCATGTGGTATATGTTGACACATCAATATCATACACCCATAGTAGAAGTAAATGGCATTAAAGTAGAAAAACTTTTGAGGAATGGATTGTAGCTGAAAGAGAACTTGATGAATTAAATGCTATGGCTTGTAATACTTTACATTGTGCTTTATTACCTAATGATTACATGAAAATTTCTATGTTAAGTACAACAAAAGAAATATGGGATAAACTCAATATAACTTATGAAGGAACTAGTGAAGTTAGAGATGCTCACATAAATAGACTTGTTCATGAATATGAGTTATTTCATATGTCTCCTTCTGAATCTATTTATGATATGTATACTAAATTCATGAAAATAAACATTGATTCTTTTGGAAAACATTTAGAATCAAGACTTAGTCTATAAGATTCTTAGATGTCTTCCAAAAGAATGGAAGCTAAAGTAACTATTAGTGAAGCAAAGGATTTATCTACTTATCCACTTGATCAGCTTTTGGGTTCTTTGATAACACATGAATAGGTTATTGCTCAAAGGGATAAGATGGATAACTCAGCCAAAAGGGAGAAGGAGAAAGGAAAAGCCATTACATTACAAGTTGATGATAGTGATGAACATAACACCTTAAGCTCGGATGGTGATAGTGATGAGGTGGTCATTCTATCCAAAAGGCTTGGGAACTTGCTAAGGAAGAAGAATCAAAGGTATAAAAATCTAAAACTATAAATTTCAAACTAAGAAATTTCAGTGAAGGGATCATTTGCTACCATTGTAAAAAAAAGCCTAGACACATAAGAGGTGATTGTCCAAAACTTTGAATCAAAGAAGAAAGAGATTGATGTGGAAAGAAGAAAAATATGAAGGAGAAAAAGTACCATAAGAAGAAGAAGAAGGCTTTATGGGCCAATCCAGATTCAAATGAATCAAGTACTTGCTCATCCGATGAAGACGTCAACATATGTCTTATGAAAAATGGAGAATTTGACTTAGATTCTCAAGAGGTATGTAATGATATATCTTATGATGAATTAGATAATGCTTTTAAAAATTTAGTTATTTAAAATAAAATAATTAAAAAAATACAAAACCTTAGAAAAAGAACATAAAAATTAAGATATGCATTTTTGTGATTTAAAAATGTATGTGATATTTTAAAAAGTAAAAATATTTGTTCCTTGTATGTAAACTTGAAAGAGAGAATATCTTATTAAAATCAAGATTATAATTATGTTTGAAATCACAAGTTCAATATATTGCTTCATCAAGTAAAACATTTAATAAAAATTATTTGCATCATACACATCCCACTCATATATCTTATAATTATTGTAAGCCATATATGCAAACACTAATGTTTGGTGCAACTATTATGATAGAAAAGGGCATATTTCATTTGATTTCTATGCAAATTAGAAAAAAACACTAAGCAATCATCTTATGTATCGCACCAAAAGGTACAAGCACTACACAAACCACACATGCAAGATATCTTGCTTCGAATTTAGAATGTGGACCCAAACATGTTTGGGTTCCAAAAGTTAACATGTGATTTTCTTTTGTAGGAATGCCTTCAAAGAAAAATCAAAGAAGGCATGTGGTACTTGGACAATGGATGTTCAAGACATATGACAGGAGATAAAGATAAATTCACAACTTTAGAATCAAGTGATGGAGGATTTGTTACATATGGAGATAATGCAAAAGGAAAGATCATTGGCATTGGTTATATTTGTAAGAATTCTATCACTTTTGATAAAGTTTTTCTAGTAGAAGGATTAAAACATAATTTAATTTCTATTAGTCAATTATGTGATAAAGGTTTGAATGTAGTATTTCATGCATCATATTGTATTATAAAAAATATTGAAAATGTTTTGTTAGTAGGACAAAGACATAAAAATATTTATGTCATTGATTTAGATAGCTTTCATTATGTGAATTTGAATTTTCTTTATTTTAAAAGCACTCATGATGATATATGGTTATGGCATAGGAGACTATGTCATATTAACATGCACACACTCAATAAAATTGCTAAACTTGATTTAGTAGTTGGATTGCCTAAATTAAATTTTCATTCAAACTATGTTTGTGATGCATGTATTCATGGTAAGCATTCTAGAAGCTCATTTACAAGTAAAAATATTGTTTCTACTTCTAGACCTCTAGAATTGTTGCACATGGATTTATTTGGTCCAATTAGCACCACTAGCTTAGGTGGAAAAAATTATGGTTTTGTGATTATTGATGATTTCTCTAGATATACTTGGGTTTTGTTTGTAACTTGCAAGGATGATGCTTTTGTTGAGTTTAGAAAGTTTTCTAAATATATTCAAAGAGAACAAGGCCTTTTGATTAATAGGGTTCAAATTAATCATGGTGGCAAATTTGAAAATAAATTATTTGAAGATTATTGTGATGAACATGGGATTAGACATAATTGTTTTGCACTTAGAACTCCCCAAAAAAATGGAGTAATAGAGAGAAAAAGTAGAATATTAATTGAATTAAGTAGATCTATGCTTAATGAGTATAAATTGCAAAAATATTTTTTGAGTAGAAGCAATAAATACTGCATGTTATGTGATGAATAGGATCTATTTAGACCAATTTTGAAGAAGACACCCTATGAATTATTTTTTGGAAAGAACCCTAAGATTAAACACTTTCATGTATTTGGATGTAAATGTTTTATTTTGAATAATGGAAAAGAGCAGTTAGGTAAGTTTGATTACAAATCGATGATGGTATTTTTAGATACTCTTTCTAGTAAAGCTTATAGAGTTTTCAATAAAAGAAAATAGTTTTTTATTTATTTTATTTTAGGTTTTATTTAGTTTAGGTTTATTTTAGCTTTATAGGGTTTAGGTTTACTTTAGGGTTTAGGGTTTTTTAGAGTTTGGGGTTTAGGTTTAGGGTTTAGGGTTTAGGTTTAGTGGTTTGGGTTTGGGTTTGGTTTGTGGGATTTTGGATTTTGGGTTAAGGTTTAGGGTTTAGGGTTTAGAGTTTAGAGTTTATAAGGTTTAGGGCCTAGGGTTTTTTTAACAGAGAACAAATTCAGATTCAACATTTATTTTTTTCAATTTCATCAACCAAGTAACCCACCAAGTTTTCTAAGACAAAAGTGATGACATGGATCAAAAATGAGCATGCATATAGTAAAAAAAACCCAAAAAAATTAGAATCGTCTCTAATGTAAAAGCATAGTTCCATAAGCAGTAGATCGGATCTGCCATTCTTCAATTTCTCCAGTACCCATCAAAACCACCCCAAACTCTCAAGTAGAGAGATCCACCATCATAACCCCGATCTCTCCCTCCGCCACCACCACGGTTGCAACCTCCGTCACTCCTCCCACCTCCATAACCACCACTGCTCTGACCACCACCTCCATATCCACTAGCACCTCTAGATCCCCCACCACCACTACGGTAACCACCACCTCCACCTTCGCCTCCACCACTAGATTTATATTGAGGCTAGTTGATGGTGATGTTCTTGCCATCAAGGTTTTGCCCATTCTTAGGGTTTAGGTTTAGGTTTAGGTTTATTTTTTAATTTATTATACTACTTTAGGTTTAGGTTTAGGATTTGGGGTTTAGGGTTTAAGGTTTAGGGTTAAGGTTTACGATTTATAGTGGTTTAGGGTGGTAGTAGGTTTAGGGTTTATGGTTTTTTTATAGGATTTAGGGTTTTTTTTTAACTAAAACCCAGTAGGTTTAGGTTTATTTAGTATATTAAGTTTTTATGTTAGTTTACTTTATTTTATTTAGGTTTACTTTTATTTTATTTATTAGTTTATTTATTTTAGGTTTTTTTATATATTTTTTAGGTTTAGGTTTATTTTTAGTTGAGTTTTATTTTATTTTATTTAGGTTTATGTTTTATTATTTTTATGTTTATGTTTGATTTTATTTTATTTTTAAGGTTTAGGTTTTTATTATAGGTTTATTTTAAGTTTAATTTTAGTTTAGTTTATTTTTTTATTTTATTTATTTTATTTTATTTAGTTTAGGTTTAGGTTTATTTATTTAGTTTAGTCAGTTTATTTTATTTTGTTTTATTTTATATTTATTTTAGTTTGGGTATTAGGTTTAGATTTTATTTTATTTATTTTAGGTTTATTTTATAGATTTTTATTTTATTTTATTTTATTTTATTTTTATTTAGTTTTTTATTTATTTTAGTTTTTATTCTAAAGTTTATTTTATTTTTTTTATTTTAAGTTTTTAATTTATATTTTATTTTACATTTATTTTCTCTTCTCATTTTAAGGTTTAGGTTTAGGTTTTACTTTATTTCATCTTTATTTTATTTAGGTTTGGTTTTAATTATTTTTAGGTTTTATTTAGTTTAGTTTGGTTTCTTTATGTTTTAAGGTTTATTTTATTTTAGGCCTTTGGGTTCCATTTAGTTTTGATGGTCAGTGGTCAGTTTAAGATTGTGGACTCCAGGTCAGTTAGCTCAGTGGTTTAGATGAAGTGGTCAGTTTAGGCCCAGGTCAGTTAGGATCAATCTTTGTGGGCTCAGTCAGCCTGGGCCTAGATCTCAGGCCTAGGTCAGCTCATAATTGCCTAGGGCTCAGTTTAGGTCAGTTTCCCAGCCTAGTCAGTCAGTTTAGGGTCAGATCTTGTGGCTAGTATTTTTAGGGCTCAGTGTTTTAGGCCTAGTGGGTGTTTGGCCTAGGCCTGTTTCAGAGTTTATCAGTCTGGGTTTATGCCTTTGGGTAGATTTGCTCAGTCAAGATTTGGGTTTGGTTTAGGGTCTGTTTTTTTTAAGTAAACCAAGATGTTTAGGTTTCATTTAGTTTATTTTTATTTATTTTAGTTTATTTTATCTATATTTAATTTACATTATTTTTTTATTTTTTTTAGTTTATTTATTTTAAGTTATTTATTTTAGTTTAGGCTTTTATCTTTAGTTTCTTTTAGGTTTAAGTTTATGTTTATTCTTAGTTTAGTTTTATTTTTATTTTACTTTTAGGTTTAGGTTTTTTATTTTTATTTTAGTGTGTAGGTTTTATTTTATTTTTTAGTTTAGGTTTTAGGCTTTATTTTAAGTTTATTTTAATTATTTTTTTAGTTTAGGTTTTTTTTTTTATTTTTTTTATTTTATTTTATTTTAGGGGTTTAGGTTTTATTTTATTTTTTTTATTTATTTTAGTTTATTAGTTTATTTTTTTTTTTTTATTTTAGGTTTAGGTTTTTTTATTATGGGGTTTGGTTATTTTTTTTATTTTTTATTTTTTTAGGTGTTTTAGCTTTATTTTATTTAGTATTTTATTTTATTTTATTTTATTTTTTTATTTTATTACATTTAGTTTTATTTTATTTAGGTTTTTTATTTTTAGGTTTATTTTATTTTTTAGTTTAGTTTAGGTTTTTATTTATTTTATTTTATTTTAGCTTTTATTTATTTTATTTTATTTCTAAGTTTAAGTTTAGGTTTTGGTTTAGGTTTAGGCTTAGCTTTTAGTTTAAGTTTTTATTCTAATTTATTTATTTATTTAATTAAGGTTTACATTTTTTATTTATTTTATTTTTACATTTTATTTAATTTAGGTTTAGGTTTTTAGGTTTTTAGGGTTTAAGGTTTAGGGTTTAGGGTTTGTAGTTGTTTGTATGTTTAGGGTTTAGGGTTTATTTTAGGGTTAAGGACTGATCAAGTCAAATAAGATTATTTAAAGCAAATCAAAGATTATTTATTAGTTAAGTTTTGGATTTGATTTGATTTAAAGAGGAGAAGAGAAATCATCTCTTACTGTTTTAAACCCATTCCCACATTAGTTATTTGATTTAATTTAAGGAAATGTAATTAAGTTGATTCTATGGGTTAATTAAGTTGAACTTTTAATTAGATGAATTAATTACCCTTACCTATGTCACCTTAAAGTAATTAACTAAGTAAGTATGAGCCAACATGATATGCATGGAAAATAAACTTGTAATGATCCTAGGAAATAAAAGGGGCTTAATGCAATTGACTCATAATTAATAGTTAATTAGATTACTTAATTAATTTCTCTTAAGGTTTTCCCACACATGTGGACTAACCATAATTTCATTAAACTCTTTTAGGTTATAAAACGCATAAAGATCTACCCCCATGATTTAATTAATTAAGGTCTTATGTGATTATGATTTCAATTTAATTAAGTGATTTAATTAATTAGTTAAATCTTAATTAATTTCATTTTAAAAAAGTGTGAAATGAACTTAGGGAAAGGGGGCCCAACCCTATTCCTTAGTTCACTTACTATTGAACAATGATTAATAAACTTAATTAACCAATTCATTATTGTTCATGGGATTAATTAATCATTAATTAACATAAAAGAGTAGTTAAGGTTTAATTAGTCAATTTTCCTAATTAAGTGAGCAATAAATCCCAAGAAAATCATGGGAGGCATAGGTCATCCCATTAAATTAGCCCACAAATTTTTGGGATTTTGCTCAAGTAATTAAAGAGTAATTAAGCTAATTAATTTTCTAATTAAACCTTAATTACTATTCAAATTTAGTTAAGATAAATTTTAATTAATTCTCCTATGAAATGCCATTAAAATTTGTATTTATTTGCATTTTTTTATTTTTGATTTTTATGATTTTAGAAGTTTTAGCCATTATAAATGATTAATTAAGCCTAATTAAATAATCCTATTGGCACATACATACGCTAATACACACTTTCACATAGTGCTGTGGGATTGGCTACTTAAAACTTACTCACTCATGGCCTACATGGCGACAACGAATGCGCTTTCTCATCTCATCATCTGATCTGAGATTAGATGGCTATGATTAATCCCCAGCTTAATAGGATTAAATCAGATCGATCTAGCCAATCTAATCATGGTCATCCATTCTGATAGCACAGAATGGAGGGTGTGTGATCTAACGTCATGCAAGTAAGGGAGAATGGAGTCCATCCGGCATTGCTCACTTGATCTGAGCTTACCCGAGCTAGGATCAACTCCATAAGGATCCCACACCTTCACAACATCAATCAAAGGGGATCCAATGGTCAAGTTCTCACGTGCAAGTTTTCTTCAAAAAGCTCCAACCTAATTTTGTCTAAGGATCAATTTTGGAAGCATACCTTGCCAGAGTTCAAGACCGGTGGCTCAAATGATTGAGGATGCTTCATCTAATGGAGACGAAGCCTTATTGAGCAACAATTGGATCAATTCCTCGACGATGACATAGAAGTACATGAATCGATGATTTGGAGAAAGACTTTGACTTAAGTCCCTCCTCTGGTGCTTGGGAAGCTTGGGAGATGATTTGTTCTTGTACAATGAGGCCTAGGGAAGGTGCGTGCAAAGTTAATTTGATTTTTATGGAGAAATGGGAAAGTTAGGTCAAAAATGAGAGTGTCCTATTTTGGGAAAGACGAGAATGGCATTTTCTGATCGAGGAACTAGCTTGGGAGCTTAGGGAATGGCTCTAGCAGCTTATCTTGGGTAGCTAGAGCTCTGAAGAATGATTTTTTATGTGTGCTTGGCTGGAAATGAGGGGGTGTATACCCCCTTTATCTTGATCAGATAATGGGATCAGGTTTGGCTTCTAATGGTTGTTCGGCCATCTCTGGGAGTCGGGTGTGTAGGAGGTGATTTGCTCGCTTTGGTTTGAAGGTGTGGAGGTGGCCTCTAAGAAAGAATCATGGGTATCCTATGGGTTTTAAATGCTCCAATGGGGAGGGCGAGATGATTTCACTTCCAATGGGTCATGGCCGACACAACAACCACTTGGGTCAAGTTGAGTAGTGTCCTAGGTGCCTTGGTGGACCATTGGGAAAGTACCAAGTGGCCAAGGAATGGAAATGCCCACTTACATGGGTGATTTGTATCATGTGATGCCCTTGAGCCAAGGGTAGAATGATCATTTGGCATTGGATTTGATTTGGACAGATTTGAAATGAGCAAATTTCAAGTCAATTGGAGTTGATTTGGTTAGGTTTTGCTCAATTTGACTCATTTAGGTCAAATTAGGTTAGGTTGGGTTAAGTTGACCAATTGGTCAAATTGGGCCAAAACAAGGGCTGGGCCAAATTCATATGATTATTCCAGATGTTTTGGTTCGATTGGTTTGGTTTGGTTTGACTTAGATTTGATTTTGGCTCATTTGAATTCATTTGGGTCAAATGGGTTAAGTTGACAATTTGAAAAATTGGCCAAATTATCTTGGGTTGTTGGTTTGGGTTTAATTGACCAATTGAAGATGATTGTAGGCTTTGGTTTCAATTAATTTGGATTTGATTTTGATTTAGGCTAACTTGAACCTTTAGGTCAATTTAAGGTAAGTAGGTTAATTGGGTTCAATTAGGTCCAACCATGGTTTTGGTGAAGTTCAACAATCAATTTAGAATGAACTTGAGCCATTGGTTGCAATCAATTTAGTTTATATTTTGATTTGACACAATTTATTCTTTCAAGTCAATTTGGGTCAACTTCGGTCAAGAGGGCTAATTGGGTTTTGTTTGACTCAATTGAAGGTCAAGTCATATTCAAATATTAATTTTGATTTGGCATAAATCTTTGGCTTCAAGGGATTTGTCTTACGTTACAATTTGGCTAGTTTGGGTTTGTATGGGTTAAGGGGTTCACTTGGTCAAATGACCAAGTTGACTTGGTTTGACCCAATTTGTGATAATTGATCAACCTAGGATGAACAACAATCATAATGGGATGTTTTGATCAGCTTGATTCAATCCAATTTAGGTAGGATTAGAACTTGGCTCAAATAGGTTAAATTTGCCACTTTGGGTAAAGTGGACCAATTTGGTTTAGTTAGCTTAATTTTTGGTTGAATTTTATTTAGTTGAGTTTATAGATGAATTTTGGATTGATATATAAATTCAATTGCAATTGGCTTGGGTTCAAATGGGTTTTGGTTCATTTGAGCATTTCAAGTCAAAAGGGTTAAGTTGGGTTTGACTTGGGTTGATTTTTGTTTGGCTTGATGATTGTAGATTTCATTTATATTTGTGAATATGATTGAAGGTATGATTGATTCATGAGAAAATAAATTGAATTTGGATTTTGGAATGAAGGAATTTGGCTAAGTCCATGGAGTTGGGTCATGTGGCTTATGTTTGGATTTTTATTTGGTTTGGTTTAGTTTTGATGATTTAAATGTATATTTCATTTAAATTTGTGAAGATGATTGAAAATATGATTGATTTGTGATAAAATTAATTAAGTTTGACATGATTTGGATTAAGATTTGGCTAAGTCCATGGGATGGGTCATATGGCTTAGGAAGGGTTTTGATTTAATTTGATTTAATTTGATTTAGTTTTGATCATTTGAATGTAGATTTGATTTATATTTTGGAAGATGATTGAAGATATAAATTGATTATGAGAAAATCAAATGATTTTGGATTGATTTGGATTAAGATTTGGCTAAGTCCATGAGATAGGTCAGGCTTGTGAAGGGTTTCAAGTTTGGATTTGATCATGGGCTTCAATCATTTAGTTTTGGAATTTGGATTTGGATATTAATTTGATGTTTGAATTGAACTTGAGGTTTGGTTTTAGAAGGCGAACATGGATTGGATTTGGGTTGTAGGGTAGGTGGATTAACCTAATCTCTGAGGCATAACCTAATCCTATCGTTAACCCGTCTAAGTTTTTAGGCTTAGGTTAACTATTTACATAATTGTTAGAATTGTCTTATGATTAGGGAATTCTTAGTGTTTAGAAAACTCCTCAGTCTAAGATGGGAAGATTGAACTGACTTCCAAAATGTGAGTCACAAGCCTTAGGCTCTATATTGTTTCCCCTTGGAGATAGATGATTGGAAAACAAGCCAAGATTCACATTATAGTGATACATCTTTCAACGCTTTGTTTGGGAGACCATGGATACATAAGAACAATATAGTTCCATCCTCTCTACATCAAGTATGAAGTTTGTGAGAGATGGGATCATCTATGTGTCGAGGAGATCTCAAGCCATTTACAATTCACAATCAGCATATATGAGGATGCATCTTACTACTTCCCTGAAAATCAACAAGTCTATTATCGTGAACTTGTCCAAAGTTTAAAAATAAAAGAAAAATAAAAAGAAAAAGAAAAAGAAAGGGTTTAGGGTTCAGGGATAGTTTAGAGTTTAAAGCTTAGAGTTTACGGTTTTAGGGTTTAAGGTTTAGGGTTTAGGGGTTTAGGTTGATTTTAAGAGTTTAGGGTTTGGGGTTTAGGTTTATGGTTTAAGGTAAGAGTTTGGGGTTAGGTTTAGGGTTTAGTTTAGGGTTTTGTGGTTTATGCTTTACGATGGTTAGGGTTTAGGGTTTGGGAGTTGGAGTTTAGGATTTGTTTAGTGGTTTGTGGTTCAGAGTTTAGGGTTTGGTAGGGTTTGTTTTATGTTTTTTAGGCAGGGTTTAGGGTTAGTTTTGGGTTTAAGGTTTATTTTAGCATTTAGGGTTGTAGGTTTAGTGTTTAGGATTTAAGGTTTAATGTTTTTTTATATTTAATAAAGTAAACCGATAGGTTTAGGTTTATTAAGTTTATCTAGTTTATTTTTTATTTATTTTAGTTTATTTTATTTTCTATTTTTATTTAGGTTTACTTTTAAATTTTATTTAGTTTAATTTATTTATTTTAGATTTATTTATTTTTAGTTTATCTTTTTAGTTGAGTTTTATTTTTTTTTATTTTTTAGGTTTAGGTTTTATTTTTTATTTTAGGTTTAGGTTTATGTTTTTATTTCACTTTTTTAGGTTTAGGTTTTAGGTTTTTTTAAGGTTTATTTTGGTTTGATTTTTTAGTCTAGGTTTAGGTCTATTTTTTAGTTTAGGTTTAGGTTTATTTTTAGTTTATTTTATTATATTTATTTTAGGTTTAATTTTAGGTTTAAGTTTATTTTTATTTCTTTTAGTTCAATTTATTTTTGTTTAGGTTTAGGTTTATTTTATTTTTATTTTAAGTTTAGGTATTTTTTTTAGTTTAGGTTTTAGGTTGTATTATTTTTTTAGGTTTTTTTTTAGGTTTAAGTTTTTATTTAGTTTTTATTTTATTTTATTTATTTTTATTTTATTTTTATCTTATTTTTATTTTACATTTAATTTTTATTTTATTTAGGTTTTTATTCTTAGGTTTATTTTATTTTTAGTTTAGTTTAGGTTTTTACTTATTTTATTTTAGTTTATTTTTACTTTTTATTTTATTTTATTTTTAGGTTTAGATTTAGGTTTTAGTTTAGGTTTTTATTTTTATTTATTTTATTATTTTCTTTATATTTTAGGTTATTTATTTATTTTATTATATTATTTGATTTATGTTTAGGTATTTTATTTTTAGGTTTTATTGAGTTTAGGTTTAAGTTTTTAGGTTTTTAGGGTTCAAGGTTTAGGGTTTAGGGTTTAGGGTTTAAGATTTTAGGATTTTTTTTGGAAACCCCATATAGGGGGAATTTTATTGTCACAAAAAGAGGGTTACAAGGTCCTTAACAGGGGATAAACTCCACAACTCGCTCAAAGAGCTACGCCCTAGAGAGTAAATCCCTATCTAAGTACAACCAAAACAAAATAAAAGAGTAAAGGAAAGCAAAAGATACAAATTGATTAACATAGATAAGCCAATGAATAGATCTAGGCCAAAGCTCTTCAGGATGAGAGAATGCATGACACTAGGGAGCAAACCGCAAGAGATCAAGAGAAATGCACCAAAATTGTAGAAAGATAGAAATTAAGCTTAAAGTAATGCAAAATGAAAATTGAAAATAGCATCAACGAGAATGATTATAAAGAAGTGTGTGAGAGAAGGCTCGCTCCACACCAAATTAGGATGCAAATATGAGCATCCAAACTTCATGGAAGGGTTACATCACAAGAGCTACTACCAAACCAAAAGGAGTAAAATCATCACATCATCATAGCCAACAAACCTGGGAAGATAGCAACCATTTGTTGAAATTCTTTTGAGCCTTAGTACCGAAACCTAAACAAAGCCATAAACATAATAGAAAAGGATACAAAGCAAAGAGAATGGGAAAGGGGATCCCATGCAGAATAAATATCATCAATATAGTCACCATGGCATGAGAATCCCTACACATATGAAAATGAACCATCTTTGCTATATCCACCTTATTTTTTACTAGAGCCAAGAGTTTAATTAGGCCAGCATGAAAACCCACCACAGGAAAATAGTAGAAAAGGCCAGGTAGAGGAAAGAAGCAATATACAATCAATTGAAAAGCTTGTTGAAATCCAGCAAGGCAAATCAAATAGCATGTAATTAACTCCATCCTAAACATAGAAGACATATATGAAACTTACAGTCCTAGTATACAGCCCAGGAATATAACCCAAAAAAAGGTAACCAATTAGAATAAGCAATACAGATGTTAACAACCCCCTTATTAATAATCATTGCTGAAGTTAATACCCAGCAAGTGTGAAGCAAGACAGTATAACCCAAACCCAAATAGGAAATGCACAAGTCTAATAGAGCTAAGATGGGAATGCAGCAGAAGATTAGATGGACTAGAAGCTGTAATAAGTCGCCCTCCTCCCACAAAACAATTCCAAATAAGGACAATCGAGACAACCCCAAGAGCTTAGGCATAAAACGATAATCCTCATCCACCAACCAAGACAAAGAATAATAGCAAGTTGGCCATAAAACCACCCATTCAAAATATAGTATAAGATAATATCCAAGTAGGTAATAGCATAATCACAGTGATCCGCATAAGTATAACTGAAATAAGATGAAAAAAATAGCAGCAGATTAAATAGACCACAAACATCGTGATCATAACCCGTTAGAAAAAAGAAAATAATCAAAAAATAATCCAACAAACAACCAACAACTCAATGGCCACATAAGCATAAAAAAAATCCAACAGCCAACAATTAAAATAGTAATACAATTATTGCACCCACCATAAGATAAGCCAGTAAAAAAGAGAGGTACAACATAGATACAAAAGGGGTACAAAAGAGAGCCATCATTGAAATCCTTCAATACAAAGAAGATCATGCTTGCTAAACCAACATCCTCAGTAAAAGCAGACTGGAAAGAAATCATTAAGTAAGTCCAATCCTGCAAAGAGGCAATAATAATAATAAGGGTATTGCAATTTCTCTCCTTACAGGTTGGGAAGGTGAGGTTAGCAAAAGAAATCAAAAAAATAGCCCCAAAAGTAGCCTACTGGATATGAGAGACAACCCAATAGTAGCTTGTTGGGCATAAAACTCGATAATCCAATTCAGCCAACAACCAAGATAGCAAATAGCAGCAAGTTGGTCATAAAACCACCCATTTAGAATAGACAGTGCATAAGTTAATTTCCAAGTAGGTAATAGCATAATCACAGTGATCTGGACAAGCTAACTGAATCAAGATTGAAAAAATAGTAGCAGTTAGTAGACCACAAACATGTGGTGATCAGCTACAGCCCAGTTGCAAACAACAAAAGCAATCAGAAAAACAAAAGCCAACAAACAGCCAACAACCTAATAAGTAGCCTACTGGACATAAGAACTAAAAATCTAAGATCCAATAATTAAAATAGCAATACAATTACTGCACCCACAATAAAATAAGACAATAAAAAATAGTGGTACAACATAAACACAAAAGGGGTTCAAAAGGGAGCCATCATTGAAATCTTTCAAGACAAAGGAGCACAGGCTTGCAGCTAAACTAACATCCTCAGTAAAAGTAGATTGGAAAGAAATCATTAAGTAAGTCCAATCCTGTAATAAGACAATAATAATAACAAGGTTATGGGCTTTCTCTCATGTGCACGTAAGGTGAGGCTAGCAAAAGCAATCAAAAAATAAAAAGTAGCCCACCGGACATAAGACCAAAATCCAAATGACCAATAATTAAAACAACAAAACATTTATTGCACCCACCATAAGATAATCCAAAAAAATAGTGGTACAGCATAGAGTCAAAAGAGGTTCAAAGGAAAGCCATCTTTGAAATCCTTCAAGACACGTAGAAAAGGCACCAGTAAGCCCATAGCATCAAGAAAATAAAGAAGGAAATCAAGAAGTAATTCCAATCCTGCAAAGAAGAAGTTATAGTAGCAAGGGTATTGCAGTTTCTCTCCATACATGTTGTGGAGGTGAGGTTAGGGAGCATAAGAGGGACCACATTCATAATAAAGAGAGAAAAATAGATAAATTAGGGCCTATCAAGAAGCTATACAAAAATATAACAATTAAACATTGATATAGCAAAGTCATGAGCCCGAGAATAGATTTCTAAAAAAAGGAAAAGTGACTGAACACAGCCTTAACCATATAATGGAAAATAGATACAATAGGACCCCTAACAAAATATTGATGGCAAGAAGTCTATCCTTGTTGATCAGAAAGTAAAGCAGAAAGTAAAGCATAAGGTAATACATCTCCCTCCAGCAGACAGGAAACACCTTACCATTAATAGTGAAAATAGTAGAAGCTATAAGACCCCAAAAAAGGTTAGGGTAATTAATCCAACAGCAGATGCCACAGAGATCTGCAATTAACCAAAAAGGGTTATAAAGAAGATGCATCAGCAAAATACAGAGAAACAACAACACTAAACAGAAGTTCATCATGCAGTTAAACAGGTAATATAATAGGCCAAACTAATAGGATGGTTTAATTTATGAGGTAAGGGAATACAGTATTGTCCAAATTAACCAAACCATGCAAATGTTTAGGAAGTGTAAGTTGATCAAAGAATTTTATGCCATCTAATCTAGCACCTAGATTAGCAAGATAATCAGCACATGCATTACCTTCATGCCATACATAAGTGATTTTAAAATAGAGTTGAGAAAGGAGAGCTCTAGTCTGCTTGAGAAGGTAGTACAATTTTGTATTGCCCATTTTTGTGGAAGTCAAAAGATCAATCAGCAACAGGGCATCCACCTCAATCCAAATAGTGAGCCAACCTTTTTGAAGGCAAATATCAATAGCTTTGTAAACTGCCATTTGCTCAGCAAAAGGGACAGAGCAAGTATTAAGGGGGTAAGTAAAAGCACATAGGACTTTACTATTAAGGTTTCTGAAAATGCCACCACAGCTAGAAGCATTTTGAGAGACAGAGCCATCAGTGTTAATTTTAATAGTATTAGCATGAGGTTTTACCCAATAAATAATCTTGTCCATCCTAACCTCATATTATGATCATCATCCTAGGGTGATTAATTGCCTTAAATTGGGTCAAATCAAGTTAACTTGGTCCTTTGACCAAGTCAACCTTTAGCCCAAATGAAACACAAACTAGCCAAAACCTACTATGTACCAAATTAATTGAAACTATTGATTCAAACCAATGCCTAATCAATGATTGAACATGACCAAACCTTCAATTGAGCCAAACCAAGTCCAATTGATCATTTGACCTAAGTTGACCCAAATTGGCCTAAAAGTCAAAATGGGTCAAATCATGATTTTGATCCAAATTGATTACAACCAATGGCTCAAGTTCATTCTAAATCACTGATTGAACTTGACCAAAGCCATGATTGAGCATAATTTGACCAATTGGTCAACTTGACCCAACCTAGCTCAAATTAACCTAAAAGTTCAAACCAAACTAAAGCCTACAATCATTTTCAATTAGCCAATTGAACATGAGCCAACACCAAACCCAACCCAATTTGGTCAAATTGCTCAAATTGATCAACTTTGTCCATTCGACCTATTTGAATCCCAATGAGTCAAAATCAAACTTAAGCCAAATTAATCAAAATAACTTAAACTAAAACTCTTGAAATCATCATTTAAACCTAACCCAAATCTTGGTTTGACCAAATTTGACCTCAATTTGAAATAAAACTAATCCAAATCACCCTAAACCAACCCATGGGATCTTAGGAGCTAGCCAAACTTAACCCAAACCAGTCCTAGTTCACTGTAAAATTAGAGCAAATCTATAGTGGACCCCACCCAAGGGGATTATCCATTGGACACACCCCATTTATATTAGATTCTTTCCATAATAGGCAAAGTCCAATTTCTCCTCTCATGGCAGCCATCCAATTGCTAAATAAGGTATTCCTAAATCCCCCTAGCCTAAGGTAAGCAAGCTTAGCACTTTCCATGGACTAAGGGAAACAAACCAAGACACTTCACTCATGGTCAAAGCCTATGGGCAAAGGGAAGGACGAAGCCAACCCAATCTCCCCATATCTTGCCTTGAGCTCCCTACCATAGATTCCTCCACTCCTGGAGAGCCACGTGGAGCTCATGGTGACCCTTCCAATGCCTCAATGGTGGTGAATCAGTAGAATTTTAAAGATGGATCTCGTCCATCCATCACACACAATTTCGTGTTATACTCCCTCAATTCGAGCGGTAGTTGTAATAATTCTCACTGTGAGAGTTCCCTAAGCATTTTTAAAACTCCTCAGAGCCTACTCGAAGCCTTTCTGAGCTCCCATGATTGGAATTCTCCATTCTCATGCACAACTGAAATATGGCATCTTTCCTTTGATTCAAACTCCTCCCCCACTCAACCAAACCTTAATTAAACTTACCCACACCATCACAACACCTAGTTGAGCAGTGCCAAACCATTTCCTAAGCTTCCAAACCATCAAAAGCCATACTTCACTCAAGATCGAATGCCAAAAGGGAGGAGCTTGGTCCATAAAGCAAACCACCTCAAATCAAAGCTCGTGTGGCTCAACCGGGATTCATTTCTATCAAATGAAGCTGCCTCAAACGTTGGAACTGCTGATCAAAAGCTCCGATGAGGAAATTTCTCAAAATTGATCCTTGAATAAAAATGTGTTGTTCCTTTTTGAAGAAAACTTGCATTTGAGCCCATCCTAGCCATTAGATCCTTGTGGATCCTTAGTGCAAAGGTGTGGATTGAGTTTGGAGTGGATCCGAGCTCATGTGAGCTCGGATCGAGCGACTCATGGCAGACGGGCTCCGTCATTCATCTATCATAGAAAGATGGATCATGGGTCATCTGTTATACGTGATTGGAATAGATGGCCGTGATCCATTCATGTAGAATCCCCCTCTATTTACTCCTTAATTATGGGATCTGATTGTGGTCATCCGATCTTAGATCAAATAATCTGCAGCAAAGCGTATCCGCTGCAATCTAAGTTAGCCTTCTAATTTAACAACTTAAATACCCTATCCCATCATGCCACATGGAAATCACATGCAGCGTCAATAGCCACATGGCGTCGATAGGATTAAGGGTTAATTAGGATTGTTTTAATTAATTTTTAAGTCTGAAAGTTCCTAAAATCATAACTAATCCTAGAAAAATCCAAAAAAATATAAATGAGGGCTTATTTTAAAGATATTTTGGAGTAGAATTCAAGAAAGTTATTATAAATTAATTTTAAGTAGTAATTTCTACTTAATCAAGGTTTAATTAAAATTTTAAGCATAATTACTCTTTGATTAATTATCCAATTAATTTTAAATTTTTCCAGAGATGTTTAGGTGGATGACCTCTACCTCTCCTATTTTTCTAGGGATTGGATAGTTAGTTAGGGAAATCAATGGATTTAGCCTTAATTACTCCCCAACCTTAATTAATGATAATTAAGAAAATGAATAGTGGATTAACTAATTAATTTAGCTTACTGTCCTTTGTTAATAGTAAGAAGTCTTAGGGAAGTGGTTTGGAATCATTTCTTATGACCATTTCATTAAGCCTCTTTATTTGTTTCAAATTAATTAAAGCTTAAATAATTAATTAGCCACTTAATTAATAAATTAAAAAAAGAAAGGATAACTAATTATTTCAAAGCCCAATTGATTATTTGAAATGACTTAGGGATTGGGATTGAGGTCTCTTCCTTGATCTCTTTCCCTAAGTTAATTTCATCATCCTAATTAAAAGATATAATCAAAGGAATTAATTGACCAATTAAGGGCTTAATTAATTTAAAATCCTTTCATTCATAACCTTCCTTAATTAACCCTTGGGTAGTTCTTTGGGTGTTCAATAACCTAAAGAGAGAGCTAATGAAATTATGGTTCGCTGATGTGTGAGAAAACCATAAAAGTAATTAAGCGTCCCTTAATTAATAATTATGAGCTAATTGTATTAGGCCCCTTTCATTTCTTAGAAGCATTGCTGATTTACTTTTCATGTGGTTGCATGTCATGTTGGCTTATCATTGATTAATAAATTAACTTACGGTGATATAGGTAAGGGTTAATTAATTGATTTAATTCATACCTTAACCTAATTAAGACATAAAATCAATCTAATTATTTTTCATTAAACCAAATTAACTCACACATGGGGAATGGGATTAGGATTAGCAAACCTCTTTCACATTTTTTAAGTCAGTCAAACATAAATTCAAAAATGGCTTCTAAGAAACTTTGGTTTATTAATATGATTGTCCTTAGGACTTAGTTGGATTGAATGAAATTATATTCTTGTGTTTTTTTATTTATTTCCAATCATGTTAAATGTTGTATTCCACTTGTAGTCATGCATTCATTTCTTTCAAATTAATTAAATAAATATGATTTGTTTTATGTCAATTTGCATGCGTTGACTTAATTAGAAATATGTGTGGATATTATCACTATTAATTCTCAAATGTATTTTCAAAATCTTAGTATATGATCATTTATCAAAGATGGAGAGAGGAACCATCCCCAGCTGAGTCGCTAGAAAAATCTGTGGTGAAAAAATTTATATTATTCTTTTATACAATTCTTGCTTTCATCTATCCCCTCTCCCTTTCGGGAAAAGAAGGACAAATGAAAATAGAAATATATAGAAGAATATACGCCATGTTGGGACACCACATAGATCCGCAGATGATCTTATTATGGTGATCGGGTATGACATTGAGGAGAGGTGTACTATCTTGAGAGATAGAATTCACCACCATACGATGGACCTAATCACCCAAATAAGGACTCCTAAGGACAATGGGTCTGCATATGTACTAAATATTCTTTCCCTACTTTACATGAAAAAGTAAAGTAAGGTTTATTTTAAACTGGGTTCATTATGTTCCCTATAGGGGCAAACCTCCATAGTTAATTACATCCTAAGGGATGAGATCCCTTAGGAATACTCTAGATTAAGGTAAATGATCATTGTCTTCAAAGATTTCAACAGGGTAGGACTATCAATCAATTAGTTTATTTTGGAAGATCAAATGGGATTAATAAAAGAGAGGGAGTTATTATCGAAGCCAAAAGGAAGATAAGTAAGAGATGCCCATGATGCTAGGAAACCTAACAAGCATCTCAAACTATCCTATAGTTGGGCTTTATATTTTTGAAATTGATATGATTTGTTTGAGTTGAATTTTTCATTAGAAATTTAGGACTTATGATTCCATAACACAAGATTAAGGAAATGCCTAAGAGGTGAGGATTTAAGCTTAAGGGGAGAAGCAACCTCAGAACCTAAATCTAGTGAGCTTTGGCGAGGACCGAAAGCACAACCTAAATATAAGGAAAAAATGGGTAATTAGTTTTTCTCCATAAGAGAGGACTAACCACCAGACTGTTTGGACTTACAACTACCTAGGGGTGGCTGCCAACTAACTCCTCCTACGATTTTAAATTCATGTAGGAAAGTCATATGCTTTATGCAAGATAGCTAGGTTATTATTTATTTAGAAACAGACCAAGCCCTTAAACTCACTCACTAAAGAGACTAGATCATGTAAAGACATTCTTCAAAAGACCTAATCTAACACAATTCATATTTCATTTTTATTTTAATTTTTGGACAATTATTTTGACTCAAGCTAATAGGATTCATATGCCTAATGCATGAGAAATGAGATTATTAGCAAAATGAGCGAGAAGGGAGGAGGTGTGTTTCCACCATGGCTCTCAATGGTCAAGCCAAGTTTCTTTGGCAATGGTGGAAGAACTCCAATCAAGAGTGAAAACAATATGCATTTATGCATGATGTTATAAAAGAAGTACTCATCCACCTAAGGGGTTGCTAATTCTTTTATCTTGATTTTAGCCTAAGCTTTAGGTGAGGTTATGAGTTCTTTATTTTTAGTTTTAAATTATTAGATTTGGTAAAAGATTTATTTTTCTATAAGAGCTTAATCCACATCCAGGTCATACATAAATCAAGGAAGAAATTAGAAAATGGATGCCACTTAATGCACAAGCTAAAAAAATTATCAATCAATTTATAAAGCAAAATGCAAAAGATTAAGAGGCCATTATGGTTGGGTACCACCGCACAAACCCAAAAACAAATTGGGTAGCTGAGCTATATCCTTATACAACCCGGGTTACAAATGAATTAAATACAATTAAGCAAGGAATTCATTATTATGGGGGTCTTCAAGCTTCATTTCTTCATTCTTTTTTTCTTCTTTCTTCTTCTTTTCTTCTTTCTTTTTTGGTTCTTTCTTTTGGTTGGTTGGAAGGTAGATGCTCCAAAGGCTTCACATAGTGCATAAGATGAGATCTTATAACCAATGGTCATCCTAATCCCCATAATAATCATTCCAAAATCTTAATTGCAAAATTTACATGAAAAGGAAAAGCAAATCTAGCCAACTCTTGCAAAACAAAGGTTAGCTAAACAAACCACCAAATCCCAAGTATGTATATTGAACTTATCACCCCACACATGGGTGACTAAGTCCAGTTAGCCTATTGGATTATTCTTAGGGGTATAAGCACCTACACAACAAAATCATTTATAATTTTATTTATTACAGTGCCCCTTAAGCACAATCCTCTGTAGAAGATAATGGTTAGATTAAGATTGCCCTACCATTCATTCTACATACATACATCCTAACATCTAGACTAAAACATATATCACAAAACAAAAGCAAGCATCAAACCATGCACTACCTTAACCAAAAGCTAGAAGTGGTGACTTAGTCTAATGTGTGTGCTTTGGAGGTTTGTGTGGTATGCTTAGCTATGACTTTAAGTTAGAATTTTCTAAGTGTAAAGCATGTTTAACTTAGAGGAGGGTTTCATTTAAGTGATTCAATTATTTTGGGTTTATTTTATATCAGGTTTTGATTAGGTTCAAGTGAATCCTATAATTAATTACTAAGTTATAAAGAGAGGGAAAGAGAAGAGAACTTCTCTTTCCTTCCCTAACTTAAGTAATTTCTAAAGTAGATTCATGTTTTGGTTTTATTTAGTGAATGTTTTGATTAAATGTTTTAATTAATCCTAAGTTTAGATGAACTCTAAACAAACCTATTCAAAAAGAAAGGCATTTTAAGATTAAATAAAATGAACTAAATTCACAAAACATACATCACTTCATTTCTTTCCCAACATGTATAACATGCATATGGATAAGTCCTAAACATATCTATACACACAAATGAGAATATTTAACAAACTTTATGATGCATGCTAAGTAATTCATTTAAGAAAATTTAAAAGTTTATGATGCATGATTTTCATTAAGTAGAAAAGGGGTTTCTTATCCAACTTTCACATGCACACATTAAGGTAAGAAAGGCATAAGTGAGTATAGCGCCATTGTTAACCAGAGGTGTATGGAACAAGATCTACTTAGGGCTACTTAAAGCCTCGCAACCTCAGGGTTGTCCACACTAATATATCACTTTCCTTAAATACAAACATGTGTACAAAAGAAATGAATTGAAAAGAAAGAATGCAAAAATTTGTATTAGTTGATTTATTTTTGTTTATGAAATTTATATGTGCAAGCATAGGTATCCTTCTTAAGTGATAGTATAGGAATGAATAGGATATGAAATTAGGCAAGTGTTAGGTTCTTTTCAAATGAGCCATACACCTTGTCAAATCCTATTTAAAACTAAACTAAAAGAGAAGAGAAGGAGAACCTACACTAAGCACATCCTTATATTTTACTCACATGGAAGCTTATAATTAAGATATAAGTAACACACTTTCAATTTTGATAATTTATTCATATGTTTTGAAAATAATTTGAATTTAATAGTGATACTAGCCACTCATATTCTTACTTTAGCCAACACATGCAATTTGACTTAAAGTAAATATTTTCATTTTAAATTTGATTTTTGAAAAGCATGGATGCATGAAACCACATGACATACATATTTAGAAAGTTAGGAAAGAATTAAACCAATGAAAGCATGTAAACACATTCACTTTAATTAAATCCTAAAGACAATCTTATGAAATAAGAAAGCTTAAAGTAAATCAAAGTTTATTTAGTATGATTTTTTTTATTTAATTTTTAAAATGTAAGTTGAGCTTGTTGTTCCTAACCCATTCCCACATGTGTTTGGCATTTTTGTTTAATTTTTAGATGATTAGATTTATTTTAGATTTTGATTAGGTTAAGCTATGAATTAAACATGTTAATTAACTCTTACCTACACCACCTTAGCATAGTTAACTAAGTAATTATGAGCCAATGAGATGACATAAAACCTCACAAGAAATTTAAATTTGCAATGCACCTAGGAAGAAAAGGGCCTAATATAATTTGGCTCACGATTAATGGTTAATTAAGCTAAGGGGTTTAACTTAAGTAACTTCAAAACACCCCTCACACATATGAGTTGAGTTTTGATTTCCTTAATTAAACTTAGGCTCTTGAACACCTAAGAATCTACCCAAAGTAGATTAATTAAGTTTTGGAAAGTTTTAGAAATTTTATGAAATTAATTAATAGGGTAATTAATGAATTAGCCCTTATTTAAAAGAGTATTAAGAAGGAAAAGGGGGTTTAGGGAATAGCTTAGGGGAAATGCTCCAAAATTATTCCCTAAACCTATTCACTGGATCAAACCTTAATCAACTTCAATAAGAGATCAAAATATTAATCAAACTCTTAATTATCTTTAATTACATAAAGGTGGTAATTAGGAAATGAATTAGCAATTACCCTAATTAAGCCATCAATAAATCCCAAGAAAATTACAGGAGGCAAAAGTCAACCCCTAAAATATACCCAAGAAGTTTGAGATTAATCATTGGATTTATTAGGAGTAATTAGCAAAATAAGATTTCTAATAAAAGGAAAAACTAGAGAATGATATAATTCAAAATCCATTAAAATCAATTTTAGATTATTCTACATTGAATTATCTTTCAGTGGTAATTTACCTCATATTTCTCTAAATATTATTTAGAGAGATATGAATTTTTGAATTTTAGAGGATTAATTAAAATTATTTAAAACCTAATTAATACCTTGATCTAATAGCATGATGCGCGGCGGTTGAGTCAAGTGCGCTTTACATGCATCACCCAACAAGCAACCACTTAAACATCATGTCACAACATGCATGACAGCTGCGTTACATGATTTTATATCCACCATTCGATCAAGGATCAAATGGCCAGGAATTAACTAGTGATTTTAAAAGGTAAAATAGGATTTTACAAGTGCATTTAATCTCGGTCGGCCATCAAAAATGTGCGGATGGATGGCTGAGATCATCCCTATTATTTCTTGAGCAGTAATGGAGACCGTCCACTTTCAATGGGAAGATCTGAGCTTGATCGAGCTAGGATTGGAATGAAAACTTGCACACACCATCTAACCATAATGGCAAGCCTATCTAATAGTGAAAATCTCATGCCATTAAACTTTGAAATGTTGAGACAATAGGTTGGGTATGTTGATTATGTTTGGTATGTTGAGAAAATAGGTTTGTCCAAGTTTCATTAGATTTAGAGTTCATTTGGTATGGTTTGGCTCATGTTGACCCATTCAGGTCAAAATGGGCCAACATGGGTCAAGTTGACCAATTAGTCAAATTGGGTCAAACTAAGGGTTGGGTCAAGTTCATATGATCATTTTAAATGTATTGGTGGCTTTGGTTTGATTCAATTTGGTTTAGTTTTGAGTTTGGCTCATATGACTTCATTTAGGTCAAATGGGTCAAGTTGACCAATTTGACCCATTTAACCTATTTGAGCTAGGTCATGGGTGAGTTTAGGTTTGGTTAGTCATATGAATTTGATTGGTATCTTTGTTTCCAATCAATTTGGGTTAAGTTTGAATTTGGCTCAACATGACCCTTTAGGTCAAGTTGGGTTCAAGGTCAATGCACTAGGTTAGGTCTAGTTGCCAAATTGAGGCTTTGGTCAACTTCAATAAGTGATTTGGAATGAACTTGACCCATTGGTTTTAATCAATTTGGCTTAGATCAAGTTTTGACACATTTTGATTTTTTAGGTCCAATTGGGTCAACTTGGGTCAAGTGGCCAATTGGGCTAGGTTAGGCTCAAATGTTGACTTGGTCAAGTTCAAACATAGTTCATGAATGAACTTAGATCAATGTTTTCAATCAATTTTACCTATGGTGGATTTTGGCTATCTTGGGTTTCATTTTGGCTAAGTGTTGACTTGGTCAACCCTTAAGTTTGACTTGGTTTGACCCAATTTGGGTGATTGATCATCTCATGATGATTGTTGATCATGATGAGAGGCATAGGTGAGTTTGATTCAATCCAATTTGGTTGGGATTAGAATTTAGCTCATGAGGGTACTTTAGGTCACTTTGGGTCAAGTGAGCCTAAGTGGGTCAAATGGCTTCGTCAAAGCTTTATTTGAGTTTGGTTGAACTTGTATATGGATTATGATTGAAATATAAATCCATTTGCAAGTGGTTTGAAGCCAAATGGGCTTTGATTCATTTCACAATTTCATATTCAAAAGAAGAACATGAATGGATTTTGGGTTTGATTTTTGAATTGATTTTTGATTTGATGATTGAAGTTTGTATTTATATTTGGAGTCATGATTGTAGGGTTTATTGAATCATGAAGAAAAATCAAGAGTTTGGCTTGATTAGAAGTTGATTTGGCTAAGTTCAAGATTTTAACTTGAGAGGCTTAGGTTGGACTTTGAATGTATTTTAGTTTGATTTTTGGAAGTGGTTTTGATTGTTTAAATTTATATTTCATTTATATATGCAAATATAAATGATAATATAAATGGGTCATGTGAAAATTTCAAGGATTTGAAGTGATTTGATCATTATCCAAGCTAAGTCTTTAAAGAGGGAATTTGAAGGACTTAGGAAATTTTGGAGTTTGGAGCTTGAATTTTGAATTTATTTGATTGATTTATATTTATATTTCATTTATATATGTGAATATAAATGAGAATATAAATGAGTTATGATAAAATCCCATGAAATTGAATTGGTTTGATCATGATTTTGGCTAAGTCCTTAAGAGGAAAATTAAGGACTTAAGGAGGATTTTAAATTTGGAATTTAATTTTTGGATTTTATTTGATTGATTTGCATTTATATTTCATTTATATATGTGAATATAGATGAGAATATAAATAAGTTATGAGAAAATCCTATGAGTTTTAATTAATTTGATCGTGATTTAGGCTAAGTCCTTAAGAGAGAAATTAAGGAATTAAGAAGGATTTTAAATTTGGAATTTAATTTTTGGATTTGATTTTATTGATTTATATTTATATTTCATTTATATATGTGAATATAAATGAGAATATAAATGATTTATGCAAAAATCTCATGAGTTTGAATTAGTTTGATCATGATTTAGATTAAGTCTTTAAAAGAAGATTAAGGACTTAAGAAAGATTTGGACTTAGGAATTTCATTCATGGGTTTTAATCATAGATTTCAATCATGGATTTCAATTATGTGGCATTGATTTGAGTTTGGAGAAAATCAAATAAGATTGATCTGGGGTATGACTTGAGGGAAGGAAGGTGAGGAATGGTTCAAACTTAGGGTAAGCAAGTTTTCCTAACACCCCTAAAGCATGACATATTCCTTGGCTAACTCTTCTAAGTCTCTAGGGCTAGGAAGAGTGTCCACCTAATCACTAGATGCGTCTTATGGCTAAGGAACTCTTAAAGTTTAAGAGAAGTCCTATGTCTAAGATGGAGGAGTTGAGAGCTCATTATAAAAATGAGGTCAAGATAGGGTGCCCAATAGGTGTGGTGTGACTAACAAGGAACACCACATATTAGTGTTGACCAAATTGATCAACAACACCGAAAGAGCACAAGCACTAATAGAAATAATCTATCCCTAACCCAAGGTGTAGAAGGAATCCAGAGCTTAGTGTAATGTGGCTATTCTTTTGTCCAGGGACATAAGAGAGAGGGAAGAAATCCACTAAGGGATAGAGTGTGAACCTTCACTAGGGAAGCAAGTTCAAGTCATCCACAAAGGGGATGAGAGGTTTGATTTGGTTTAGGTCTCACTGAGGAGAAATTTCCACTAGGGAAGAGGGTTAAATTTGTTTCAATTTTTGTTGGTTTGGATTTTGAGATGGATCGCACTGAGTAAAAGCCATGGAGGCCTAGACCTAACTCAGATTTACCAATCTAAAGGGGTAGTCTATGAAACATATAGTAGGATTAGCCAACCAAAGGGATGTCTTTTGGTATGCAGTAACTGTACTAGGAAGAGAGCATATTAGACTTACATCCTCCAATATAGAGACCAGTTACTGGAGTAATCTATTGGCAAGACAGTAGATTGAACCCAACCTAGGGCTGACTACTGAGTGAATACCTCTAGGGGACTTAGATCAGCTCAAAGATAATTAAGATTAATTTCATTTTTATATTTGTTCATTTTGATGGATTTCATTGGTTTGCAATGGATCACACTGAGAGGGGACTCATATCAGCCTAGTCTTATCTAAGATTTATTAAACCAAAGGGAGTAGCTTCCCAACCGATGGGAGAACTATCTGACCAAATGAGTGCCTTCGATTTGCAATGATCAATTGAAGGGAGGAAAGCTTAGGGACTCACACCGTCCACTACAAAAAGACCATGGGGGTGATTGGTTGCTTTGGGCAATAAATCAAACTGGACCTAAGGCTTCCCATCGATTTGCGACTATCATGCTAGAAAGAATGCATCATAGTCTTACACTATTCAAAGCAGAATGATTATCGGGGTAACCTGCTTATGACAAAATATATTGAACCTGACCTAAGGGTGACTACGAACTGAGTGTCGACCCAGGGACTTATCTCAACTCAGGCAGTCAGCCAATTCCTATAGAGAGTTCTTGACACTTAAAATAGGATGCGCTTGGGAAGAGGGACCCTTTGGGGCTCAATTCTAATCCACAAGCAAATATTTTTGTTTGTTTTGTTTAGTTTATTTTATCATGGACTCTGTTAGTTTACGAGGGATAAAATTGAGAAGGAGCTTATATCAGCCTAGACTTATCTCAGATTTACTGAAATAAGGGAGAATTTGTGTATCCACTGAACAAATTCTCCAACCACAAGGGTGGTTACTAGGAAAGGGGGACTTTCTAATCCAAAAGTAACTCGGGTAGTGTCTAAATGGGGTCACAAAGGAAGTGATCCAAATAGAGTGCCCGCAGGGGATGGGGTTGCTAAGGGCTTAATCCAAAACCCTGAAGGAGATGACCTAGCTAGTCATAGATTCAATAGGTATTCAGTGTTCAACTCAAAGAGAAAGTGCGGGGACTCATATCTGCCAAGAGTGGTGTATCTACTGGGTGAGTCACTGTTGGCATAAACATCAACTAACCTAAGGTGCCCATCAGTTTGCAATAATCAGCATAGGAAGAAAGCTCTGGGATTCACATCCTCCTATAGTAGAATTTATTGTTGGGATAGTTTATCTTCAGCTTGATAGGTGCTATTCGACCTTGGGCGACTACTGGGTAAATGCCACTTGGGAACTTATATCGACTCAAACATAGTCACGAGGAAAGGAGCCTCTAGGGGACTTATCCTAAACCTCAAACATACTCAACCTAATTACATCATGATGATTAGTTCAAGAGGAAAGAATGGGGACTCACATCTTCTTAAACAAAGTCAACATGAGGTAGCTTATTGGCTGGGCAGTGAAGCTTACCATACTAACAAGGCGCTCATTGGTTTGTAATGGTCAAGTTAGGGATAAAGCACGGGGACTCACATCTTCCAAACAAATGATCGTCAGGGTGACATACTAGTGAGGTAGTTTGTAAACCCGACCTAGAGCAGCTAATGAGTGAGTGTCATTGGGGGCTTGCTCCCACAACAAAATAGCTCGAGACAAAAGATTTGTGTTTGTTTTTGTGCATCTGTCAAAAGGAATAGGATGCCTCTGGGAGACTCTTACACCTACCTTAAACATGTTAGGCGATTGATGAAATGGTATCATAGATGTCAAAAAGAATTCCCACTAAGAAAATATGCTACTTCAGTTCTCTGACACCTATCTTAGTTATGCTAATCAAAATAGGATGCCTCTTGGGTTCTCTTACACCTAATCTAATAGCATCAGGAAATTGAGTTTGTGTTATGAAAGAGGGATAAGATGCCATTGGGGGACTCGTACACCTACCCTAGACATGTCACGACAGATTTGCAAGATAAGCAGACAACACTTCGAAAGAAGAGAAGATTTGATGAATGGAATCAAATTTTGTTCTTTTTTATTAATAATTATTTTCAAACATGATTTGGTTCATGGGTAATTATTCTTTAGATAGAGCCCATTAATTGGAAGCATCGGGTGTTTCCCTTGACAATCAATAAGATGATAAGATCCTCTTTAGTAGGCCTTCTCTATGACATAGGGGCCTTCCCAAGTGGGTTCAAACTTGTCTCCCATCTTTCAACGGGCAATAATTAGTCTCCTTAGGACTAACACAAGTTCTCCTACTCGGAAATACCTAGGGCGGACCAGCTTGTTGTGAGCTTAAACTATTTTGGCTTTGTATAACTTGAGGTTTTGGCATGCATGTAGGCGACTCTCCTCCAAACCTTCAAGCTCTTCTAACCATAACTTTGCATTCTGGTCTGTAGTGATCTTGCTACCCAATGATATCCTTAGTAACAGGAGTTGAACTTCTAAACGTAGAACAACTTCAAACCCATACACTAAGGAAAATGGGGTAGACTGAGTTGGAGTTCGATATATGGTACGTTAGGCCCACAATGCTTCAATCAATTGCTAGTTTCACTATCATTTATTGTCATCAAGAGTCTTCTTCAATATTTGGATGAGAGTTTTGTTGAATGCTTCTGCTAAGCCATTTGCTCTAGGATAGTAGATGGTGGAGTATCTCTGATCTATACTGTGTCTTCTGGTGAAGATGTTGATCTTCGTTCTTTTGAATGCAGTATCATTATCGGATATAATTTGTTGAGGCATCCCAAACCTATATACAATATGGTTCCTGAAAAACTGAAGTACATATTGAGCTATGACCCCTCTGAGTGGGATGGCTTCCGCCCACTTGGAAAAGTAGTCGGTGGCAGCTAAGATGAATCAATGCCCCTTAGAAGAAGGAGGATCAATCAGACCCACAGTGTCGGTACCCTAACACTCAAATGGTCAAGAGGCCAATGTGGGGTGTAGAATATTTAGAGGTTGGTGGAAGACCACACCGTGTACCTAACACTGATGGCATCTCCTAGCTACATCCATGCAATCTGTAATCATCGAAGGCCAGTAGTATCAAAGTTGCTTGATCTTCATCTTCATCTACGGATCGGATTGATGTGCTTATCATAGACCTGAGTGTACCTCAATTATAATTCCACGAGCTTCATGTTTGTCTAAATAATGTAACCATATTTGGTCAAAGGATCGGTGGTACAGGGTGCCATCAATAAGAGCATAGGAGAGACCTTAACAATGAGGTCAACAACTTTGCCCGGATACATAACACAGATTGAGGTTATTCTACCATCAACTACACAAGGTCAAATGGCTTAGCATAAGCCTTCAACAAAACTCATCTAAATATAAATGAAGACACTTGACAATAATAAGCGATAGTGGCATGAGCAGTTAGTTGAAGCCATGTGGGCCTACCGCACCACAAATAGAACTCTAACTCAGTCTACTCTTTTCTCCTTAGTTTATGGATCCGAAGTCTTTTTACCATTAGAAGTCCAACTCACATCACTAAGGATAGCTATGGGTAGCAAGATCACAATAGAGCATAATGCTAAGTTGTGGTTAGAAGAGCTCAAAGGATTGGTGGAGAGATGCCTGCGAGCATGCCAAAACCTTGAGTTGTACAAAGCAAAATTGATTCAAGCTCACAATAAGTTGGTTCATATTATAGCTTTTCAAGTAACATAACTTATTTTAGTTCTAAGGTGATCAATTGTTGCCCGTCGTAAGATGGGAGACAAGTTTGAACCCACTTGGCAAGGCTCTTTTTCCATAATATACCATGGAGAAAAATTCCTATGAAGGAATCGAGAGTTGCCTCTCAAATCTGTTGGTGAGAAATGAAAGAGGACAAGACCCTAATAGAAATTCATCTTTTTAGGATGCCACATAGATCCTCAGATGTACTTATTCATGTGATCGAGTACATCATCAGGGAATAGGGTACTATCTCAAAAGATAGAAGTCGCGACCCTTTAATGGACCTAATCACCTCAATAAGGACTCATAAGGATAATGGGTATGCATATGTACTAGAGATTCTTCCCCTACTTTATATGTAAAAGTAAAGATGGATTTATTTTAAACTAGGTTTGTAAAGTTTCCTACAAGGGCAAGCCTCATAGTTAATTACATCCTAAGGGATGGGATCCTTTAGGAAAACTCTCGATTAGGGTAAATAATCATTGTCTTTGAAGATTTTAATAGGAAAGGACTATCAATTGATTGGTTTGTGTTTGAAGATCAAATGGGATTGATCAAAAGAGGGAGTTTTTATCAAAGCTAAAAGGGGAGATAAGTAGGAGATGCCCATGATGCTAGGAAACGTAGCGAGCATCTCAAACTATTATATAGTTGGGCTTTATATTTTTGAAATTGATTTAGTTTATTGAGTTACATTTTTTCATTAGAATTTTAGGACTTAAGATTCCTTAAAATAAGATTAAGGAAATGCCTAACAGGTGAGGAATTATGCTTATGACCCATAATGGGGAGAAGCAACCTCAGAACCTAAATCTATGAAACTTCGGTGAGGGCCGGAAGCACAACCTAAATCTAAGGTGAAAAATAGGTAATTTGTTTGCCTCCACAAGAGAGGGCAAACCACCCGATAGCTTGGAATTACAACCGCCTGGAGGTGGCCCCCAACTAACTCCTCCAATGATTTTAAATACATGTAGGAAAGTCTTTATTCTTATGCAAGATAGCTAGGTTGTTATTTATTAGAAAGAGACTAAGTCCTTAAACTCACTCCCTAAAGACACTAAGTCACTTAAAGGGACATGCTTCAAATGACCTAAATCTAATGTAATTTCAAATTTCATTTTATTTTCATTTTGGGCAATTATTTTGACTCAGGCTCATAGGATTCATATGACTAATGCATGAGAAAGAAGGCTATTGGCCAAAATCAGTGAGAAGGTAGGAGGTGAGTTTCCATCACATCTCTCAAAGGTTAAGCCAAGTTTCTCTAGCAAAGGTGGAAGCCCTCCAATCAAGAGTGAAATAAGATGTATTTATGCATAATATTACAAAAAAAATGCTCATCCAGCTAAGGGGTTAGTAATTCTTTTATCTTGATTTTAAAACTAAGCTTTAAGTGAGGTTATGAGCTGTTTAATTTTTATCTGAGTTGTTAAGATGGGTAAAAGATTTTTTTTCCTAGAGAGCCTAATCCACCTCCAGGCCATACATAAAGCAAGGAAGAAACTAGGAAAATCATGCCACTTAATACAAAAAGCTAAACAAATCATCAATCAATTTATAAAGCTAATCGTAAAAATAATAATAGGTCGTCATGGTCAGGCACCACTTCACAAACTCAAAAATATCAAATGTGGGTAGTCGAGCTCTTTCCTTATACAACCCAGATTATAAATGAATTAAATTACAATTAAGCAAAGAATTCATTGTTATGAGGGTCTTCAATATTTATTCTTCTTTCTTCTTTTATTCTTTCTTCTTCTTTTCTTCTTTCTTCTTTCATTGCTTCTTTTGGATGGTTGGAAAGTGGATGCTTCAAGGAATCACATGGTGCATAAGATAGGATCTTATGACCAATGCTCATCCTAATCCCCATAACAATCATTCCAAAATCCTAATTATACAAATTTACATGAAAAGGAAAAGTGGTAATCTAACTAACAGCTACAAAACAAAGGTTAGCTAAAAGACACCACACAAATCCCAAGCATGTTTATTGGACTTCCCACCCCACCCATGGGTGACTAAGTCCACTTGGCCTATAGATTATTCTTAGGGGTATAAAGCACCTGCAACCAAAAGCATTTATATTTTTATTTATGATAGTACCCCTTAAGCACAATCCTCTGTAGAAAAAGAATAGTTAGACTAAGAACATCCTACCATTCATTCTATGAGAATACTCCTTAACATCCAGTCTAAAACATATATCATAAAATAAAACAAACATCAAACCATGCACTGACCTAACCTAAGGATAGAAGTGGTGACTTAGGCTAATGTGTATGCTTTGAAGGCTTGTGTGGTGTGCTTAGTTATGACTTTAGGTTTAAATTTTCTAAGTGTGAAGAACATGTTTAACTTAGAGGAGGGTTTCATTTAAGTTGTGTAGTTGTTTTGGGTTTATTTTATTTCATGTTTTGATTTGGTTTAAGTGGATCCTACAATTAATTAATAAGTTATGAAGAGAGGGAAAGAGAAGAGAAGTTCTCTTTCCTTCCCTAACCTAAGTAAATTCTAAAGTAGATTCACATTTTAGTTTCATTTAGGTGAATGTTTTGATTAAATATTTTAATTAATCCAAGTTTAGATAAACTCTAAACAAACCTATTCAAAAAGAAAGGAATTTTAAGATTAAATAAAATGAATCAAAATTCACATAACACACATTACTTCATTTATTTCCCAACATATATAACATGCACATGGATGGACCATAAGCATATCTATACATGAAAATGAGAGCATTTAACACACTTTATGATGCTTGCTAAGTAATCCATTTAAAAAATTTTAGAAGTTGAATATGCATGATTTTCCTTAAGTAGAAAGGGTTTTCCTTATCCAGATTTTCACATACACACATGAAATTAAGAAAGGGATAAGTGAGTACAATGCCATTGTTAACGAGAGGCGTAAGGTACAAGACCTACTTAGGGCTACTTAAAGCCTCGCAACCTCAGGGTTACCTAGACAAATATACTACTTTACTTAAATACAAACATATGTATAAAAGAAATGAAATAGAAAAAGAGAATGCAAAGTTATTTAATGAGTTCATTTTTGTTTATGCAATTTATGTATGCAAGTATAGGAAAACCTTATTAGCTGATAGAATAGGGATGAATAGGGTATGGAATTAAGTAAGCATTGGGTTCTTTTCAAATGAACCCTACATCTTACCAACTCCTATTCAAAACTATACTGCCATAAGAAAGAAAAGAAACCTATGCTATGCATACCTTTGTAATCTATCACATGCAAACTCATAATCAAGTAGCTTACTTTCAAATTTGGTATTTGGTTTATGTGTTTAGAAAAATAATTTGGATTTAGTAGTGACAATAGCCATTCATATTTCAACTTTAGCCAACACATGCAAATTTGACATAAAGTAAATAATTTCATTTTAAAATTTGAATTTCAAAATTATGAATGCATGAAATCACATGAAATACAACTTAACATGTTGGGGAAAGATCCAAAGCAATTAAAGCATGTAAAAAAACTCACTTCTCTTAAATTCTAAAGACATTCTCATAGAATAAGATAATTTAAAATAAATCAAAGTGAATTCAAACTGCTTTTTCTTTAGTTTGAAGTTTGATTTAATTTTGAAAAGGTGAGATGAGTTTGTTGTTTCTAACCCATACCCACATGTGTTTGATATTTTTTGTTTAATTTTTAAATAATTAGATCTATTTTTATGTGTTGATTAGGTTAAAGTATGAATCAGGTAACTTAATTAACCCTTACCTACAGCACTTTAGAAGAATTAACTAAATAATTATGAGCCAATGAGATGACATAAAACTCACAAAGAATTTAAATTTGTAATGCACCTAATAATGAAAAGGCCTAATGCAATTTGGCTCACAATTAAAAGTTAACTAAGCTAAGAGGTTTAGCTTAAGTAATTTCAAAACACTATTTCATACTTATGAATGGGGTTTTGATTTCCTTAATTGAACTTAGGCTATTAAACACTTAAGCATCTACCCAAGGTAGATTAATTAAGTTCTAGAACTTTTTAGAATTTTTAGAATTTAATTAAGGGGATAATTAATGAATTAACCTTTAATTAAGAGGGGATTAAGGAGAGAAAAGGGGATTTAGGGAATAGCTTATGGGAAATGCCCCAAAAATATTTCATAAACCTCCTACTCACTGGATCTAACCTTAATCAACCCTAATCATAGGTTAAAATCCCTAATCATACCCTAATTATGCTTAATTACATAAGGAGGGTAATTAAAAAAACCATATGCAATTCTTCTAATCAAGACTTCAATAAATCTCAAGAAAATTAAGGAAGGTAGAAGTCATCCCCAAAAACATGCCCAAGAAATTTGAGATTAATCAGATGGTTAATTAAAAAGTAATAAGCAAAATAAAATTTTTAAATAATTTCCAAATTCAGAAAAAAAAAATAGAATTCAAAACTCATCAAAATTAATATTAAAATGTTCTAGGTTTAATTATCTATCTATAGAATTTTATTTCATATTTTTCTAAATTTTATATAAGGAGTTATAAATTTTAGAAGATCCTTAACTGAATTAAGAATTAATTAAATCATTTTTGTTAATCACTAACTAATCGATGCGTCATATGGCGGTGTCGTGCTTTACACCGCGTCGCTTGGTGGTCACTTAAACATCATATCCCAAACGGCAATGGCGGTGCACACACTTTAATCCTGTGTCGTTCGATCAAAGATTGGACGGCCAAGGATCTCCCTGTATTTTAAAATGAGTAATAGGAAATCTAACGTGCTGAATTATCTCAACCGTCCATCTAAAATGCACGGATGGATGGCTAAGATCATCCAAGTTCTTCCCCTTGATCAACAGAGACCATCCATGATCAAGGGGAAGATCCAAGCTAGATTTATAATGTATTCCAATCAAACTCAACCCACACCATCTAAGACAGAGAGAGGCAAATCCAATGGTAAAAAATTTATGGGGTGAAAATTTCCTTCACGAAGCTCCACACCACATTGAGTTTAATGGTCAAAAAATCCCATACCTCATCGAAGGTGATCACCGGTGCTCGATTCCCTTGGAGAAGCTTCGTTTGGTTGTGATGAAGCATTGCAGAAGTTTTGAGCACTTGAGGTTGAGTGGATCCTTCTATGGGTCACCTCCTCCATGATTGAGCTTCGATTTTGATCCAATTTAATCCTCCCTTGCCTTTAGAACTTGGAAATCAACTTAGGTGAGCTCGACTTGTTCACCTAAGTGTGCTTACAAAAGGAATTAGAAGGGAATGAAGTGTGGAAGAAGTTGGCAATTCAATTGGCTTCTCCTATTTTCACTATTGAAAACTAAGAAATGGAAGAATATAATAAGCTCTATGATGCTTGCTATCACTCTCTGATGGATCCTAGGTCTCACTAGCACTCAATCGAATTAAGGAATTATGCATTTGAGTTTGTTTAGGGGGAGTATATCTCCCCTTGAAGGATCGGTCAGGCGGTAATGGACATGTCATCTTAATCCAATTGATCATAGGCTGAGGGCTGTTTGAATAGTTAGGAGTGTGCACATGGTCAGTTTGAGCCAAGGAGTGGATTGCCAACCTCCCATGTGCATGAATTTGAGCTTGAGAGGGAGTTTGAAATTTCAATTTTTGACCGTAAGATCGAGTTTAGTCTATGGACCAAATGGGCTGACCCAAACCCATTGGGTTGGGTGCACCACTCTCCCCTAAGCCCCCTTGAGCTGTTAGGAAAGCCTCAAGTGAATGTGAAGAGGGTATGACAATATTACTCATGGGTTAAGCCAAAATTTGTTCTATGGCCTAGGGGTAGGATACTCATTTTGCTATTTTTCCACTTTGGATATGTTGGGTATGTGGAGAAACTAAGTTTCAAGAGATTTGGAATTCATTTGGTAGGGTTTGGCTCATGTTGACCCATTTAGGTCAAAATGGGTCAACTTGGGTCAAGTTGACCAATAGGTTAAATTGGGTCAAACCAAGGGTTGGGTCAAGTTCATATGACCATTTGAATTGTTTTGGTGTCTTTGGTTTGATTCAATTTGGTATTGTTTAATTTTGGCTCATATGACTTCATTTATTTTAAATGGGTCAACTTGACCAATTTGACCCATTTGACCTATTTGAAGTAGGTCAAGGGTAGGTTTAGGTTTGGTTAGTCATATGGAGTGGATTAGTATCTTTATTTCCAATCAATTTGGGTTAAGTTCAATTTTGGCTCAACATGACCCCTTTAGGTCAAGTTGGGTCTACAGTCAATTGGGCTAGGTTGGGTCTAGTTGGCCAATTGAGGCTTTGGTCAAGTTCCACAAGTGATTTGGAATCGACTTGACCCATTAGTTTCAATCAATTTGGCTTAGATCAAGTTTTGACACATTTTGACCCTTTAGGTCAAAACTGGTGAACTTGGGTCAAGTGGCCAATTAGTCTAGGTTAGCCACAAATGTTGGATTTTTCAAGTTCAAACATAAGTCATGAGTGAACTTAGATCAATGGTTTCAATCAATTTGACCTATGGTGGAATTTGGCTATGTTAGGTTTCATTTTGGGCTAAGTGTTGACTTGGTCAACCCTTAGGTTTGACTTGGTTTGACCCAATTTAATTGATTGATCATCCCATGTTGATTGTTGATCATGATGAGAGGGATATATGAGTTTGGTTCAATCAAATTTGGTTAGGATCGAAATTTAGCTCATAAGGGTACTTTAGGTCACTTGGGGTCAAGTGAGCCTAAGTGGGTCAAATGGCTTGGTCAAAGCTTGATTTGAAGTTGGTTGATCTTGTATATGGACTTATGATTGAAATATAAATCTATTTACAAGTGGTTTGAAGACAAATGGATTTTGATCCATTTGAAGATTTAATATTCAAAGGAAGGATATGAAAGGGTTTAGGGTTTGATTTTTGAACTTGGTTTTGATTGCTTGATTAATGTTTGGATTTATATATGAGCTCATGATGATAGGATTGATTGAATCATGAATACAAATCAAGAGTTTTGCTTGATTTGAAATTGATTTGGCTAAGTTCAAGATTTTGACTTGAAAGGCTTATATTAGATTTTGGATTGATTTGAGTTTAATTTTTGGAATAGGTTTTGATCATTTTAGGTTAAGCCCTTATGGAAGGATTAAGGACATAGAAAATTTTGATGGATTTTGAACATGGGTTTCAATCATAGATTTCAATCATGGATTTCAATCATGGAATAGATATGAGTTTGGAGAAAATCAAATAGAATTGATTTTGAGTTTGGCTTGAAGGAAAGTGAGGAATGGTTTAAGCTAAGGGTAGGAAGTTTTCCTAACACCCCTAATGCATGACCTATTCCTATGGTAACTCTTTTAAGTCTTCTAGGGCTAGGTTGAGTGTCCACCTAATCACTAGATGTGTCCTAAGACTAAGGAACTCTTAAAGTATAAGAGAAGTCCTAAGCCTAAGATGGAGGGATTGAGAGCTCATTCTAAAAATGAGGTCAACATGTACTTAGTCTCTTGAATGACTAAGCATCTACCCAAGATAGATTAGTTAAATTCTGGAAAGTTTTTAAATTTTATGAGATTAATTAAGGGGGTAATTAGTGAATTAACCCTTAATTAAGGTTGGATTAAGGAAGAAAGAGGGTTTAAGGAATATCTTATGAAAAGTATCACAAAATTATTCTCTGAATCACATATTCACTTAGTTAGAACTTAATTGGATCAATTAGAGGGTTAAAGCACTAATTATACCCTTAATTAAGCTTAATTACATTAAGGGAGTGATTAGGAATGAACTGGCAATTCATCTAATTCAACTACCAATAAATCCCAAGAAAATTAGGGGAGGCAGAGGTCATCCCACTAATTATGCATAAGAAGTTTGAGATTAATCATTGAAGTAATTAGAGGGTAATTAGTAAAATAACATTTCTAATAAAACCTAAATCTAGAGAAAAGCTCTATTCAGAATTCATTGAAATCATTTTTAGAATATTCTATGTTCAATTATTTATCTAATGCAATTTATTTCATATTTTTTTGATTTATCTAGGCATAGATATGAATTTAGGAAATTTCCATGATTAATTAGGTGATTTAATAGCCTAATTAAATATTTAATCCTAACGGTGCCATGTGGACCACTGACGCGGCATGCGCTTTTCACGTGGCATGGGGGATTCAATTTTAAAGTTGTCACATCATAGCACCACGTCAGTGGCGGCACTATGTACTTTCTCCTCACCCGTTCAATCAAGGATAATATGGCTGAGGTTAAAGTCACGGTTCTAAAGAATGAAACATGGGATCTTATGCATATTAATCACGGCCATCAATCCAAAATGTGTGGATGGATGACCTATGATCCTTTCCTGTATTTCCCTATGGGAGAGGACATCCAACCATATTCTATGGGATGATCTGAGCTCGATTGAGCTCGGATTGATCCCAAAACTTACCCACACCATCTAAGCATAAAGGCAAACACATCATATGGCTAGAATTTCATGGGACGAAAATCCACTTCACAAAGCTCCAAACAATATTGAAATTATGCTTGGTTTAATGGCTTACCTCACCGGTGCTCGATTCCCTTGAAGAAGTTTGGTCTAGTGGAGACAAAGCTTTGTTGAGAGTTTGAGGTCTTGAGATTGGGTAGCTCCTTCTAGAGGCCAACTCCACTTTGACTTGAGCTCGGTCTTGATCAATGTAGCACCTCCCTTGCCTTTGGAGCTTGTATTAAGGGTTGGGCAAGTTTGATTGGGGTCTCTAATGAAGCTTGTAAGGGAAATTAGGTTGATGTGAAGTGTGGAGTAAGTCTAATTTTGACTGGAGCTCCCCTATTTTCAATCTACAAAAATTGAGAAAATGGAAAATGGGAATTGCTTGAGAGAGCTTGGGGAGGCTGGCAAATGACTTCTCTGGCTTCCTCTTGCTCAATCAAATTAGGGACTCATGGAATGAATTCAAATTAGGGGGAGTATGTCTCCCCCTTGAGCAATTGGATGGCCGAGCTTCTCCCTTTTATTTTGATCAAATTAACCACCTTGAGTAGGTTTGTTAGGCCATTTAGGGTGTCCTTGCAATCAGTTTGGCTAGAGGAGTGGAGTAGTGGAGCTTGCATATGCTTAAATCAAGTGGAGGAGGGATTCCATGTGCTTAATTTCATGCAAGTGGTCAGTTTTAGCTGTAGGCTATGTTGGACTAACCCAAACCCATTAGGTTAGGTGCACCATACTCCCTAGTGTTCACTTGATCCAATAAGAGGGTGGCAAGTGTTTATGGATAGGATTTGATCAAATTCCAAGCGGATTTGACCAAAATTTACCATTTGGCCTAGGGGAAAAAAGGCCATTTGACCTTGATTTCAATTTGAATATGTTTGGTATGTTTGAAAAATGGGTTAGGTCAAGTTTCATTAAATTTGGGATTGGTTTGATCTGATTTGGCAAATGCTGACCCATTTAGGTCAAAATGGGTCAACTTGGGTCAAGTTGACCAATTGGTCAAATTGGGTCAAACTAAGGGTTGGGTCAAGCTTATATGACCATTTGAAATGTATTGGTGGCATTGGTTTGATTCAAGTTGGTTTAGGTTTGAATTTGGTTCAATTTAGTTCATTTAGGTCAAATGGGTTAAGTTGACCAATTTGACCCATTTAACCTATTTCAAGATCATTGGTTCATGTTTCATTGGTCATATGAAATAGATTGGTATCTAATCAATTTGGTTTATATTTGAGTTTGGCCCAATTTGACCTTTAGGTCAAGTTGTTCATGGTCATAGTTAGGTCTAGTTGGCCAATTGAGACTTTGGTCAAGTTCAACAACTGATTTGGAATGAACCTGGCCCATTAATTTCAATCAATTTGGCTTAGATCAAGTTTTGACACATTTTGACTTTTTAGGTCAAGCTGGGTCAACTTGGGTCAAGTGGCCAATTGGGCTAGGTTAGGCTCAAATGTTGATTTTGTCAAGTTCAAACATTGATCATGAATGTGTTTTGATCAATGGTTTCAATTAATTTGGCCTATAGTGGATTTTGGCTATGTTGGTTTTATTTTGGCTAAGTGTTGACTTGGTCAACAATTAGGTTTGACTTAGTTTGACCTAATTTGAGTGATTGATCATCTCATGATGATTGTTGATCATGATTAGAGACTTAGATGGGCTTAGTTCAATCCAATTTGGTTAGGATTAGAATTTGGCTCATAATGGGTACTTTAGGTCACTTTGGGTCAAGTGAGCCTAAGTGGGCCAAATGACTTGGTAAAAGCTTGATTTGAGTTTGATTGAACTCACATATGGACTTATGATTGAAATATAAATCCATTTGTAAGATATTTGAAGTCAAATGGGTTTTGATTCATTTGATAATTTCAAGTTCAAAGGGTGAACATGAGTTTGATTTGGGTTTAATTTTTCAATTGAGTTTTGGTTAGGTGATTAAAGTTTGTATTTATATTTGGAATCATGATTGAAGGATTGATTGAATTATGAAAAAAATCATGAGTTTGTCTTGATTTGAAATTGATTTGGCTAAGTTCAATAGTTTGACTTGAAAGGCTTAGGTTAAATTTTGATTGAATTTGAGTTTGATTTTTGGAGTTGGTTTTGATTGTTTGAATTTATATTTGATTTATATATGTGAATATAAATGAGAATATAAATGGGTTATGAGAAAATTTAATGAATTTGAAGTGATTTGAACTTGATTTGGGCTAAGTCCTTAAGAGGGAATCAAAGGACTTAGGAAAGATTTTAGAATTTGGATTTGATTTTGGAATTTAGTTTGATTGATTTGAATTTATATTTCATTTATATATGTGAATGTAAATGAGAATATAAATCGGTTGTGAGAAAATTTCATGAATTTGAAGTGATTTGGATTTGATTTGGGCTAAGTCCTTAAAGGAATCAAAGGACTTAGGAAATATTTTAGAATTTCAATCATGGGCTTCAATCATTTGGAATTGATCATATTTCAAATTGATTTAGTTTTAGAGGAAATCAATCAAGTTGGAATTGATTTAGGATTAGAAAAAATCAATTAAGTGGGAATTGATTTGAGTTTGACTTGAAGGAAGGAAGTGAGGAATGTGGTTCAAGCTATAGGGTATGTAAATTTTCTTAACACCCCTAATGCATGACCTATTCCTATGGCTAACTCTTCTAAGTCTCTAGGGCTAGGTTGAGTGTCCACCTAATCACTATATGTGTCCTAAGACTAAGGAACTCATAAAGTCTAAGAGAAGTAATATGTCTATGATGGAGGGTTTGAGCGCTCATTCTAAAAATGAGGTCAACAAAAGGTGCATAACAGGTGTGGTGTGATTGACAAGGAACATCGCATGTATTGGTGTTGACCAAAATGATCAACAACACCAAATGATCTCAAGCACTAATAGAGGCTATCTACTCCTAACCAAAGGTGTAGAAAGACTCTAGAGCTTAATGCAATGTGACTCTACTCATGTTAAAGACATAAGAGAGAAAGGAGGAATCCACTAGGGATAGAGTATGTGAACCTTCCACTAGGGAAGCACGTTCAAGTCATCCACAAGGGGATGGGAGGTTTGATTTGATTTGAGTCTCACTAGGGAGAGAAATTTGATTTGTTTAATTAAGTTTTGCTGGGGAAGAGGGTTGAATTTGTTTCAATTTGTTGTTTGTTTTGACTCCACCAGGGATGGAAACGTGAACTCTCCACTGGGGAGGCAAGTTCAAGGCATCCACAAGGGAGGAAAGGTTGTGAAATTCACCGAGGGATTAGAATTTTGAGTCCACTGGGGAACTAGAAAGATTTGCATCTCACTGAGGAGGAGCAAAAGATTTGATTTGGATTGATTGATTATTTTGTTTATTTGTTTCATTTGATTTTTAGATTTTGGATTTTGAGATGGACCCTATTAGTTTGTGATGGATTGCACTGGAGAGTGGCTGGCCCTAACTGCATTTATCAATCCAAACGGATTGTCTACTAAACACATAGTAGGATTAGCCAACCAAAGGGATGCCTTTCGATATGCAACTACTATACTAGGAAGAAAGCATAGTAGGCTTACATCCTCCAAAGTAGGGACCAGTTGTTGGGATAATCTATTGGCAAAGCAATAGATCGAACATAACCTAGGGCTGACTATTGAGTGAATACCACTGGAGGGGACTTAGATTTACTCACAGATAGTCAAGATTAATTTTATTTTTTAGTTTGTTTTGATGGGTCCCATTAGTTTGTGATAGGCTGCACTGAGTAGGGGCCATGGAGGTCTAGGCCTAACTCAGATTAAACAATCCAAAGGGAGTAGTCTACCAACCATAAAGTAGGACTATCCAACTATGGTGGAGCCTTTCAGTGTGCAATGGTTAAGTTAGGAAGAAAGTGCGAGGACTCACATCTTCCAAAATAAGGAACCATTGGGGTGATCATTTTCCTTGGGCAACAAATCGAACCCAACCTAGGGCTGACTATTTAGTGAATTCCACTAGGGACATCACTCAAGATAGTCAAGATTAATTTATTTTAGATTTATTTTGATGGATTCCATTGGATGGATCACACTAAGAAGGAACTTATTAGCCTATCTCTCGCACTTATCAACCAAAGGAAATAGCTTCCTAAATGGGAGAACTATCCCACCAAAGGAGTGCCTTTCGCATAATGATCAATTCAAGGGAAGAAATCTTAGGGACTCATCTTCTACAAAAGACCACTAGGTCGGGCAACAAATCGAACCCGACCTAGGGTTGCCCGTCAGTTTGTAATAATCATGCTAGGAAGAATGCATCATAGTCTTACATCTTCCAAAGTCAAAAGATTATCGGGGTAACCTGCTTGGGGAAAAATAGATTGAACCCGACCTAAGGGTGACTACGCAATGTGTGCCATCCCAGGGACTCATCTCAACTAAGTCGCAATTCCTATGGAGTTCACGACACCGCCCTAATGATAGATGCCCGCAAAAGGGGCCATTTGGGGGCTTGAATCCCTAATCTACAAGAAAATTAAATTTCTTTGTTTATTTAGTTTGTTTTAATGTGGACCTTGTTGATTTGCGAGGGATCAAACTGAGAAGCAGCTTATATCAACCTAGACCTATCTCAGATTTATTGAACAAATTCTCCAACCATAAGGGTGGCTACTAGGAAAGGGGGATTGTCCAATCCAAGAGTAACCCAGGTAGTGTCTAAATAGGATCGCAAAGGATGTGATCCAAATAAAGTGCCCACAGGGAGAGGGGCTACTAAGGGCTTAATTCAAAACCCTGGAGAAGATGACATGGCTAGTCATATATTAAATAAGTATTCGATGTCCAACTCAAGGAGAAAGCTCGAGTACTCATATCTGCCAAGAGTGGTGTACTCACCGGGTGAGTCGCTATCAGCATAGTGAACATCAACCAACCTAAGGTTCCTATCAGTTTGCAATAATCAACCTAGGAAGAAAGCTTGGGAACTCACATCTTCTTATAGTGGAATTGATTGTTGGGACAGTTTATCTTCAGCTCGATAGGTGCCATCTGACCTAGGGTGACTACTAAGAAAATGCCATTGGAGGACTTATATCAACTCAAACATAGAAAAGAGGAAGGAGCCTCTGAAGGACTTACCCTAAACCTCAAATATACTCGACCTAGTTAGTGCATGATGGCTAGTTAAAGAAGAAAACACGGGGACTCATATCTTCTTAAATAAATTCTGCATGAGGTAGCTTACTGACTGGGAAGTGAATCCTACCATACTATCAAGGTGCTCATTGGTTTATAATAGTCAAGTTAGGAAGAAAGTGCGGGGACTCACATCCTCCAAACAAGTGACCACTAGGGTGACATACTAGCGAGGTAGCATGTAGACCCGACCTAGAGCAACTAATGAGTGAGTGCCAAAGGGGCTTGCTCCCATGTCAAAATAGCTTGAGATAAAAGATATGTGTTTATTTTTGTGCATGTGTTAAAAGGAATAGGATGCCTCTCAGATTCTCTCACACCTACTTAAACATATTAAGGATTTTGATGAAATGATGACACAGATGAAAACTAGGAATTCCCACTAAGAGATGATGCCGCTCAGGTTATCTTACACCTAACTTAGTTGTGCTAATCAAAATAGGATGCCTCTTAGGTTCTCTCACACCTATTCTAATAGCACTGAGAAATGTGTTTGATTGTGTGTGTTTGTTGTGAAAGAGGGATAGGATGCCGCTGGGGGACTCTTACACCTACCTTAAACACATCATGGTGGATTCGTAAGACAAGCAAACAATGCTTCTAAAGAAGAGAAGATTTTGATGAAATGGATTCAGATTTTTATTGATTGATATAATTGTTTTTAAAACATGATTTTTATGAGTAATATTTCTTCAAATAGAGCCCATTAATTGGAAGCATCGGGTATTCCCATTTGCAATCAATAAGCAGATAAGATCCTCCTTAGTAGGCCTTCTCTATGACATAGGGGCCTCCCTAATTGGGTTAAAACTTGCCTCCCATCTTTCGATGGGCAACAATTGGTCTCCTTAGGACTAACACAAGTTCTCCTACACAGAAAGATAAAGGGCAGACCAACTTGTTATGATCTTGAATCATTTTGGCCTTGTACAACTCGAGGTTCTAGCACGTCGATAGGTGATAATCCTCTAAACCTTCGAGCTCTTCTAATGAAAATTTTGCATTCTGCTCTGTAGTGATCTTGTTACCCAATGCTATCCTTAGTGATGGGAGTTGAATCTCTAAAGGTAGAACGACTTTAGACCCATACACTAAGGAAAACTGGATAGATTGAGTTGGAGTCTGGTATGTGGTGCGGTTAGCCCACAAGGCTTCAACCAATTGCTCGTTCCATTACCGCTTGTTATCATCAAAAGTCTTCTTTAGTATTTGGATGAGAGTTTTGTTAAATGCTTCTACTAAACCATTTGCTCTAGGGTAGTAGATGGCAGAGTATCTACAATCTATACTGTGTCTTCTGGAAAGGCTATTGATCTTGGTGCTTTTGAATGCAATACCATTATCTGATATAATTTGTCAAGGAACCCTGGACCTATATACAATATGGTTTCTAAAAAACTGAAGCACATGCTGAGTTTTGATCTCTCTGAGTGGGATTCCCTCTGCCCACTTAGAAAAGTAGTTGGTGGCAACTAAGATGAACTGATGCCCCTAGAAAGAAGGAGGATCGATAGGACCTACAATGTCGGTAACCCAACACTTAAATGGTCATGAAGCCAAGGTAAGGTGTAGAATGTCGGGTGGTTGGTGAAGGACCACATCGTGTACCTGACACTGATGTCATCTCCTAGCTACATCCATGCAGTCTATAATCATCAAAGGCAAGTAGTATCCTAGCCTTTTGATCTTCATCTTCATCTTCAGACCAGATTAATGAGCTCTTCATAGACCTAAATGTACCTTGGTCACAATTCCATGGGTATCTTGTTTGTCTAAATAACATAACTACATTTGGTCAAAGGACCGTCGATACATGGTGCCATCAACTAGAGCATAGGAGAGGGATTTTTATTCACATGATGGGCTTATGACTTCTCTTGAGGTAGTTTTCCAGTGTTCAAATAGTCTATGAACGGTTGCCTCTAATCCATCTCCTCATCTATTTTTACAATGGCAACCTTGCCTTCAAGAGAAAGTCTCTCGATGAGTTCAGCATCAATAAGGCATGTGATTTGTTTATTTTGGACCCTTATTGGAATGTACTCATCTGCCAGACATTTCAATTCTTTGGAAAGTTTGGCCAAAGAATCTACTATTATGTTCTCTACTCGAGAAACCTTGAAGATGGTGACTTCGAGGATTTGGGCCAACAGCTTCATGGTATACTTGTGGTAATGATGAAGCTTGGGTTTGCGAACCTTGTAGGACCCAACAATATGATTGATAACTAATTGAGAATCCCTCAAAGATGTTGATCCTCTTGACACTAACTGTGATGGCGAACTCCAAATTGGCAATCAAAGCCTCATACTCAGCTTTGTTGTTGGTGCAGGGGTTGGAAAGATAGTATAAAAATCTCATCACATCACGGTGTGGAGTTAGGAGGATTATCCCTACCCCTGCCTTTCTTGGAAGAGTAGATTATGGTGCTTCCCCTTTATGAAAAGAAGTTGCACCATCAAAATACATCTCTCATTGGCAGCTGCCAACCTCTCCTAAGTTCATGATTTGTTCATCAAGAATATCATCACTAAGTAAAGAATCAACAGGAAGTGGGTGTGTTGCTAAGAAATCTGCTAGTGCTTGTCCCTTTACCGCACAGAGGGGTACGAATGTGATATCAAACTAGGAGAGGTTCATGGACCATCATACCAAATGTTTGGATAGCGTTGGTCGTGTCATGAGATACTACAGTGGATTGGTTTTGGAAATCAAGTTCACCTTATAAGAAAGCATATAGTGTTGTAACTTTTGGGAAGCAAAGATTGAAGCTGGGCAATGTTTCTCAATAGGTGGGTAGTTCACTTCAGAAGGAATCAGATGATGGCTGAGGTAGTAGAGAGCACTCTCCTTCTCTTCATCGTTGGCTTGGGATAACAAAGCACTAAGAGAGTCATCCAATGTAGCAGTGTAGAGGATGAGTGGCTTGCCCGGGATAGGGGCTGCTAGAACTTGTGGCTTCACCAAATACTGCTTGATATCTTCAAAGACATGCTAACACTTATCATCCCATTCAAACTTGGTATCCTTTTTGATAAGTGCTAAAATAGCTTGCATCTCCCCGATAGGTTGGAGATAAAGCATCTCAGATATGCCAACCGTCCTTGGAATGATCTGAGTTGAGTTAAACTCTTATGAGGTGGCATTTCTAAGATAGCTTTGATATTTTTAGAATCTATCTCTATTCCATGGTGTCTTACAATAAACCCAAGGAATTTCCTTGAAGCTACTCCAAATGCACAATTCAAAGGATACATCTTGAGGTTATATTATCTTAATCATTCAAAAACTACTCTCAAGTCAAAGAGATCATCTTCCTTTTCTCTGCTCTTGACTACGAGATCATCAACATAGCTCTCAACCTGATGATGGATGAGTTCGTTGAAGATCTGAGTCATGGCTCATTGGTATGTAGCACCAGCATTTTTAAGGCCAAAAGCCATGACCTTATAATAAAAAATTCTGGTCGGGGTTCAAAAAGAGGTGTTTCTTTCATCTTCAAGAGACATCTTGATTTGGTTGTAGCTAGATGACCCATCCATGAAAGAGAATACTACATGAGATGAGGCAAGGTGTTTCTTTCATCTTCAAAATTTTTTTGATTTTGTTTGAAAGTGAAACATCCATTCAATAAAAGTGGGTATATTAAATGGAGAGGTTCATATGTGTTTTTGGAACATCCATTCAGTAAATGTGGGTATATTGAATGGAGAGGTTTCATATGTGCTTTTGAAAAATTTATTTTTGATTTTGTTTAGAAAGGTGAAAGTTCCAACTTAACACATGTGGAATGTGTTGAATGGCATTTCAAAGTTGTAATAATTTTTTTGTTTCAAGATATAACATCCATTCAACACATTTGAATGTATTGAATGGATAAACCCATCTTCAAATTTTGTACTTTTGAAAACATGATTATTGAAATTTTATTTTTGAAAATGAGGTCTTTACCAAAATGAATTGAGTGAAGAAGCTCATTTGTGCATAATGTGATTGTTGGAATCTTATTTTTGTAATGATGATCCTACATATAACAATCATGAAGATTGTTAAATGAAGGTGATTTAGGAAAGTTTTTGTGCAAAATATTTTATTATGTGCATTATTGAAAGAGTGCTTTTTGAAAAGCAAGATTTTTATGAAGGATTTATTATATCTTTATTATTTTAGAATGAACCTTTCCTTACCATAAAAATGGTAAGGAGGAAGTCTTTAAATATTTTCTTTTTATTAGATTTTTATTTTCACCCATTGGAGAACCCAATGAGGGTTTTAAACCAACATGGGGTGAGGTCCTAAAACCTAAAGATGTTGGCTAGCTTAAGGATGAAATAAGCTAAGTTCCAATAGAAAAAAAGATAGTCTTGGATTCATATGAAAGTACAAACCCACTATCGATACTTGGAGACAACGATCATTTACTAAAGATGGAGAGAAAAACCATCTCCAGTGGAGTCGCCAAAAAAATCCGTTGTAAAATATTTTCATATCTAAGAGGTATACTTTCATCTTCAATCTATGTGGATATAATAAAAATAGAAATATACTTCTTTTTGAATTTGGACACTATGTAGATCTGCAGATGTTCTTATTAGGGTGATCGAGTATGACATTGAGGAGATGTGTACTATCTCGAATGATAGAAGTCACCACACTACAATAAACCTAATCACCTGAATAAGGACTCTTAAGAACAATGGGTCTGCATATGTATGTGAAATTCTTCCCCTATTTTACATGAAAAAAAAAGTAGGGTTTATTTTAAATCGAGTTCGTTAAGTTTCCTATAGGGGAAAGACCCTATAGTTAATTACATCTTAAAGAAGGGGATTCCTTAGGAATACTCTCGATTAAGATAAATGATCATTATCTCCAAAGATTTCAATAAGTAGGACTATCAATCGATTAGTTTATTTTAGAAGATCAAATGAGATTGATCAAAGAGAGAGAGTTATTATCGAAGCCAAAGAAAGATAAGTAGGAGATGCTCACGATGCTAGGAAACCTAGCGAGCATCTCAAACTATCTTATTGTTTGGCTTTACATTTTGAAATTGAATTAATTTTTTTGAGTTGATATTTTATTAGAATTCTAGGGCTTATAATTCTCTAATACAAGGTTATGGAAATGCCTAAGAGTTGAGGATTTATTCTTGTGGCCCACAAAGGGAAATACCAATCTCTGAACCAAAATCTAGGGAGTTTTGTCGAGGGCCAACAACATAACCTAAATCTAAGGCAAAAATGGGTATTTGGTTTACCTCCATAAGGGAGGGTAAACCATTCGACTGCTTGGACTTACAACCGCCTGGGGGTGGCCACCAACTAACTCCTCCTACAATTTTAAATTCATGTAGGCAAGTCATATGTTTTATGTAAGATAGCTAGGCTATTATTTATTAGAAATGAGACTAAGTCCTTAAACTTACTCTAAGAGACCTAGATCAAGTAAGGGCATGAAAAATGACCTAGATCTAATGCAAATCATACTATATTATATTTTTATTTTTGGACAATAATTTGACTCACACTTATAGGATTCATATTCCTAATGCATGAGAAGTGAGATTATGGGCCAAAATTAGCGAGAAGGGGGAGGTGTGTTTCCACCATGGCTCTTGTAGGTCAAGCCAAATTCTTTGGTAAATGTGGAATCCCTCCAATCAATATTGAAACAATATTCTTTTATGCATGATGTAATAAAAAAATACTCATCCATTTAAGGGGTTGCTAATTCTTTTATCTTGATTTTAACTCAGGCTTAAGGTGAGATTATGAGTTATTTATTTTAAACTTTGAGTTGTTTAATTTAGTAGAAGATTTATTTTTTCCTAAGAGCCTAATCATCATCTAGGCCATACATCAAGTAAGGAAGAAACTAGGAAAATATGTCATCTTAATGCACAAGCTAAACAAAACATCAAACAATTTATAAAGCTAACGTAAAAGAATAAAAGGCCATTTGTGGTCGGGCACCACTGCACAAACCCAAAGAAAACAAATTGGGTTGCCGAGCTTTACCCTTATAAAACCTATATTAAAAATGAATTAATTTACAATCAAGTAAGGAATTCATGTTATGGGGGTCTTCATTCTTCATTTCTTCTTTCTTCTTTCTTCTTTCTTATTTCTTCTTTTGAGTCCTTTCTTCTTTCTTCTTAGGTTCCTTCCTTTGGATGGTTGGACTGTGGATGTTCCAAAGGCTTCACATGGTATATAAGATGAGATCTTATGACCAATGCTCATCATAATTAACCATAATAATCATTCCAAAATCTTAATTATAAAAAATTACATGAAATGGAAAAGTAAATCTAACTAACACTTGCAAAATAGAAATTAGCTAAATAAACCATACAAATACCAAGCATGTATATTGAACTTAGAACCCCACACATGAATAACCAAGTCCACCTAGCCTATTGGGTTATTCTTAGGGGTATAAACGCCTGCATAGTAAAAGAAGTTATATTTTTATTACAACGCCCCTTAAGCACAATCCCTTACAGAAAATAATCATTAGACTAAATCATCCTACCATTCATTCTACGCACATTCACCCTAACATCAAGACTAAAAACAAACATCACAAAATAAAAGCAAACATCAAACCATGCACCACCCCAACCTAAATCTAGAAGTGGTGACTTAGTCTAATATGTGTGCTTTAGAAGGTTTATGTGGTATGTTTAGCTATGGCTTTAAGGTTTGGATTTTTTAAGTGTGAAGATGTTCAACTTAGATGGGTGATTTCATTTAAGTGTTTAGTTGATTTGGATTGATTTTTATTTGATTATTTTTGTTTGTTTTAGATGAACCTACTTAATTACTAAAGGTTGTAAAGAGAGGGAAAAGAGAAGAGAACGTCTCTTCCCTTCCCTACCCTAAGTAACTTCTAAAGTAGATTCATGTTTGATTTTATTTAGTGAATGTTTTATTATGTTTTTAATTAATCCTAAGTTTATATCAACTCTAAACAAACCTATTCAAAAAGAAAGGCATTTTAAGATTAAGTAAAATGAATTAATATCACAAAACACACATCACTTCATTTCTTTCCCAACATGTATAATATGCATATGAATGAATCCTAAGCATATCTATACATAAAAATGAAAATGTTTAGCACACTTTATGATGAATGCTAAGTGAGTTATAATGCTTCATGAAGCATGATTTTTATTAAGTAGAAACGAGGTTTTCCTATCCATTTTTCACATGTACACATGTATGTATGAAAGGCATAAGTGAGTACAATGTCATTGTTAGCACCAAGGGTTAAAGGTAAAAGACCTAGTTAGGGCTACTTAAAGCCTTGCAACCCTGGGGTTATCCAGACTAATATACCACTTTCCTTAAATACAAGCATATATGCAAAAGAAATGAGTGGAAAAGAATGATGCAAAAGTTTGTATTTGTTAGTTTGATTTGTTTATGCAATTTATATGTGTAAGTATGGATGTACTTATTTTAAGTAATAACATAAGAATGAATAGGAATGGAGTTATGCAAGTGTTATGTTCTTTTCAAGTGAACTATACACTTTGTCAAATCCTATTCAAAACTATGCTAAAAAAAAAGAGAAGGAAAAGTACATTATGCACATCTTCATATTTATATCCAAATGCAAGCTTATAAATAATTATAAAGATCACACTTTCAGTTTTGGATGTTTGATTTATATATTTTGAAAATAGTTTTGGATTTAGTAGTGATAATACCCATTCATATTTTTACTTTAGCCAAAACATGCAAGTTGACATAAAGAAAACATCTCATTTTTAATTTGATTTTAGAAAAACATGAATGCATGAAAATCATATGACGTACAAATTTAGCATGTTAGGAAAGAAATAAAGTGATGAAAGCATGTAAATACATTCACCCTAATTAATTCCTAAAGATAATCATATGAAATAAGAAAGTTTATAGCAAATCAAGTTATTTTTAAAGAATGTTTGATTTTATTTTGAGTTTGATTTAATTTGAGAAATCTGAGGTGAGTTTGTATTCCCACATATGTTTGTTGATTTAGTTTGTTCTTAGGATTATTAGATGATTTTTTATACGTTGCTTTGGTTAAGGTATGAATTAAGTGTGTTAATTATCTCTTACCTATCCACCTTAGCATACTTAATCAAATAATTATGAGCCAATGATATGACATAAAGCAACATAAGGAATTTAAATCAGCAGTGCACCAAGGAAAGAAAGGTACCTAATGCAATTAGCTCTTGATTAATAATTAATTAAACTAAGGGGTTTAATTTAAGTACTTTCATCACCCCTCTCACACATGTGAGTGGGATTTTGATTTCCTTAATGTACTTAGGCTCTTGAACACCTAAGCATCTACCCAAGATAGATTAGTTAAGTTCAAGAAAGTTTTAAAATTTTATGAGATTAATTAAGGGGGTAATTAGTAAATTAACCCTTAATTAAGGTTGGATTAAGAAAGAAAGGGGGTTTAAGGAATATCTTAAAGAAAGTATCCCAATATTATTCTCTAAATCTCATATTCACTTAATAAAAACTTAATTGACTCAATCAGAGGATTAGACCACTAATTATACCCTTAATTAAGCTTAATTACATTAAGGGAGTGATTAAGGAGTGGATTAGCAATTCCTTTAATTAAACCACCAATAAATCCCAACAAAATTAGGGGAGGTAGAGGTCATCCCACTAATTATGTACAAGAAGTTTGAGATTAATCAGTGGAGTAATTAGTAAAATAACATTCCCAATAAAACCCAAATCTAGAAAAAACCAATGTTCAAAATACATTAAAATTATTTTTAGAATATTCTATATTCAATTATCTATCCAATGCAATTTATTTCATTTTTGTTTGATTTTTATAAGCTTATATATGAATTTAAGAATTTTTCACGATTAATTAGGTCATTTAATAGCCTAATTAAATATTTAATCTCATCGACACCATGTGGACCGATGACGAGGCATGCGCTTTCCACGTGGTATGGAAGGATTCTATATTAAAGTTGTCACATCATAGCACCGCATCAGCGATGATGCTACACGCTTTTCACCTCACCCTTTTGATCAAGGATCAGATGGCTGAGGTTAAAGTCGTGGTTCTAATGGATGAAACATGGGATCTTATGTGTCTTAATCACGTCCATCCATCCAAAATGCATGGATGGATGGCATATGATCCTTCCCTATATTTTCCTATGGGAGAGGACATCCGTCCATAATCTAGGGGATGATCCGAGCTCGATTGAGCTCAGATTGATCCTAAAACATACCCACACCATATAAGCATAAAGGCAAACACATCCAATGGCTAGAATTTCATGGGATGAAAATCCACTTCACAAAGCTCCAAATAATATTCAAATTATGCCTGGTTTAATGGCTAACCTCACCAGAGGTGATCACCAGTGCTTGATTCCCTTGGAGAAGCTTCGTGTAGTGGAGATGAAGCTTTGTTGAGAGTTTGAGATCTTGTGATTGGCCAAATCCTTCTAGAGGCCAACTACACCTTTACTTGAGCTTAGTCTTGATCAAGGTAGCACCTCCCTTACCTCTGGAGCTTGGATCGTGGCTTGGGCAAGTTTGATTGGGGTCCTTGATGAAACTTGTAAGAGGAATTGGGTTAATTTGAAGTGTGGAGTAAGTTTGATTTTGAGTGGAGCTCCCCTATTTTCAATCTATGAAAACTGAGAGAATGAAAAATGGGAATTTCTTAAGAGAGCTTGGGGAGGCTAGGAAATGAATTCTCTGGCTTCCTCTTGCTCAATCGAATTAGGGACTCATGGAATGAATTCAAAGGGGAGTATACCTCCTGAGAAATCAAATGGCCGCTTCTCCTTTCCATTTTGATCCAATTGACCTCCTTGAGTGGGTTTGTTAGGCCATTTAGGTGTCCTTACAATCGGCCAGAGGAGTGGAGTAGTGGAGCTTGCATGTGCTTAAATCAAGTGGAGGAGGGATTCCATGTGCTTAATTTCGTGCAAGTGGTCAGTTTTAGCCTTAGGCTAGGTTGGGAAAAACCAAACCCATTGGGTTAGGTGCACCACACTCCCTAATGTTCACTTGATCCACTAAGAGGGTGCCAAGTGATTATGGAGAGGATTTGACCAAATTCCAAGTAGATTTGGCCAAAATTTACCCTTTGACCTAGGAGTAAAAAGGTCATTTGACATTTATTTTAGTTTGAATATGTTTGGTATGTTTGAAAAATGGGTTAGGCCAATTTTAATTGAATTTGGAGTTGGTTTGATGTGATTTGGCTTAGGTTGACCCATTTAGGTCAAATTGGGTCACCTTGGACCAGGTTAACCAATTGGTCAAATTGGATCAAACCAAGGGTTGGGTCAAGTTTATATGACCATTTGAAATTTTTTGGTGGCTTTGGTTTTATTTAATTTAGTTTAGGTTTGAATTTGGTTCAATTTAGTTCATTTAGGTCAAATGGATCAAGTTGACCAATTTGACCCATTTGACTTATTTGGGCTAGATCATGGGTTGGTTCATGTTTCATTGGTCATATGAAATGGATTGGTATCTTTATTTCCAATCAATTTGTTTTATATTTGAGTTTGTCTTAAGTTAATCTTTTAGGTCAAGTTGGGTTCATGGTCAATTGGGCTAGGTTAGGTTTAGTTAGCCAATTGAGGCTTTGGTCAAGTTCAACAAGTGATTTGGAATGAACTTGACCCATTGGTTTCAATTAATTTGGCTTAGATCATGTTTTGACACATTTTGACTTTTTAGGTCAAGTTGGGTCAACTTGGGTCAAGTGGCCAATTGGGCTAGGTTAGGTTCAAATGTTGACTTGGTCAAGTTCAAACATTGATCATGAATGAGTTTTGATCAATGGTTTCAATCAATTTGGCCTATAGTGGATTTTGGCTATGTTGAGTTTCATTTTAAGACTTGGTCAATCCTAGGTTTGACTTGGTTTGACCCAATTTGAGTGATTGATCATCTCATGATGATTGTTGATCATGATGAGAGGCTTAGATGGGTTTAGTTCAATCCAATTTGGTTAGGATTAGAATTTGGATCATAAGGGGTACTTTAGATCACTTTGGGTCAAGTGAGCCTAAGTGGGTCAAATGGCTTTGTCAAAGCTTGATTTGAGTTTGATTGAACTCACAGATGGACTTATGATTGAAATATAATTCCATTTGTAAGAGATTTGAAGTCAAACAGGTTTTGATTCATTTGACAATTTCAAGTTCAAAGGGTGAACATGAGTTTTATTTGAGTTTGATTTTTGAATTGAGTTTTGGTTAAGTGATTGAAGTTTGTATTTATATTTGGATTCATGATTGAAGGATTGATTGAATCATGAAAAAAAATCAAGAGTTTGGCTTGATTTGAAATTGATTTTTCTAAGTTCAAGAGTTTGACTTTTATGTTGAATTTTGATTGAATTTGAGTTTGATTTTGGAGTTGGTTTTGGTTGTTTGAATTTATATTTCATTTATATATGTGAATATAAATGGGTTATGAAAAATTTCATGAATTTGAAGTGATTTGAACTTGATTTGGGCTAAGTCCAAGAGGGAATCAAAGGACTTTAGAATTTGGATTTGATATTAGAATTTAGTTTGATTTATTTAAATTTATATTTCTTTTATATATGTGAATATAAATGAGAATATAAATGATTTGTGAGAAAATTTTATTAATTTTGAGTGTTTTGGATTTGATTTGGGCTAAGTCCTTAAGAGGGAATCAAAGGACTTAGGAAATATTTATAGAATTTCAATCATAGGCTTCAATCATTTGGAATTTATCATGGATTTCAATCATTTGTAATTGATTTTGGTTTGGAGGAAATCAATCAAGTTGGAATTTATTTAGGTATGGAGAAAACTAATTAAATTTTTATTTCCAATGAATACATCCCCAAACAAATCTAAGAAATCAAACTCAAATGGCAATCCCCAGCGGATAGCCCAAACCTGCTTCCCTAGTGGAATGTTCAAATACCCAATCCCCAGTTAGCTCGAGCCCATATCTCTCGTAAATATGCCTCCACATCAATTAAAATAAACAAACTTAATGTCAATTTGATCTTAATCCTTGGTGGATTATAGATTCTTATCCCTAGTGGATCTTCTTTCCATAAATCATATAATCAAATCAAATTCAAACTTAGATTTTCTTCTTCTATCCCCTCACATAGACCCCTCGCAATTCATGTCCAATGCATGTGTGATCCCCTAGCAGATCTCCCTCCATGTCCTTGACATGGAATTCTCATCAGATATTATTTCTTCTCTTATGCACACCTTAAATATTTCAACCAAAAGCCTAACTATGTATTCATTCAAATTACATCATCTTAACATTGTAATCAATATTTTATAATATGTGATGGTGCAAGCTCAAACTAACTATACAATATCATGCTAAACATATTATAGTGTGAATTAACACACTATATTATATTATAACATATGATGTTCTATTATAATTTGCTATAATATAATATATTGTCTAACATTACACCTCATTAGAATCACTTAAAATAAACAAATAACAAAATTTTCTCAAAATATGAATAATGTTCATTTTGGATGTAAAATTATTATTTTTCTATTAGAAATCGTACAAAATAGCATAATTTTGGTGTTGCTTCTTGGTGTGTGCCATGAATTTTGCCAAATTCTTTCATCTCAACCTTCAAATTAATATTTTTGTGAGTTTTGACCCAATGTATCATAAGAAAAGCAAAACATACTAAAATGTACAATAACATTTAGTAACACACCACCACATTCATATATATATATATATATATATATATATGAAGTTATATTGCTATGTACATTATATTTTAATATGCTTTCATATAATATATTATCTTACATTACACCTTAAAATGAATCATTTTAAACAAAAAATTTATAAAATTTGGTTGAAAAATGAACATTTATTTTGGATGCAAAATTCCACTATTTTAATTAAATGACACACCATAGTACACCCAATGATGTTCCCTAAAGATTACCTTAAATTTAGCCAAATCCCATCATCTTAGCCTATAAATTAGTATTTTTATGAATTATATCTGTACAAACTCTACTACATCATACTATAACAAATTAAAATCTACTATAATGCATGATAGTATACTATAATTCATAATAGTATGCTATAATGCATGATGCTACACTATGTTATGGCATCCTATATTATAATACACTATAACATATTATATTATATTATATTATATTATATTACATATCACATCACAAGGGATTGCTTAAGATAAAAAATCATAAAAATAGTCTAAAAAACAAAAAAATTATATATTTTAGTCGTATCACTTACATACTTTAAATTTAAATAATATATTATGATGCCATGCTCTACCTATTATGAATTTGGCCAAATTCCTCCATTTTAAAGTCTAAATTATCATTTTTATAAATAATGCTAGTGTAAGCTCAACTGCATGATTGCAAAATACTAAAATAATTTAAAATACATAGAATAATATATTATGATATATGATGCTATACTATGCTACAACATATAATATTTATTTTGAACAGAAATTCTTACTTTTTAGACTACAAGTGGAGTAGCACACCTTTGGTGCTACAATATAATTCCCACTTCAAATTTAGCAAATTTCATCATTTGATTTATTAAATCAATATTTTTATGATTTATATTAATATAGACTATAAGGCACAATATCATAATAAATGAAAACATTTCAAAATATCTTATAATAGTTAAAAGCACATCACTACATGCTCAAATATATGATGCTACATTATGCTATAATAAATGGTAATATAATTTAATTTAAGGATAAGGTTTAGGGTATTCAAATCTCTAATAGTCAAGGGAAAGTCTCTTGAAGACATTTTCTTTAGCTACCATAACTATATTAGGATTAGGTCATTCTTTAGATCTACTCCTAATGACATCGTTATTCAAGGTTTAGGGTTTATGGTTTAGGGTTAGCGTTTAATGATAGTTTAGGGTTTAGGCTTTAGGGTCTAGGGTTTATGATTTGGGGTTTAGGGTTTAAGGTTGTAGGTTTTAGGATTTTGGGTTTATGGTTTAGGGTTAGGGTTTAGGGTTTAGGGTTTTAGGGTTTAGGGTTTAGGATTTAGGTTTAAGGGTTTAGGGTCTAGGGTTTAGGGTTTACGGTTTAGTGTTTAGGGTTTATGATTTTTAGGATTTTGGGTTTAGGGTTCAGGTTTTAGGGTTTAGGGTTTATGTTTTAGGTTTAAGGTTTAAGTTTTAATTTAGGATTTAGGGTTTAGGGTTTATGGTTTTTTTTAACAGAGAAAAAATTCAGATTCAACATTTCTTCTTTTCGATTTCATCAACCAAGTAACACCTCAAGTTTTATAAGACACAAGCGATGACTTAGATCAAAAATGAGCACTCATAGAGCAAATCAAAAACCATAGATAAGTAGAAATTACTTTACTGTAAAGACACAATTTCATAAGTAGCAGATTGGATCAGCAATTCTTCAATCTCTCTAGTTTCCATTAGAACCACCCCCACCTCTCGAGTAGCAGGATATGCCATTATATCCCCGATCTCTCCCTCCACCACCACAACATCTATAACCTTCATTGCTCCTCCCGCCTCGATAACCACCACTACTCTGACCATCACCTATATATCCACTATCACCTCCAGATCCACCCACCACCACTACGATAATCGCCTTCCTCGCTACCTGATCTAGATCGAGCCTAATTGATTGGGTGATGTTCCCCGCCATCACTGCTCGCATATTCTTAGGGTTTAGGGTTTAGGGTTTGTTTAAGGTGTAAGGTTAGTTTAGGGTTTAGGGTTTAAGATTAGTTTAATGTTTAAGGTTTGGGGTTTAGGGTTTAGTGTTGTAGATTTTAGTATTTAAGGTTTACGGTTTAGAGTTTAGGGTTTAGGGTTTAAGATTTTAGGGTTTAGGGTTTAGGGTTTATGGTTTAGGGTTTACGATTTAGGATTTAGGGTTTAGGGTTTAGGGTTTTAGGGTTTGGAGTTATAGGTTTAGGGTTAGTTTTAGGATTTAGGGTTTAGGATTTGGGATTTAGGGTTTAAGTTTTTTTTTTAAAAAATTACAAAATGTGTTCCAGTTTATTTAGTTTATTTTTTTATTTATTTGAGTTTATTTTAATTTTAATTTATTTAGGTTTATTTTTTTATTTTATTTAGTTTAGTTTATTTATTTTAGTTTATTTTTTAGGTTTAAGGTTATTTTTAGTTGAGTTTTTTTTTTTTTTTTTAGGTTTAGGTTTAGGTTTTTATTTTATTTTTTAGGTTCACGTTTAGTTTTAGTTTAAATTTATTTTAGGTTTTATTTTTAGTTAAGGTTTAGGTTTAGTTTTAGTTTATTTTATTTAATTTAGTTTTGGTTTAGGTTTAGTTTATTTTAGGTTTAGGTTTAAGCTTTATTTATTTTAGTTTAGGTTTAGGTTTATTTTATTTTTCTTTGAGGTTTAGGTTTTTATTTTAGTTTAGGGTTTAGGTTTTATTTATTATATATTTTTAGATTTATTTTCTAGGTTTAGGTTTTTGTTTAGTTTTTATTTTATTTTATTTTAGGTTTATTTTATTTTTATTTTAGGTTTTGTTTTTATTTTATTTAGGTTTTTATTTTTTTAGTTTAGTTTAGGTTTTTAGTTATTTTATTTTAGTTTAGTTTTTATTTTTTATTTTATTTTATTTTATTTTTAGTTGAGGTTTAGGTTTAGGTTTAGGTTTTAGTTTATGTTTTTATTTTATTATTTTATTCTAGTTTAGGTTTTTTATTTTATTTTAGGTTTTTAGTTAAGGTTTTAGTTTTGGGTTTAGGGTTTATGGTTTAAAGCTAGTTTAGGGTTTAGGGTTTAGGGTTCAGGATTTGGAGTGTAGGGTTTTGGGTTTAGGATTTAGGTTTTAGGTTTAGGGTTTAATTTTTATTTTAGGGTTTAGGGTTTTAGATTTTTTTAAGAGAGAAAAATTTAAATTCAACATTTATTCTGTTTGATTTCATCAACCAAGTAGCACCCCAAGTTTTCTATGACACAAGAGACGATGATAAAAAAATGAGCACCCATAGAGCAAATCAAAAGCCCTAGATAAGTTGAACTATCTCTACTGTAAAGACAGTTCCATAAGTAGCAGATCAGATCAGCCGTTCTTCAGTTTTTCTAGTTCCCATTAGAACCACCCCAGCCTCTCGAGTAGCAGGATCCTTCATCATATCCCCGATCTCTCCATCCTCTACCACCACGATTGTAACCTCGGTCACTCATCCTGCCTCCATAACCATGACTTCTCTGACCACCACCTCCATATCCACTAACACCTCCAGATTCCCCACAACCACTACGTTAACTGCCACCTCCGCCTTCGCCTCCACCACCAGATCTAGACTGAGCCTAGTTGCAGTGATGTTCTTGCCATCAAGGTTCTACACATTCTTAGGGTTTAGGGTTAGTTTATGATTTTTTTAGAGAAATAAGGGAAATTTTATTACAACAAAGAAAAGGTCCTAAAATGATAAGCCCCCTAACTATTACAATAGTTAAGGAAAGCAAGCAAAGGAAATCAAAAATAGTAATCAATAATCAAAATCCATGTAAGCAGCAACAAACTCCATCTGATCCTTTTGAAACCAGCACGATCCACCATGAGTAGTCTCCAAACCAATAAAAGAGATCTACAAAATGCTTTTAAATGGATGAGTACAATTAATCAAGTAATTAATCAAGCATAAAGAGTGAGAGCAGATAAAATGAATAAGATAAAGAAAAGGCTCAGGCTCAATTACAATCATTTCAAGGAGCAACACTATATCTAAGCATCAAAACTTCATGTCAAGGGTTATAATTACATATTGAACTACCAGCCAAAAAAAGAAAGAGTGGAAAACATCAAAGCCATCATTGCCAACATACCTCTTATAGCACTTTTTCGAAGGATAATCATTACGCCAGCCTGTAAAATCCTCTAAAAAGAAAAAATAGCCTCCAAACACCCCACAATTATAGATATCAAGCTCAATATGATAGATACAAAGGTAATCCACCAGGATAGCAACAAACCTAAAGGAGCACCACCAAAGCCACCACCAAGAATGGATAACAAAATAAATAGGAGCAAAACTCATAATATGAGAAAAAAAACTAAATAGAGACAATCCAAAGGAGAAAGAAAACACATAAGTGGTAGGATCCTCCATCAAAAGGACAAGCAAAGAGCCAATAATAATAAAACCTAGTCAAACAATAATTCTAATAGCAAGTGGAGTGGGAAGCAAGGCTGCCAATGAGGAAACCAGAAGAAGAGAGTCACAGAAAGATAAGTAGCAATTTCCCAGCACAGTCACCAAAGGAGCAAGAAAATTTTGCCAAAATAAACACTCCATCAACTACCACAGCCAGCCAGAACAGCCAATCCAAATAGCCAGCCAAGAAAGCCTCAACAAACCACCTTAATAGTAAAATATCCAAATCATCAATCCTAGAACCATCAGTATAAAGTCCAACAATAGTCATCAAGCCACAAATAATGAAGATACTTAGGGAGATAGAAATAGATAGTAGCCACTAATCCCAATCAAAGGAAAGGAAAATCCAATCCATAAAGCTAGAGACAACAGCCAATGATAGAATAATAAGAAGCCCAGTACAAAAAACAAGCCAACTAATAAAAATAGCAGTATAATAGTGACCGAACATAACCACCATCACCCAAGGACAAATAATAGCCAACCAGGAGTCATTAGCTAGCCACTTTAGAACAAAACCCACAACCAAAACCTCAATAATGCAGGAGGAGGACCAACCCATAACTAGAGGATACAATAAACCAGAGACATCCATCCTCAAAACCAACCAAAGAAGAAGCAAAGTAAGGGAAAAGAGCTGTAAAAAATAGTTCTCCAAGCTACTGCAAAGTAGGAAATAGCTCACAAAGTCACCCAACCCATCATAACAGTAAGAGCCATAGCCATAAAAACACTTCTACTAAAAACCACTAACCGATGAGCAATCCCCACCCAAGAATCCCACACCCAAAATAACAGAAGCAAGGGGAAAGGGATCAACTCGTGAGAAAAGGGGAAGCCAAAAGCACTTGGAAGAAACACCCTAAATAGTAAGAAATAAGTAGTAAATAGCCATCCACCACAAAAGAAACCACTAGAAAACTAATAAAATAACCACCAAAAAAGAGAACCAGAACCAAAGGTAGATAACAAATCTAGAAAGAACAACACATCCAAGGTAGGGATAATACCCACATCCGTATTTCACCAGCAACCTGCCAACTCGCAAACCCAAACCAAACAAATTAGGCTATATAAAAACCCAACCATTAAATAACCAAAGCCAGAAAAAACAATAAAAGAGAACAATAAAGCCAAGGAGAAAACCCTGCCCATCACCAAAATAACATAATTCCACCATAACAAGGAGCAAACAGGAAGAGAGAACCACAACAAGTAGAAGACACGTAAATAGCCTCCACCTACTGCAAACCCGACTTCCACCAGGAATGGAGATAAAACAAACTAGAAACCAAAAACTATAGTAAAAAACCAAAGGAATGAAAAATAACCCCAACCAATCCAAAAAATAAGAAGAATTCATACTAGAGAACAAAATTAGGTTTAGGTGAAGAGAAAACTCAAATCCAAACTAGCAGAGGAAATATCCAAAACCAAAAAAAAAAACCATCCACACAGAGTAATCAAAAACCACATAGAAGGAAGGAAGAGCTAAAAGCTTATAAGATAAGGCAACGCAATTTTATCTTGATTAATAAGACCCCTTAATAAAAAGGAAGATTGTCATTAGAAAAACATTTGGAAATTAGAAGAATTGGCACCTAAGTTGGCAAGAAAATTAGCACAAGAATTGCCTTCTCTATAGATATAAGAAATTTAAAAATCTTGATTAGGAAGAAGACTCCTAGTATGATTAAGCAAATAAAACACTTCAGCATTGCCATGGAAGTCAGACTTAAGTAAATCTAAAAGAAGGAGAGCATCAACTTCAACCCAGAACTTAGAAAAACCCCTTTGTAAATAAATGGAAATGGCATGATGAATGCCTTTAAGTTCGGCAAATAAAATAGAACAAGTATCTAAAGGGGCAGCAAAAGTAGAAATTACCTTGCCACCATGATCTCTCAAAATCCCACCATAACCATAACAACCATTAGAGATCAAGCCATCAGTGTTAACCTTGATGCAATTATGATTAGGTTTAATCCAATGGATAACTTTTTGGTTGGAAGAAACATTACAAGTATGAAGGTTAATCCCAAATTTCAAGGCCTCAGACTAGTAGCCTTTAAAATTGGCATAAGTAAGAAGATTGGCTTTAAAAATAGACAAAATTTTATATTTGAATCTAGCAATGATACAATTATAATTCATAGGAATATTATAGTGCTTTGAATCATTTTTATCCATACAAATATACCAAAGATTAGTAATAGCTAAGACAATTTTAACATGACCCTTAGAAGTATGAGAGAAACATGCTTCAAGAAGTTGCATAAGAGAAAGTGAGCCATTAAAGGGGAAGGTATTAAAAACATTATCATACCAGTTCCACAATCTAGCAGTAATAGGGCCATTCACAAAAATATGATCCACACTTTCAATGTGATAACAACAGTGACATTTAGAGGGGAGGTGGAATCCTTTTTTTAAAAGAGTAGCATCCATAGGGATATAATGCTTAAGAATGTGTCAAGTTAAGATCGAAAATGAACTGGGGACACTATTATTCTAGATTTTGGTAAAAACTAAGGAATCTTGATATTTAAGTTTGATAATTTTCCAAATATCCATAGAAATAAAATCTCTAAAAGAAGAGATTTTGAAAAGAATTTGGTCGGGTTCATTAGGGTGAGAGCAAAATTTGAGAAATTTTTCAATGATCACATTTGGGACAAGGTTATTCAATTGAGTCACATCCCAATTATTAATAATAATCGATGAACCTTAAGCACCCTAATAGAATGAGTATTAAGAAGGGAATCAATAGAGCCCTGACCAAGCCAGTTGCCTTGCCAAAAAAAAGGTGAAACCAGAATTGATACCCCAGGAAATTAAATTCTCAGCACTCCATTTGATGCTATAAATCTTTCTCCATGTAGAAGAATCCCCAAATCTAAAAACACAAATGAGGGAGGTGTTTGCCCTGACAATATTTAGCATGCATAAACTTTGACTAATAGCTATCTTTATTTCTAAAGTTCCAACACATTTTATAGAAAAAATAATTAATAGAATCCTCTAAGGTTTTGCAACCCAAAACACCTTCATTATTAGTACCATAATAGTTATGCTAGCTAACCCAATGTAATCTTTGGGTAGATCTATTAGACCCCCAAAAAATTTGTTAAAAAGTCTATAAATCTTAAATAATATAACGAGTATGTACAATAGTAGATAAGAGATACATAGGCAAAGAGCAATGTGTACTTTTGATCAGGATAACTCTAACAACAAAGGAGAGTAAATGAAATTCCCCAGAAGAGATTTTCTTATTAATTTTTTGAATAACTTCATCAAATAAAGAAGATCTTTTCATGCCTCTATATAAGGGAGTCCCCAGGTATTTTATAGGGAGATTTTGATGAAAGAAGCCCATAATATTCTTGATAACATTGATCTTAGATAAGGTGATAGAAGAGGTAGTAATAAGACAACTTTTATCATGATTAATATTCAAGCCACTCTCCCTACCAAAGTGATTTAAAAACTTACATAATTTTTTAATGTAATGAGTCGAGGCATTATAAAATAAAACAAAATCATCAGCAAAACTAAGATGATAAATGGAAAACCCATCAGTGGTTCTGTAGAACATGTGAGGCATTCTACTAAACATATGCTTAAGATATCTAGGGAGATATTCCACAATAAAAAAGAAAAGAGTTGGAGAAAGAAGGTCACCTTGCCTTAACCCATGAGTGGAGGAGAAAAATCCATTCACTTCACAATTAAAAAGAATAGAAAACTAAGAGTTCTAAATCTCATTCTTAATTAAAGTAATAACTTGATTAGATAACCCAAATAAAGCCAAAATTTTATAAAGGAAAACCCAACCAATATTATCATAGACTTTTGAAATGTCAAGCTTAAGAAGCAGGTTGCCACCTAGAACTTTGGCATTCGAATCATGAATCATCTCTTGGGCTAATAGAACATTATCAGTAATGGATCTCCCTTTAACAAAACCAATTTGATTGGGGGATATAATTTTAGGGAGCAAGATACTCAATCTTTTAGCAAAACCTATTCATTCGAGCATCTTCTCTCTTCTCTACTATTTTGGTGCTCTAGAGAATTTCATTTCCCTTGCGGAGGTGCATCCCCTTTGGGGTTTTTTTATGGCAAATCTGACTGATGCTTCCAATTGGGTGGGCTCGATGGCATTTAGCTACTCGTACCATGCGCCTTTATTGATTATGGCTGCAATTTTTGCTTCCTCGTGGGGAAATCCTATCAATATGGCTGCTCTTGCTATGGATTTTGGCTCTATGGCAGTTTCTGGCATGAATCCATTGCTGGCTTTAAAATCATTCAAGGATGTTCTTGCTGGTAAGGCTAATTGCGCTAGTCAGTCTCTCGACCTTATTTTGACTTTCTTTTGGGGTATGCCCATAATAATGTGTTCTGATCTAGTTGTGGAAAGGCTTGTGAAGCCATTTGAATTTATGTTGGTGGGTATGTTCACTTTACATCATCCTACTTTGTAGAATATTCATTCTTTCTTCCATAGCTTGAAGCTTTCTGGAATTTTTTTAACCAGATTAATTGATTACCATCATTTATTTTTTAGTTTAGGTTAAGGTTTAGTTTTGGTTTATTTTATTTTATTTAGTTTTGGTTTAGATTTAATTTATTTTAGGTTTAGGTTTAAGTTTTACTTATTTTAGTTTAGGTTTAAGTTTATTTTATTTTGTATTTTAGGTTTAGGTTCTTTTTTTAAGTTTAGAGTTTAGGTTTTATTTATTATTTATTTTTAGGTTTATTTTCTAGGTTTAGTTTTTATTTAATTTTTATTTTATTTTATTTTAGGTTTATTTTATTTTTATTTTAGGTTTAGTTTTTATTTTATTTAGGTTTTCTATTTTTTTAGTTTAGTTTAGGTTTTTATTTATTTTATTTTAGTTTAAATTTTATTTTTTATTTTATTATCTTTTTAGGTTTAGGTTTGGAGTTTAAATTTTATTTAGTTTAGGTTTAGGCATTTAGCTTTTTATGGTTTAGAGTTTAGGGCTTAAGGTTTAGGGTTTAGGGTTTAGGGTTTAGGGTTTAAGTTTTAGTTTAAGGATTAGGGTTTAGGGTTTTAGTTTTATTTTTTAAGAGAGTACAAATTCAAATTCAATATTTCTTTTTTTTTTTGATTTCATCAACCAAGTAGCACCCTAAATTTTTTAAGACACACGTGATGATATAGATCAAAAATGAGCACCCATAGAGCAAATCAAAAACCTTAGATAAGTTGAACCATCTCTACTATAAAGACATAGTTCCATAAGCAGTAAATCGGATCAACCATTTTTCAGTTTCTCTGGTTCCCATCAGACCACCCCGCCTCTTGAGTAGCGGGATCACCATCATATCTCCTCTCTCCCAGCCACCATGGTAGCCTCCATTGCTCCTCGCCTCCACAACCACCCTTGCTCCAACCACCTCCATATCCACCAACACCTCAGATCCCCACCACCACTCACTTCTCAGTTAGATGAATGCTAGTTTATGGTGATGTTCTTGTGGTCAAGGTTCAGCCCATTCTTAGGGTTTAGAGCTAGTTTAGGGTTTATGGTTAGTTTAGGGTTTAGGGTTTTGGGTTAGTTTAGGATTTAGTGTTTAGAGTTTAGGGTTTAATGTTGTAGGTTTTAGGGTTTATGGTTTAGTGTTTAGGGTTTGGGGTTTAGGGTTTAGTCTTGTAGGTTTTAGGGTTAAGGGTTTAGGGTTTATGATTTAGGGTTTAGGGTTTTAGGGTTTAGAGCTTAGGGTTTAGGGTTATAAGGTTTTAGGGTTTAGGGTTTAGGGTTTAGAGTTTAAGGTTTAGAGTTTTAGGGTTTAAGATTTAGGGTTTAGGGTTTAGGGTTAGTTTTAGGGTTTCGGGGTTTTTTTATATAAATTAATGATTATAGGTAGCTTTAGGTTTACTTAGTTAATTTAGTTTATTTTTTATTTAATTTAGTTTTTTTATCATTTTATTTAGGTTTATTTTTTATTTTTATCTAGTTTAGTTTATTTATTTTAAGTTTATTTATTTTAGTTTAGGTTTTTTATTTTAGTTTTTTTTTTAAGTTTAGGTTTATTTTTTAGTTGAGTTTTATTTTTATTTTTTTAAGGTTTAGGTTTTATTTTTTATTTTTAGGTTTTGGTTTAGGTTTTTATTTTATATTATTTTTGGTTTAGGTTTTGGTTTTTTATTTTAGGTTTATTTTTGCATTTTATTTTTCCATTTAGGCTTAGGTTTAGGTTTAGTTTATTTTAGGTTTAGTTTAAGATTTTATCTATTTAGTTTAATTTATTTTAGTTTTGGTTTAGGTTTATTTTATTTTTATTTTAGGTTTAGGTTTTTATTTTAGTTTAGGGTTTAGGTTTTATTATTATTATTTTTTAGGTTTTATTTTTATGTTTATTTTATAGGTTTAGATTTTTATTTTGTTTTTAGTTTATTTTATTTTAGGTTTATTATATTTTTATTTTAAGTTTAGTTTTTATTTTATTTAGATTTTTTATTCTTAGGTTTATTATATTTTATTTGTTTAGTTTAGGTTTTTATTTATTTTATTTTAGTTTACTTTTATTTTTTATTTTATTTTATTTTTAAGTTTATGTTTAGGTTTAGGTTTTAGTTTAGGTTCGATTTTATTTTATTTTATTTTATTTATTTAGGTTTAGGTTTTTTTATTTTATTATTAAGTTTTATTTAGTTTAGGTTTAGGTTTTTAGGTTTCTAAAGTTTAGGGTTTATGGTTTAGGATTTACGAATTTAGGATTTAAGGTTTTAGGATTTAGGGTTTATAGTTAGGGTTTAGGATTTAGGGTTTAAGATTTAGTGTTTAGGCTTTAGGGTTTATGATTTTGAGGGTTTAGAGATTAGAGTTTAGGGTTTCAGGTTTAGGGTTAGCTTAGGGTTTAGGGTTAGTTTGGGGTTTAGGCCTTAGGGTTTAAGGTTTTTAGGGTTTAGGGTTTAGGGTTTATGATTTATTTAGGGTTTTGGGTTTGGGTTTAAGAGTTTAGGGTTTAGAGTTTAGGGTTCAGGGTTAGGGTTAGGGTTTAGGGTTTAAGATTTGGGATTTAGGGTTGTAGGGTTAGTTTAGGGTTTAGGGTAAGTTTTAGGGTTTAGGGTTTAGGATTTAAGGTTTACGATTAGGGTTTAGGATTTTTGGGTTTAGGTTTTAGGGTTTTTTTAAAATTAAGTAAACTAGTAGGTTTAGGTTTATTTAGTTTATTTAGTCTCATTTATTTATTATAGTTTATTTTATTTTTTTATATTTATTTTTATTTAGTTAAATTTATTTATTTTACATTTATTTATTTTAGTTTTGGTTTTTTATTTTACTTTATTTTTTAGGTTTAGGTTTTGGTTTAGGTTTATTTTTTAATTGAGTTTTATTTTTTATTTTAGTTTTTATGTTTAGGTTTTATTTTTTATTTTAAGGTTTTGGTTTAAGTTTTTATTATATTTATATTAGGTTTAGATTTTAGGTTTTTATTTTAGATTTTTTTTAGGTTTTATATTTTAGTTTAGGTGTAGGTTTATTTTTAATTTATTTTATTTTATTTAGTTCAGGATTAAGTTTTGGTTTAGTTTATTTTAGGTTTAGGTTTCAGTTTTATTTAATTTAGTTTAGGAGTCATCTAGAAACTAAGACTTCCCTAGTCATAAGACACTTTTAGTTATTAGGTGAATACTTAACCTAAGCCTAGAGACTTAGAAGGGATAATCATAAGATTAGGGCATGCCTTAGGGACCAGAAAATAACCTATGTAGCTAATAACTATATACCTTCTTAAATTCAATTCAAATCCAAATTTCCAGCAAGACCTCAAACTTAGGTTTATTGTATTTTATTTATTTTTATTTTACATTTAGTTTCTATTTTATTTAGGTTTTTATTCTTAGGTTTATTTTATTTTTTAGTTTAGTTAAGGTTTTTATTTATTTTATTTTAGTTTATTTTTACTTTTTATTTTATTTTATTTTTTGGTTCAGGTTTAGGTTTTAGTTTAGGTTTTTACTATATTTTATTTTATTTAGAATTAGGTTTATTTATTTATTTTATTATTTTGTTTTATTTAGTTTACGTTTAAGTTTTTAGGTTTTTAGGGCATAGTGTTTAGGGTTTATGGTTTTAGGCTTTAATGTTTAGGATTAGGGTTAAGGGTTTAGGGTTTATGGTTTAATGTTTAGGCTTTAAGGTTTGGGGTTTTGTTTAGGGTTTAGGGTTTAGGGTTAGCTTAGGGCTTATGGTTAGTTTAGGGTTTAGGGTTTAGGCTTTAGGGATTATGGTTTTTAGGGTTTAGGGTTTAGGGTTAGTTTAAGATTTACGGTTTAGGGCTTAGGGTTTATTGCTTAGGGTTTAGGGTTTATGGTTTAGGGTTTTTAGGGTTTAGGGTTTAGGGTTTAGGGTTATAGGTTTATGGTTTAGGGTTAGTTTTAGGGTTTAGGGAATAAGGTTTATGTTTTTTAAAAAAAAATTAAGTAAATGGGTGGGTTTAGGTTTATTTACTTTATTTTTTATTTATTTTAGTTTATTTTATTTTCTATTTTTATTTAGTTTAGTTTATTTATTTTAGTTTAGGTTTTTTTATTTTAGTTTATTTTTTAGGTTTAGGTTTAAGTTTATGCTTATTTTTAGTTTAATTTTATTTTAATTTTAATTTTTAGGTTTATGTTTAATTTTTTTATTTTTAGGTTTAGGTTTATGATTTTTATTTTATTTTTTTAGGTTTTGGTTTTATGTTTTTATTTTAGGTTTAATTTCAAGTTTAATTTTTTAGTTTAGGGTAAGGTTTTTTTTTAGTTTATTTTATTTTATTTACTTTAAGGTTTTGGTTTCGTTTATTTTAGGTTTAGGTTTAAGTTTTATTTATTTTAGTTTAGTTTATTTTAGTTTAGGTTTAGGCTTATTTTATTTTATTTATTTTAGGTTTAGGGTTTTTTTGTTTAGGGTTTAGGTTTTAGTTTTAATATATTTTTAGGTTTAGGTTATTATCTAGTTTTTATTTTATTTAGATTTTTTATTTTTAGGTTAATTATATTTTTTATTTAGTTTAGGATTTTATTTATTTTATTTTAATTTAGTTTTTATTTTTTATTATATTTTAATTTTTTGTTTAGGATTAGGTTTAGGTTTTTATTTAATTTTATTATTTTATTTTATTTAGGTTTTGGTTTTTCTTTATTTTAATTTTAGGTTTTATTTAGTTTAGGTTTAGGTTTTTAGGTTTTTAGGTTTTTAGGGTTTAGGGTATAGGGTTTGGGGTTTGGGGTTTTGGGTTTAGGATTTAAGTTTGTAAGTTTTAGGGCTTAAGGTTTAGGGTTTAGTGTTTAGTGTTTAGGGTTTAGGGTTTAGGGTTTAGGGTTTTAAGGTTTAGGGTTGAGGGTTTAGGGTTGTAGGTTTAGGTTTTAGGGTTTAGGGTTTAGAGGGTTCTTTTGTTAATTATTTTATAAATTAAGTAAGGTCGTACGTTTATGTTTATTTAGTTTATTTAGTTTATTGTTTATTTTTTTCACATTATTTTAATTTTAATTTTTATTTAGTTTAGTTTATTTATTTTAGGTTTATTTATTTTAGTTTACTTTATTTATTTATTTTTTAGATTTATGTTTATGTTTAGGTTTATTTTTTAGTTTAATGTTATTTTTAAATTATTTTTTAGGTTTAAGTTTTATTTTTTATTTTTAAGTTTAGGTTTAGGCTTTATTTTCTTAGGTTTAGGTTTTAGGTATTTTTAGGTTTATTTTTAGGTTTTATTTTTTAGTTTAAGTTTAGGCTTGTTTAAGTTTATTTTAATTTATTTATGGTTTAGGTTTAGGTTTAGATTTAGTTTATTTTAGGTTTAATTTATTTTAGTTTAGTTTATTTTAGTTTAAGTTTAGGTTTATTTTATTGTTATTTTAGGTTTAGGTTTTTTTTTTTTGGTTTAGGGTTTAGGTTTTATTTTTTATTTATTTTTAGATTTTATTTTTATGTTAATTTTTTAGGTTTCATTTTTTATTTTATTTTATTTTAGGTTTATTTTATTTTTATTTTAGTTTTAGTTTTTATTTTATTTTGGCTTTTTATTTTTTAAGTTTACTTTAAGTTTTTTTTATATTATTTTAGTATAGTTTTTATTTTTTGCTTTATTTCTTTTTGGGTTTAGGTTTAGGTTAGGTTTTAGTTTAGGTTTTTATTTTATTTTGATTTAGGTTTTTTTATTTATTTTATTTTTTAGGCTTTATTTAGTTTAAGATTAGCTTTTTAGCTTTTTATGGTTTGGGGTTTACGGTTTATGGCTTAGGGTTAGTTGAGGGTTTAGGATTTAGTGTTTAGGGTTTGGGGTTTAGGGTTTAGGGTTTAGGGTTTAAGGTTTATGGTTTAGGTTTTAGGGTTTAGGGTTTACGATTTAGGGTTTTAGGGTTTAGGGTTTAAGGTTTACGGTTTGGGGATTTTAGGGTTTAGGGTTTAGGATTTAGGTTTTAGGTCTAGGGTTCAGGTTTTAGTTTAGGTTTTAAGGTTTTGGTGTTTTTTGAATAGGAAAAAATTCATATTCAACATTTCTTCTTTTCGATTTCATCAACCAAGTAACAAATCAAGTTTTCTAAGACACAAGTGACAAAATAGATAAAAAATAAGCACGCATAGAGTAAATAAAAAACCCTAGAAAACTTGAACCATCTCTACTATAAAGACATAGTTCCAGAAGTATCCGATTAGATCAGCCATCCTTCAATTTCTCTAGTTCCCATTAGAACCACCCCAATCTCTCGAGTAGCAGGATCCACCATCATATCATAAATCTCTTCCTCCGCCACCACCACGATTGTAATCTTCGTCGCTCCTCTCGCCTCTGTAACCTCCACTACTTTGACCACCACCTCCATATCCAGCAGCACATCTAGATCCCCCACCACCATTTGATAAGCGCCTCGCCTTAGCCTCCCTTCTTGATCTAGGGAGCTTGAATGATGGTGATGTTCACGCCATCAGGTTCTACATTCTTAGGGTTTGTTCATTTGGTTTTGGGTTTAAGTTTATTTCTTAATTTATTTAGTTACTTTATGTTTACATTTGGGTTTAGGGTTTAGGGTTAGGGTTTAGGTTTAGGGTTTTAAACTTTATAGTTTAAGTTTTAGGGTTTATACTTAGTTTAGGGTTGTTTAGGTTTAGGGTTTTAGGGTTTAGGGTTTTAAGGTTTTAGAGTTTAAGGTTATAATTTAAGGTTTAAGTTGGTTTAGTGTTTAAACTTTAGAGTTTAGGGTTTTGAGGTTTAGGAGTTTAGGATTTATTTAGAGCTTTAGGCTTTAGGCTATAAATTGTAGGTTTTAGGAGTTTTAAGGTTTAAAAGTTTAGAGTTTAAGGTTTAGTTTAGGTATGGGGTTAGTTTAGAGTTTAGGAGTTTAAGTTTAGTGTTTAGGTTTAGGGTTTAGGATTGTAAGTTTATGATTTAGTTTAGGTTAGTTTTGGGTTTAGATTTAGGGTTTAGTTTAGGTTTAGTTTATTTTCTAAATTTATTTAATTTATTTAGTTTATTTTATTTATTTTAGTTTATTTTATTTTTTATTTTTATTTAATTTTATTTTTATTTTTATTTAATTTAGTTAATTTATTTTAGGTTTATTTATTTTAGTTTAGGTTTTTTATTTTAGTTTATTTTTTTGGTTTGGGTATAGGTTTATGTGAACTTTTTAGTTTAGTTTTATTTTTATTTTATTTTTTAGTTTTAGGTTTAAGTATTTATTTTTAGGTTTATGTTTTGGTTTTTTTAGGTTTAGGCTTTATGTTTTTATTTTAGGTTTCCTTCTAGGATTTATTTTTTTAGTTTAGGTTTAGGATTATTTTAGTTTATTTTATTTTATTTAGTTTAGGTTTAGGTTTAGGTTTAGTTTATTTTAGTTTTAGGAATAGGTTTTATTTATTTTAGTTTAGTTTATTTTAGTTTAGTTTTAGCTTTATTTTATTTTGTTTATTTTATTTTTATTTTAGGTTGAAGTTCTTTAGGATTAGTATTATTTTTTTATTTTTAGGTTTATTTTTAGGTTTAGCTTTTTATTTAGTTTTATATTTTATTTTAGGTTTATTTTAATTTTATTTTACGTTAGTTTTATTTTATTTAGGTTTTATTAGGTTTATTTTATTTTTTTTAGTATAATTTAGGTTTTTATTTATTTATTTTATTTTATTTTTATTTTATTTTATTTTTAGGTTTAGGTTTAGGTTTTAGTTTAGGTTTTTTTTAGTATATTTTGGTTTAAGTTTTTTTATTTATTTTTTTATTTAGTTTTTAGGTTTTTAGGTTTTTGTTTGGGTTTTAGGTTTATGGTTTGGGGTTTTATTTAGGGTTATGGCTCAGGTTAAGGTTTGTTGTTTAGTTTTTTGGGTTTTAGGTTTAGGTCAGGTTTAGGTTGGTTTAGGTTTGGTTTAGGGTTTTAGGTTTTAGGTTTTGGTAGGTTTAGTGGGTTTGGTTTTGTTTAGGTTTGTGGTTTAGGGTTTGGTTTTGGTAGGGTTAGTTTGTTTAGGATTTGTGGTAGTTTTGATTTCCTTTTGGATTTAGATTTAAGGTTTAAGGTTTAGGTTTTTCTTAAATTAAGTAAACCCATAGTTTATTCATTTAATTTATCTATTTTATATTTATTATTATTAATTATTTTTAATTTTATTTATTTTATTTTATTTTATTTTATATATTTATTTTAATTTGGTTTTTTTATTAGTTTATTTTAGGTTTGGGTTTAGGTTTGCAAACTTTTAGTTTAGTTTTATTTTATTATTTTTTAAGTTTAAGTTTTATTTTATTTAAGTTTTAATTTTATTTATTTTAGGTTTATTTTATGTTTTATTTTTTACTTTTATTTTTAGTTTAGGTTTAGGTTTATTTTAGTTTATTTTATTTTATTTAGTTTATGTTTAGGTTAGTTTAGTTTATTTAGGTTTAGGTTTAGGTTTATTTATTTTATTTAGGTTTAGTTTAGTTTATTTTGTTTATTTATTTATTTTAGGTTTATGTTTTTTTTTAGTTTAGGGATTAGGTTTATAAATTTTTTTTAGGTTTTATTTTTAGGTTAAGTTTTATTTTTTTATTTTTATTTTATTTATTTAGTTTTATTTTTTAGGTTTATTTTTAGGTTTATTTTATTTTTTTTTTAATTAGTTTAGTTTCATTTATTTTATTTTAGTTTTATTTTATTTTTATTTTATTTTAGGTTTTATTTATTTAGGTTTTATTTTATTTTATTTATAAGTTTTTTTATTTATTTTTTATTTATAGCTTTTAGGTTTTAGGTTTTTAGCTTATTTTGGTTTGGGTAGTAGGTTTAGGGTTGATCTTTAGGTTTAGGTTTGGGTTTTAGGTTTAGGTAGTTGGGTTTTTTTTATTTTAGAGGTTAGTTTAGGGTTTTAGGGTTTGGGTTTTAGGTTTGTGGTTTAGGTTTGTGGCTCAGTTTGGGTCAGTTTTAGGGTCAGGGTTTGGGTTTAGTGTTTAGGGTTAGGTTTGGGTTTAGGGTTTAGGGTTTGGGGTTAGGTTTAGTTTATTTTAGGCCAGTTTTAGGGTTTAGGGTTAGAGTTTAGGATTTGGGGTTTGGGTCTTTAAATCAAATGAGTTTAGTATTAGTTTATTTTATTTTATTTTTTTGTTTATTTTATTTTTTATTTTTATTTAGGTTTATTTTAATTATTTTATTTATATTTATTTAAGGTTTATTTATTTTAGTTTTATTTTTATTTTAGTTTACTTTTTTTTAGTTTAAGTTTATGTATTTTTTAGTAGTTTTATTTTATTTATTTTTAAGTTTAAGTTTTTTATTTTGTTTTTTTTAGGTTTAGGTTTAGATTTTATTTTATTTTAGGTTTAGGTTTATTTTTAGTTTATTTCATTTTATTTGGGTTTAGGTTTAGGTTTATTTTATTTTAGTATATTTTTATTTTAGTTTAGTTATTTTAGTTTATGTTTAGGTTTTATTTTATGTTTAAATTTTCTTTTTGAGTTTAGGGTTTAGGTTTTATTTATTATGTATTTTTAGGTTTCATTTTTAAGTTTATTGTTTAGGTTTAGGTTTTTATTAAGTATTTATTTTATTTTATTTTAGGTCAATTTTATTTTTATTTTATGTTTAATTTTTATTTTTTTTAGGTTCCTAATTTTTAGGTTAATTTATTTTTTAGTTTAGTTAAGGTTTTTATTTATTTTATTTTAGTTTAGGGTTTAGGATTTAGGGTTTAGGGTTTAGGGTTTAGGGTTTTTTTAAAAAAAATTAAGTAAACTTAGAGCTTTAGGTTTATTTAATTTATTTATTTTTATTAATTTTAGTTCATTTTATTGTTTTTTATTTATGCTTATTTATTACTTTTATTTACTTTAGTTTATTTATTTTAGGTTTTTTGTTTTCGTTTAGGTTTTTTATTTTAGTTTATTTGTTATTTAGGTTTATGCTTATTTTTAGTTTAGTTTTATTTTTATTTATTTTTTTTGTTTATGTTTTTTTTTTATGTTTAGGTTTAGGTTGAAGTTTTTATTTTTTATTTTTTTTAGGTTTCAGTTTAAGATTTTTATTTTAGGATTATTATTAAGTCTAATTTTTTAGTTTAGGTATAGGTTTATTTTTAGTTTATTTTATTTTAGTTTAGGATTCAGGTTTAGTTTATTTTTGGTTTAGGTTTAAGTTTTATTTATTTTAGTTTAGTTTAGTTTATTTTATTTATTTTAGGTTTAGTTTTTTTATGTATGGTTTCGGTTTAATTTTTTATTTTTTATTTTGTTTTAGGTTTGTTTTATTTTAGGTTTTATTTAGTTTTATTTTATTTTATTTTAGGTTTATTTTATTTTTTTTAGTATAGTTTAGGTTTTATTTATTTTATTATACTAGTTTTTATTTTTTTATTTTAACTTATTTTAAGTTTTAGTTTAGGTTTTAGTTTAGGTTTTTATTTTATTTTATTTAGTTTAGGTTTTTATTTATTTTTTAGGGTTTGTTTAGTTTTTAGGGTTTTAGTTTTATTTTTTAGTTTTAGGGTTTAGTTTGGTTTTATTTGGTTTATGATTTTAGGTTTTAGGTTTAGGGTTTGGGTTTAGTGTTTAGGGTAGGTTTATTTTTTAGTTTTATTTGGGAGAAACCCCATGTAGGGGGTATTTTATTGCCACAAAAAGAGGGTTACAAGGTCCTTAAAGGGGATAAACTCCAGAACTACTGCTCAAAGAGCTACAATAAACCTAAGGAGTAAATCCCTATCTAAGTACATCCAAAAGCAAAAGAAGACATAAAAGCAATCAAAAGATACAAATTGATTAACATAATAAGCCAATGGAAGATTAGGGACCTGCAAGAGGACAAGAGAGAAGCACCTGCAAAAATGTAAACATAAAGAGATTAGAGCAGTTAAGGCAATACAGAAAAAAAGATAAATGAAAATAGCATAATCTCAAAATGATAGTAAAGAATTGTGATAGAGAAGGCTCAGGCTCAGTCACACCAAGATGGGGCAGATGTAAATATGAGCATCCAAACTTCAGCAGAAGGGTTACATCACAAGAGCTACTACCAAACCAAAACGGATTGAAATCATCATAGCCATCATAGCCAACAAACCTGTGAGAAGATAGCGTTTGTTGAAAGTCTTATGGGCTTTATTACCCGCAAACCTAAATAAAACCATATATAATAGAGAGGAAATTGCATAGAAGGATAAGGGTCCCATGTGAAAAGTATCATCGATATAGTCATTGACATGAGAATACTATATAGTGAGAATGAGCCATCTTTGCCGTAACCTCATGAAAAGTCATATCCAAGAAGAGAAATAGGCCATAAAAAACCCTCCACAAGAAAACAAGAGAGGCAACAAATCGCTGAAGTCAATGAGCCTATAAATAACGCCATCCCAATGATATATATATGAATCTTTCGCACTGAGGACTGAAGTAAAGGCGAAAATGAATCCAATCATAATAATGAATGATGTAAACAACCCCTTATTAATATCCATATCAAGATTGGCAAAAGCAATTATAGGAAGGCAAGATAACCCAACAGGAAATCCGCAACCTACCAAAAATAGCACCAAATAAAGACAATCAGAGCTACAGCTCTAGTAGCAGCATTGAGGACCAAAAATTAGATAATCCAGATCAACAAACAACCAAAGATAGCAAGAAAAGAAAAAAGGAAGCTATCCATAGTACCACCCATTCAAAATAGACGCACCACCAAGATGGACAAATCTAATCAAACCTAGATGGGAATAGAGACAACAACAGACAATGTAGATCACAACTATCAGGAGATGGACAGCGATACAACAAGAAGGGCAATCGAAAGCCAATCCCAATAACAAAAATAATGCAACAATGGAACCTACCAAGATAATGAAAAGGGGATTCAAATGAGGGTCAACATTAGAAGAAAAAATAAGACAACATGACCAAGAGAAAAAAATAGCAAGACAAAGAAGACAACAAATCCAAGACAACAAGACAAGTTGGCCATAAAACCTCTCAATCGAGTAGACATTGCGTAGTAACCAAATAGATAGAACATAAAAATAGGTTTTGAAGGCAAGACACACCAATCACCAAAAATAATCAAAACAAGAATGTCGAAAATTTGCGAACATAAGACCCTAAAGTCTATACCACAAAGATGGAGCCAACAAATGAATCTTGAAAAACCAAGATAGCAAATATCCAAGACAACAAATAACCAAGATAACAAAAACCGCTATCGCCATAAAGCCACCCATCCAATAAAAAAGTGCAAATACAAGTTTAACGAAGAGGATGGAGAAAATAACAATGTAAAGTAGACCAATGAATTGATGATATGCATATAATAAATCAAAAAAGGGGTTCAAAGAAAAGCCACCAAGCAATCAACAACTTCAATAGAGTTTGAACAAAATAAAATACCCAGACAAAGATGAGTATTAATCCAGTCACCAACAAGACAATTAATACCAACAAGGCCAAGAGTCCACCCAATCGAAACAAAGCATATGTAAAGATCCAAATAATCGATGGATAATCACAGATGAATTTAACAAGTATGATAAAATAAAAGAGAAATCAAAATTGCCCAATTGTTAACAAGAAAATATAAAACAAAATGCAGAAACAGATAATAACCACAAAGACAAAGGACAAAGGACCCTAAAATACAAAAGCCAATAGAGGTAATAATAAAACAAAAATTACACCCACCATATAAAACTCCAATAAAAGGTAGAGATGTAAAATAGCAATAGAATGGGTTCAAAGGATAATCAATAGAAAAAACCTTCTAGATAAAGCTGATCAGGCTAGCAGTTAAACCCACAACCACAGTAAAGGCAAACTGAGAAGCCATTAAGGAAGTCAAAACCTGCAAGGAAATAATAAAAATGAACAAGAAATTGCAAAATCTCTCTTGGCAGATAGGGAAAATAAGGTTGTCAAAGACAATCAGCAAGAAAACACCAAAAGCACCACCAAGAGATAAACAACCAAGAAGCACTTCGGATATAAGACTCAATTATCCGACCATCCAACAACAAGAAAGAAAATAATAAGTTGGCCATAAAACCAACCATTCAAATTATACAATACATAAGTTAAATCCCAGATAGTTAAGGAAGTGGTCTAGCCAAGACTAGCTGAACCAATAAGTAAAAAATAGGAGCAGGTGAAAATAGCATCATCCCAGATGTTAACATCACAAAAATTTAGAGAAACGAGAGGTAAGAAATAGCCAAGTAGAAAAATAAAAGCCATCATATAGTCCACAACCTCAAGAGAGGCCAACTGAACAAAACAAAACAAACCCCCAGAAGCAACATGAAGAGCAATAGAGAATTACCAGTGGACCGCATAATTTTAATAGAGCCAAAATTAAAAACAATAGATAAAATGATCAACAATGTTAGATGAGAATCACAAAGACATTTAGAAGAACACCAGGAAATAAATAGCTAACAAACACAAGGTTAGCCTGCAGGACAATGAATCCAAAAATCTAATAGCCATAGATTAAAACAACACTACAATTATTGCAACCATAGGATAAGCCAATAAATGCAGTGGGGCAACAGAACCACAATAGGGGTTCAAAAGGGTCTCATCAATGAAATCCTTTAGGACAAAGGAGAACAGGCTAGTAGTAGAACTATCATCCTCAGAGAAATCATACTGTAAGGAAGTCATTAAACAATTCCAAACCTGCAAAGAGCCATTAATAATAACAAGGGTATTGCAGATTCTTTCCTTATAGGTATTCAAACTGGGGTTAGTAATGACATACAACAAATACATTAAACCAACTCCAGGTGCAGCCTACTAGATGAAAGGCCCAAAAGTCCAACAACCAACAATTAAACCTTCAACATAGATGTTGCATCCAACATAAGATAAACCATTAAAGAGCAAAGGAACACAAAGAATCATAGAGAGTCCCACATCATCGTGAATATTGAATTCAAGAAATAATTCCAAATCGATAGAAAATGTTATAGCATATTGCTAGATCTCCCGGTTATGAAGGTAAGTTATGGAGCATAGGAGAGGCAGAAATAACAAGACCCCAAACAAGGTTGGGATAATTAAACCAACAATAGATGCCACTTAGCTCAGTAAAGGACCAGTAAGGAGTAATTTGATGATGCATTAGAAATTTCCAAAGGAGCAAAGAAAGACATTAACAAGAAAATAATAGAAGCGAAGCTCCCAATTAAAGCTAGACAATTATACCAACAACACATGCCACAGAGAGCAAACAACAAGGGATATCGGGTTGATGCATCAAGAACCAAAAGAAGTAACAATAGAAATAGAAAATGATCATGCAGTAAAAGAGGTATTGAAACAGGTGAATCCAATAGGTTAGATTAATTTCTGAGATAAGGAAACCCAATATTGTCTAGATTAACCAAGCCACACAAATGTTTAGGAAGGGTTAGTTGATCAAAGAATTTTATACCATCCAATCTAGCAACCAGATTGGCCAGATAATCAGCACATGCATTACCCTCATGCCATACATGAGTGATTTTAAAATAGAGTTGGGCAAGGAGAGCTCTAGTTTGCTTAAGAAGGTAGTACAATTCTGTATTGCCCATATTCGTAGAAGTCAAAAGATCAATCAGCAGAAGGGCATCCACCTCAATCCAAATATTGAGCCAACCTTTTTGAAGGCAAATTTCAAGAGCTTTGTACACTACCATGAGCTCAGCAAAGGGAACAGAGCAAGGATTAAGGGGGTATGCAAAAGCACATAGGACTTTTCCATTAAGATTTTTGAAAATGCCACCACAGCTTGAACCTTTAGGAGAGACAGAGCCATCAATGTTAACTTTAATAGTGTTGGCATGAGGTTTTACCCAATAAACAATCTTGTCATCTTTACAGATGGGTTGATCCGACAAGTTAAAGCCCAATTTATTGGCCACAAATTTGCACCATTTGAATTATTTGTATTTAATTAATTTGGCATTAAACAAGTCACGGATTTTGTTTTTATTTCTAGTAATTATCCTCATGTGGTTCATAAGGATCCCATGATGTTTTGCATCATTTCAGTCCATCCATATGAACCAAATAAGAGTGATAGCAATTATGACTTTAATGTGACCTTTATTAGTGTTGTCAAAATAAACTTCAAGGAGTTGTTATAAATTTAAGGAGCCATTGAAAATGACAATGTTAAAGAGGTCATCATACCAAATCCAAAGCTTAGAAGCAATGGCCCCATTAACAAAAACATGGTTCACATTCTCAATGTGAAAACAGCATTGGCATTTTGAAGATAATTGAAAACCTTTACCCCACAACAAGGAGTCAATAGGGATGAAGTTTTTCAAAATACGCCAAGTAAGAATAAAATAAAAAGTATGGATATTGTTATTCCAAAGTTTGGAAAACACATAGGAAAAATCATGAGCTTCTTTAATGTGAATCCAAACATTTTTAAAGTTGAAATCACCATTATGTAAAAAGCTTAAAAGGATCCGATCTTGATTGGTAGGAATGATAGGAATAGTAGTAAGCTTATTTAAAAGAGAGGGAGGAATATAATTAGTTTTACTATTGTTCCACATATTATTCTCGAAGGAGTTCACTTTAATAGCAAAGTGGAATGAGTAGAAAGTAATTCATCAATGGACCCAACCTCGCTTAGTTATCTTGCCAAAAGAAAGAGGATCAGAGTTAATCCCGTGAAATTAAAGATTTGACATCCCATTTGATGGAACAAAGTCTTTTCCAAACCAAGAATCTCCCGCTTTATAAGGGCATGAGAGGTGCTTTACCAGTAGTATTTAGGTCATGAAATTAGCCCATACTATTATTTTTCCTAAAATTCCACCAAAGTTTATAAGAAAAGCGTGATAGTTTCCTTGATTGGTTTACATCCAAGACCACATTCAACAAAAAGTGCCATAGGTTTTATACCAAGAGGTCCAGCATTTTAGAGAATTGTTAGATCTGAAAAATTTGTTAATAAGTCGCCAATTCTTAATGGTAGAGTTGGTCAGCACAATGGTTTGAATGAGATACAAAGGCATGGAGTTAAGGGTGCTCTTAATCAAAGTGAGCCTACCACCAAATGAAAGTAAATGAAATTCCTAAACAAAAATTTTATTAGAGATTTTTTGGATTAGCTCATCAAAAAGGTGAGATCTTTTCTGACCTTTAAAAATTGAAGCACCAAGATATTTAATAGGAAGTTGTTGTTGTTGAAAATTAGTAATTTTCAAGATTTGGTTGGTCCTATTGCTTGGGAATTTAGAAGAAGGAATGAAACAACTTTTGCCTTCATTGAGAGACGCTTTCATTGCCAAATTTATTTAAAAGATTCTTAATAGTTTTAATGAGAATTGAGGCATCAAAAGATTATAAAGTCATCGACAAAACTAAGATGAGAGAGAAGACCACCTTGAGTTCTATAAAACATCCTAGGATTATTGTAAAAAGATCATTCAGACTCTAGATAGATATTCAAGCAATAATAAAAAGAGGGGATAGGGATCCCCTTGTCTCAAACCATGCTTTGAAGAGAAAACCTAGGGATTCACCATTCATGATAAAGAAAACCAAACATTTGTAATGCAATTTTTGATGAGAGATAAAATAATCGAAAAACCAAGCAAATGAAGAATTTGAAAGAGGAAATCCCAAGAGAGGTTGTCAAAGCTTTAGTGATGTCCAGTTTAAAAAGGATGTTACCACCTCTGATAGAAACATCAATATCATGAATCAGCTCTTATGCTAGAAGTATGTTATCAGATATAGCTCTACCTTTAATGATGCCAGTTTGGTTGGTGGAAATAATTTTAGGCAGCAACGGATTAATTCTATTAGCAATCAATTTAACAATGAGTTTATGAAAGAAGGTGCAAAGGCGATAGGTCTAAATCCCCAAGATTCAATTATTAATTTTGGGAATGAGAACAATGGAAGTGCTAGAAAATATCTAGGTAAAGGGTTACCATAAAAAATTAACAACACATCAACAAGGCCTTAATAATAGGCCAATAATGTTGAAAGAATTGAGTGTAGCCGAACAATCAATGTTCATGCTATTGAGAATACTACCAATCTCAGGACAAACCCAGTAAGTGGTTTTCATAATTAGAGATCAAGAGATCATATGTGTTGGAGAGGAGGAGGGGTTGTTTAATAAATTTTGAAAATGATGTATGAGAATCTTTAATATCATTATTGTCGAATCCAGTTCCATTATCATTTTGATTTTTTAATAGAGTTTAAGGCTTTCTTTTTTAAAGAGCATGGAAATACCTTGTGTTTCTATCACCATCAATAATATGTTTGCTAGCAACCTTTCCTTAGGTTTCCTCCATATGATAATTTAATCAAGTTATCTTTAGCATTCAATTCATCAAGCTTATTAGAGTCAAAAACAAGCATCTTCAAGAGAGCAAATAAGTTGTTCCATATTTTGAGATTTGCAAAAGATTTTAAAATGATGCTTGTTCCACCAATTTAGATTTTGTTTAAGCCTTTTAGCTTAAGCCAAAGGTGAATCATGCCTTTAATGAATTATCGTGATGAGTATCATCCAATTAATGGAAACAACATTAATGAAATCACTATGTTGGATCCACATATTTTGGAATCTAAAAGGAGTAGGGGAGGATAGTCTAGTGGAGGGATTTTTGACAGAAATCAAAAGCAGAGCATGGTCAGATAAAGTTTTGCTTAAATTTTCAACCAAAGTAAGAGGCCATTGATTGATCCAAAGGGTATTAAAGAGGGTCCTATCAAGCTACTGCCAAAGTCTAGAATTATTTCACATGTAGTCAGAACCCAAAAAACTAATATCAATTAGATTACAATCAAGAATCATATTAGAAAAGTCTTCCATGGAATGAATGTTAAGAGAGCAACCTCTCCTTCTTTCCGAGGAAGCGAGAATAGTGTTGAAATCACCACCAACCAACCAAGGTTTGTTGACAGAGGAGGCAAAGGTTCTTAAGTTATCCCAAAGGATGCTCCTACCAGTTCTATTACAAGAAGCATAAATAAATGAACCAAGAGCAGAAAATTCACCCAATGAGATTTGAACATTAACCAAAGGATAAATATGTTGACTAGATTATTCCAAAAACAACAAATTTTATTGTTAATATTATAAAAGGAGTTTTGAAAGCCAAGCATTCTAGCAACTTGAGTGATCTTAGAAGAGTGAATGAATGGTTCAATAACAACAAGTAAGGCTATGTTAAGAGTGCGGCAAAGGCTTCTAACGCGGTTGTGAACACTGAGAGTCCCAATACCCCAAACATTCCAAATAAGAAAATTGATAATAATAAGTTGAAAGACAAGAGAAGAGATAACTGAAAAAATGAAAAATAAGAAGAAGAGAAACATGAAACAATTATTTACTGGAAGTTAGAGGAGATCGAGTGGTTCTAGTGGAGCTATTAGTGAACATTCTAGCTTTAAGGAATTTTTTTAATAACAGTTTCAAAAGGCATATTTATGTCCAAAGTATCTCCATCTAAAGAGGTGATTTGATATTGAATAGGACCAGATCTCTCAAAGCATTCCTAATGGTGATTTTCCTCTTCTTCGAGTTAGGTTGAGAAATAGATGAGTATCACTCTATGAGTAATAGAAGGAGAGGTTGTGGCACCATTAATACCCAAAATTTTCATTTCCTTGAGTACTATGTAGATTTTGATCCATCACCAAATTATCAAAATTCTTTAGAACAATTCCAGAATTAGTTTTGAGATTTTGATCCAACTTGAGGTTCCCATTCAAATCACCATTATGATTCATATGAGTCAAGGCATTGTCTTAAGATGCCAAGTTATTACAAGTAGAAGCAATGTTAGGTAAGTTATCATTAGTCCTCACAAACCTCAATATCATTATTTTTATCAAGCTCGTTATTCTCCAATAGAAAATCTATAAGTAATAAAGGAAAGGGGGTAGGAGGGTGAGTTCCATTTTGAGTAACTTTAGGCACATAAGTGAACTTATTGTATTTTTCTTTTGTTAGAGAGGGATTAGGATCAGGAATTTTTTTCTTTTCAAGATTAGGGTGTAACACAAAGCATTCAGAGTGATCATGACCATGGATCTTACAATGTGTGCAAAAATAGGGAAATTTTCAAATTCCACTTTTGATTATACCAAATTTCAGGATCCAAACTTCTTTAGGGTACTTTTTGGTAATATCAATCTCAACCAAAATACGAGCAAATGATGGTCATGATCTTGCTGGGTGGCTTGATCTGAAGGGCCTACTAAAGAGAGCTGACCAAATAGGACTTGATGGGTAGCGTAATGTATCTCATGTTTGGAAAGCTTGCCATAAAGGAATAATTGGGGATTCCTCTTTGACATCAAATAGAGGAGACCATTTCAAAAGCCTCATTTGATAATTGTACACAAAGTAAGAGCGACTAACATAGACTCTTGAGTAATCTAAATCATTAGATAGCTGAATAAGGATATGTATAGGATCAATCAATCCGATAGTAAATAGACTCAAGAGCTTTAGGCTATGAAAGAAAGATTAGATGCTTTCAAGTGTTGGGTGACGCAATGAAAATTTACCAACTAATGAAAATTCAAAGGGCTTCCACATTAAGATTGACATTACATTGCATTCCATGGAAAGAAGTTGAGATTAAATTAAGAAACATTAGAGCAAGTGTTCTTACGGATAAAGAATCCTTGAAGGACTTAATAGTAGGCATAGTAATGGAGTCGGATCGATATTACCCAATTGAAAGCCTTAGCCTCAAGTTGAAGAGCTCTACGCATGGAAGCGGCAGCTTTTGCCATTAAGATCAAGGAAAATCACATAAGCGAGCGAAACAAAATCTTGAAGGAAAATGAAACATGGCTAACCAAGGAAAAGGAAAGGAACAAATCATGAGCTTGAGAAGATTTTATAAATAATTTAGGATAGTTTAGGGTTTAGGTTTAGTGTTTAGTTTTGGGTTTAGGGTTTAAACTTTAGAGTTTAGGGTTTAGGGTTTAGTGTTTAAGATTTAGGGTTTAGGGTTATAGGTTTATAGTTTTTTGTATAGGTTTAGTTTATTTATAGTTTAGGATATTGATTTATAGTTTAGTTTAGGTTTTAGGTTTAGGTTTATTTAGGGTTTAGGTTTATTTAGGTTTTTAGGGTTTAGTTTTTAGGATTTAGGTTTAGTTTAGGATTTAGTTTAGGTTATTTATAAATTATTATTTAAGTTTATTTAGTTTATTTTATTTATTTATTCATGTTATTTTCATTTTAGGTTAGTTATTTATTTAGTTTTTTAGTTTAGGTTTAATTTGGTTTATTCTTTAGGTTTAGATTTAGGTTTAGTTTTATTTAGTAGGTTTATTTTTATTTTATTTTTTAGGTATAAGTTTATTTTATTTTATTTTTTAGTTTAACTTTTAATTTTATTTTTTTTTTTTTTAGGTTTAGGTTTAGGTTTTATTTTAGGTTAGTTTATTTTTTAGTTTAGGGTTAAGTTTATTTTTTGTTTATTTTATTTTATTTAGGGTTTAGTTTTAGGTTTGGTTTAGTTTACTTTAGGTTTATTTTTAGTTTAGTTTATTTATATGCTTATTTATTTTAGTTTATTTTATTTTATTTAGTTTTAGGTTTAGGTTTATTTTTATTTTAGGTTTATATTTTAGGTTTAAGTTTTATTTTATTTTTTAGGTTTATTTTATTTTCATTTTAGTTATTTTATGAAGGTTTTATTCTTAGGTTTATTTTATTTGTTTAGTTTATGTTTTCTTTATTTTATTTAATTTATTTTTATATTTTATTTTATTTTTAGGTATTTAGGTTTTAGTTTTGGTTTATTTTATTTTATTTTATTATTTTATTTAGGTTTAGGTTTTTATTTATTTTATTTTTAGGTTTTGTTTAGTTTAGGTTTAGTTTTAGGTTTTAGTTAGTTAGGTTTATTTTTTAGTTTAGGGATTTTATTTAGGTTTTTAGTTTAGTTTTAGTTTAGTTTATAGTTTAGTTTTATGGTTTAGTTTAGTTTAGGTTTAGTTTAGGGTTTAGGTTTTAGGTTTAGTTTAGGTTTAAGTTAGTTTAGGTTTAATTATATTTAGTTTAGTTTTAGTTTATTTAAGTTAGTTAGAATTATTTAGGTTTAGGGTTTTTAGGTTTAGGTTTAGTTTTTTAGGTTAGGGTTTAAGTTTATTTAGTTATTTTATTAGTTTAGTTTAGGTTTATTTATTTATTTTTAGGTTTAGTTAGTTTAAAATTTAGAGTTTTTAGGTTTAGAGTTTATTTATTTATTAGGTTTTATTTTTTAGGTTTTGATTAGGTTTTTAGTTTTTTTTTTAGTTTATTTATTTATTTTAGGTTTTTTTAGTTTATTTAGGGTTAGTTTAGTTTAGGTTTAGTTTTTAGTTTAGGTTTAGTTTGGAGTTTAGTTAGGTTTAGGTTAGTTAAGTTTTTAGTTTTAGTTTGTTTTAGAGTTTATTTTAGGTTTAGATTAGGTTAGGTTTAGTTTAGTTTTTAGGTTTAGTTATTATTTTTTAGGTTTAGTTTAGGTTTTAGTTTAAATTTTAGTTTATTTAGTTAGTTTAGGGTTTATAGTTTTATTAGTTTAGAGTTTAGTTTATTTTTAGATTTTATTTTTAGTTTAGGTTTAGGTTTATTTTATTTTAGTTTGGGTTTAGGTTTATTTAGTTAGGGTTTAGTTTTATTTAGTTAGGGTTTTTTTTATTTTATTATTAGGGTAGGTTTTTTAGGTTTTATTTTATATTTTAGGTTTATTTTAGGTTTATTTACTTTTATTTTAGTTTAGTTTTAATTTAATTTTTTTCTTCTTAGGTTTATTTTATTTTTTTAGTGTAGTTTAGGTTATTATTTATTTTATCTTAGTTTATTTTTATTAGTTTACTTTCTTTTATTTTCTATTTTAAGTATAGGTTTTAGTTTAGGTTTTTTAGTTTATTTAATTTTAGGATTATTTATTTATTTTATTTTTAGGTTTTATTTAGTTTAGGTTTAAGTTTTTAGGGTTTTAGGTTTAGTTTAGTGTTTAGGGTTATAGGTTTTAAGATTTAGTTTTAGGGTTTAGGTTTAGGTTTAGGTTTTATTTACTTTAGTTTAGGGTTTAGGGTTTATGGTTAGCTTAGGGTTTAGGTTTAGGTTAATTTTAGGGTTTATGGTTTATTTATAGTTTAGGTTTAGGATTTAGGTTTAGGGTTTAGGTTTAGAGTTTATGAGGTTTAGGTTATAGGGTTAGGGTTAGGGTTTAGTGTTTAGCGTTAGTTTTACTGTTTAGGGTTTATGGTTTATGGTTTAGGATTTAGTGGGTTTTTTATTAAATAAGCAGGTTTATTTAGTTTATTATTTATTTTAATTTATTTTATTTTTTATTTGTGTTTAGGTTTATATTTATTTTTTATTTAGTTTAGTTTATTAATTTTAGGTTTATTTATATTACTTTAGGTTTTTTATTTTAGTTTATTTTTTAAGTTTAGGTTTAGGTTTTTGTTGAGTTTTACTTTTATTTTAATTTTTAGGTCTAGGTTTATGTTTAGGTTTTTATTTCATTTTGTAGGTTTAGGTTATAGATTTTTATTTTAGGTTTTTTTTAGGGTTTATTTTTAGTTTAGGTTTAGGTTTATTTTTAGTTTATTTTATTTTATTTAGGGTCTAGGTTTTGGTTTAAGTTTAGTTTAATTAAGGTTTAGGTTTGGGTTATTTTAGTTTAGTTTATTTTCAGGTTTATTTATTTTAGTTTTTTTTTAGTTTAGGTTTAGTTTTCTTTTTAGTTGAGGGTTTAGGTTTTATTTTTTATTTATTTTTAGGCTTCTTTTTAGGTTTATATTTTAGGTTTAGCTTTTTATTTAGTTTTTATTTTATTTTATTTTAAGTTTATTTTATTTTTAATTTACATTTTTTATTTTATTAAGGTTTTTTATTCTTAGCTTTATTATATTTTATAGTTTAGTTTAGGTTTTTCTTTATTTAATTTTAGTTTTTTTATTTATTCTTTTATTTTTATTTTAGGTTTAGGTTTAGTTTAGGCTTTAGTTTAAGTTTATTTATTTTTTTATTTAGGTTTAAAACTTTTATTTATTTTATTTTTTAGGTTTATTTTTAAGGTTTAGGTTTTAGGTTTAGTTAGGTTTAGTTTAGGGTTTATATTTTATAGTTTAGGTTTAGGAGTTTAGGTTTATTTTAGTTTATAGTTTAAGGTTTAGGGTTTAATTTAGTGTTTATGGTTTAGGTTTAGAGTTTAGGTTTAGATTTAAGGTGCAAGGTTGGTTTAGTTTAGATTTTTTTAGGTTTAGGTTTAAATTTAGGTTTTGGGTTTAGTTTTAGTTTAGGGTTAGTCGAGTTTAGGGTTTAAGGTTTTAGGGTTTAGGGTTTGCTTAGTGTTTAGGGTTTTTTAAGATTTGGGTTTAGGGTTTAGGGTTTACTATTAGTTTTTGGTTTAAGGGTTTAAGTTTTTTTTTTTAAAAAAAAATTAAGTATCGGTAGGAGTTTAGGTTTATGTTTTATTTAGTTTTATTTTATTTTAGGACTATTTTAAGTTTATTTTATTTTTATTTTACATTTAGTTTTTATTTTATTTAAGTTTTTTATTCTTAGGGTTATTTTATCTTATTTAGGTTTAGGCTTTTTTATTTATTTTACTTTTAGGTTTTATTTTGTTTAGGTTTACCTTTTTAGGTTTTTAGGGTTTAGTGTTTAGAGTTTAGGGTTTTAGGGTTTAGGGTTTGAGGGTTTAGGGTTTTGGGTTAGTGTTTAGAGTTTAGGGTTTAGGATTTAGGGATTAGGATTTAGTGTTTAGGCTTTAGGGTTTAGGGTTGATAGGCTTTAGGGTTTAGGGTTAGATTAGGGTTTAGGGTTTTTTAGGGTTTTGTGTGTAATATTTAGGGTTTAGGGTTGTCCATTTTTTATTTAAAGTTTAGAGTTGAGGGTTTATGATTTAAGGTAAATGATTTAGGGTTTAAGGTTTAGGGTTTTTTAGAGTTTAGGGTTTAGGGTTTAGTGTTGTAGGTTTAGGGTTGTGGGTTTAGGGTTTATGGTTTAGGGTTTAGGATTTCAGATTTTGGGTTTTTTAAGGTTTTTAGGGTTGTAGGTTTAAGGTTTAGGGTTTAGAGTTAGTTCTAGGGTTTATGATTTAGGGTTTATGGTTTAGGATTAAGGGTTTAGGGTTTTTTTTTAAATTAAGTAAACTTGTAAGTTTAGGTTTATTTAGTTTACTTTATATTTATTTTAGTTTATTTTATTTTTTATTTTTATTTAAGTTTATTTTTCATTATTATTTAGTTTAGTTTATTTATAGTAGCTTAGTTTTTTTATTTTTGTTAATTTTTTTAGGTTTATGTTTAGGATTACTTTTTTAGTTGAGTTTTATTTTCATTTTATTTTTTTAGTTTAGGTTTATTATTTATTTTATGTTTAGGTTTAGGTTTAGGTTTTATTTCATTTTGTAGGTTTAGGTTTTGGTTTTATTTTAGGTTTATTTTTAGGTTTGCTTTTTCAATTTAGGTTTACGTTTATTTTTTGTTTATTTTATTCTATTTAGGATTTAGGTTTAGGTTTCACTTTAGTTTTATTAAGGTTTAAGTTTTGGTTTTATTTATTTTAGTTTAGTTTATTTTTAGGTTTATTTAATTTAATTTATTTTATTTTATTTAGTTTAAGTTTAGTTTTTTTTAGTATAAGGTTTAGGTTTTATTTATTTTAAGGTTTTTTAGGTTTATATTTTAGGTTTAGGTTTTTATTTAATTTTTTATTTTATTTTATTTTAGGTTTACTTTATTTTTATTTTAAGTTTAATTTATATTTTATTAAAGTTTTTTTATTATTAGGTTTATTTTACTTTAAAGTTTAGTTTAGGTTTTTTATTTTAATTTAGTTTATTTTTATTTTTTATTTTATTTTAATTTTAGTTTAGTTTTTAATTTATTATATTTTATTATTTTATTTAAGTTTAGATTTTATGTATTTATTTTATTTTTAGGTTTTATTTAGTTTAGGTTTTTAGGGTTTAGGGTTCAGGATTTAGGGTTTTAGGGTTTAGGGTTTTAGGATTTAGGGTATAGGGTTTAGGGTTTAGTGTTTAAGCTTTAGGGTTTAAAGTTTTAGGGTTTATGGTTTAGGGTTTAAGGTTTAGGGTTAGCTTAGGGTTTAGGGTTAGTTTAGGGTTTAGGGTTTAGGGTTTAGGATTTAGGCTTTCGGTTTTATGGTTATTAGGGTTTAGGATTTAAGGTTTAGGGTTAGCTTAGGGTTTAGGGTTTAGGGTTTAGGGTTAGTTTAGGGTTTATGGTTAGTTTAGGGTTTTGAGTTTAGGGTGTTAGGGTTTAAGGTTTAGGGTTTAAAGTTAGGGTTAGGGTTAGGGTTCAAGGATTAAGCTTTAGGGTTTAGGGTTTGCTTAGTATTTAGGGTTTTTTAGGGTTTGCATTTTAGGGTTATAGGTTTAGGGTTTAGGGTTTACTATTAGTTTTTGGGTTTAGGGTTTGGTGTTTAGGGTTATAGGGTTAGGGTTTAGGGTTGTTGGTTTAGCGTTTAAGGTTTAGGGTTAGTTTTAGGGTTTAATATTTCGGGTTTAGGATTTAGGGTTTAGGATTTAGGGTTTAGGGTTTTTTATTTTTAAATTGACTAAACGAGTAGTTTTAAGTTTATTTAGTTTATTTATTTATTTTAGTTCATTTTATTTTTTAATTTTATTTAGGTTTATTTTATTTTATTTAAGTTAGTTTATTTATTTTAGGTTTTATTTTTAGTATAGGTTTTTTATTTTATTTTGGTTTATTTTTTGGGTTTAGATTTAGGTTTAGGTTTATTTTTAGTTATGTTTTATTTTTATTTTATTTTTTAGGTTTACATTTTATTTTTTATTTTTAGGTTTAGGTTTAGGTTTTAATTTTATTTTTATAGGTTTAGGTCTTAAGTTTTAATTTTAGGTTTATTTTTAGGTTCTGTTTTTTAGTTTAGGTTTAGGTTTATTTTTAGTTTATTTTATTTCATTTTGGGTTTAGTTTTAGGTTTAGGTTTAGTTTACTTTAGGTTTTATTTATTTTAGTTTAGCTTATTTATAGGTATTTATTTTAGTTTATTTTATTTTATTTAGTTTAGGTTTAGTTTTTTTTTAGTTTAGGGTTTAGGTTTTATTTTTTATTTATTTTAGGTTTATATTTTAGGTTTATATTTTATTTAGTTTTTATTTTATTTTATTTTAGGTTTATTTTATTTTTATTTTACATTTTCTCTATTTTATGAATGTTTTTTATTCTTAGGTTTATTTTATTGTGTAGTTTAGTTTAGGTTTTTCTTTATTTTATTATAATTTATTTTTATATTATATTATATTTTTTATGTTTATGTTTAGGTTTTAGTTTAGGTTTTTATTTTATTTTATTTTATTATTTTATTTAGGTTTAAGTTTTATTTATTTATTTTATTTTTAGGTTTTATTTAGTTTAGGTTTAGGTTTTTAGGTTTTTTATTAGGGTTCAGGGTTTAAGGTTTACGATTTAGGGTTTTAGGGCATAAGGTTTTAGGATTTAGGGTTTAGGGTTTAGGGTTTATTGTTTAGTGTTTAAGCTTTATGGTTTAGGGGTTTTATGGTTTACGATTTAGGGTTTAAGGTTTAGGCTTTTGGGTTTAGGGTTTTTAGGATTTAGGGTTTAGAGTTTAGAGTTTATTTAGGGTTTAGGGTATAGGGTTTTAGGGTTTAGGGTTTAGGGTTTAGGGTTTAGGGTTTAGGGTTAGAGTTTAGGATTAGGGTTTAGGGTTTAAGCTTTAGGGTTTATGGTTTATGGTTTAGGGTTTAGGGTTTAAGGTTGTAGGTTTAGTGTTTGGGATTTAGGGTTAGTTTTAGGGTTTAGGGTTTAGGGTTAGTTTATGGTGTAGGGTTTAGCATTTAGTTTTAAAGGTTTAGGGATTAGGGTTTTGGGTTTAAAGTTAGGGTTTAGGTTATAGTTTATTTAGTTTATTTATTTAAAGTTTAAGTTTATAGTTTTAGTTAAAACATTTGTGTTTAGGGTTAACAGGGTTTAATTTAGGGTTTACTTTAAGATGTAAGTTTAGGTTTAAGTTTCTTTAGGGTTTAGGTTTAGGGTTACTTTAAATTTTTAGGGTTTAAGGTTTAGGGTTTTTAGGGTTTAGGGTTTAGGATTTAGTGTTTGGGTTAGTAGGTTTAGGGTTTAGGGTTTAGGGTTAGTGTTAGGGTTTAGGCTTTAGGGTTTATGTTTAGAATTTAGGCTTTAGGGTTTAGGGTTTAAGGTTTAGGGTTAGGGTTGAGGATTAGGGTTTAGAATTTAGGGTTTAAGTTTTAGGGTTTAGGGTTTAGGGTTTAGGGTTGTAGTTTAGGGTTTAGGATTTAGGGTTTAGGGTTTAGGGTTAGTTTATGGTGTAGGGTTTAGGGTTTAGAGTTTGTAAACCCTAAACCATCATCTTAAATCTAATCCCCAACTACTCTAATAATCTAAACTTAACTACCATGAACCTGATTTATAGTGTAGGGTTTAGAGTTTAAGAGGTTTAGTTCAAGGTTAGGGTTTAGGATTTAGGGTTTATGGTTTAGGGTTTTTGTTTACATTTGAGGATTTAGGGTTTAGGGTTTTAGGTTTAAACATTAGTGTTTAGGGTTACAGGTTTAGGGAGGTTTTAGGTTTTAGGGTTTAGGTTAAGGTTTTAGTGTTTAGGGTTTAGGGTTTGGAGGGTTTAAGGTTTAGGGTTAGTGTTAGGGTTTTGAGTTTAGGGTTTGGGTTTAGGATTTAGGGTTTAGGGTTTTGAATTTAGGGTTTGGGTTTATGGTTTAGGGTTAATTTTATTTTATTTTAGGTTTATTTTACTTTTTATTTTACATTTAATTTTAATTTAATTTAAGATTTTTATTCTTAGGTTTATTTTATTTTATTTAGTGTAGTTTAGGTTATTATTTATTTTATCTTAGTATATTTTTATTAGTTTATGTTATTTTATTTTCTATTTTAATTTTAGGTTTTAGTTTCAGTTTTTGTAGTTTATTTAAGTTTAGGTTTATTTATTTATTTTATTTTGAGGTTTTATTTAGTTTAGGTTTAAGTTTTTAGGGTTTTTAGGTTTAGGCTTTAGGGTTTAGCATTTAGGGTTTAGGGTTATGGGTTTTAGGTTTAGGGTTTTAGGGTTTGGGGTTTAGGGTTAGGGTTTAGGGTTTACTATTTAGGGTTTAGGGTTTAGCATTTAGGCTTTAGGGTTTAGGGTTTAAGGTTTATGGTTAGCTTAGGGTTTAGGGTTTACAGTATTTTAGGGTTTAGGTTTAGGTTTATAGTTTATAGTTTAGTTTAGGTTTAAGTTTAATGTTTAGGTTTAGAGTTTAGGGTTTAAGGTTTAGGTTTTAAGGTTTAAGGAGGATTTAGGTTAGAGTTTAAGTTTTTAGGTTTAAGGTTTAAGTTTAAGTTAGTATTATAGTTTAGGGTTTAGGTTTAAGGTTTAGGTTAAGTTTAGTGTTAGTTTAGTTAGTTTAGGAGTTTAAGGTTTAGAGTTAGTTATAGTGTAAGTTTAGCATTTAGTTTTAAGGATTGAGTTTAGGTTTAAAGATTAGAGTTTAAGTTTACAATTTAGGGTTTATAGTTTACATTTAAAGTTTGAGGGTTTATGGTTTTAGGTTGAAGCATTTGTGTTTAGGGTTAGCTTAGGGTTTAGGATTTAGGGTTTTCTTTAAGGATGTAGAGTTTAGGGTTTAAGATTTTCGCTTTAGGGTTTAGGGTTTAAGGTTCAGGGTTAGCTTAGGGTTTAGGGTTTTTTAGGGTTTAAGGTTTAGGGTTTTTAGGGTTTAGGGTTTAGGATTTAGTGTTTGGGTTAGTAGGTTTAGGGTTTAGGGTTTAGGGTTAGTGTTAGGGTTTTAGGTTTATGTTTAATTTAAACTTTAAGGTTTAGGGTTTAGGTTTAGGGTTAGGGTTGAGGATTAGGGTTTAGAGTTTAGGGTTTAAGTTTAGGGTTTAGGGTTTAGGTTTAAGGTTTAGGGTTGTAGTTTTAGGGTTTAGGATTTAGGGTTAGTTTTAGGGTTTAGGGTTAGTTTATGGTGTAGGGTTTAGGGTTTAGAGTTTGTAAACCTTAAATGTCATCTTGAATCTAATCCCACAACAGGCTCTAAACAATCCTAAACACTAAACCCTAGACCATGAACCTAGTTTATGGTGTAGGGTTTAGGGTTTAAGGATTAGGGTTTAGGGTTCAGGGTTAGGGTTTAGGATTTAGGGTTTATGGTTTAGGGTTTTTATTTACATTTGAGGATTTAGGGTTTAGGGTTTTAGGTTTAAACATTAGTGTTTAGGGTTAGCTTAGGGTTTAGGTTTTAGGGTTTTTTAGGGTTTAGGGTTAAGGTTTTAGTGTTTAGGGTTTAGGGTTGTAGGCTTAGGGTTTAAGGTTTAGGGTTAGTGTTAGGGTTTTGAATTTAGGGTTTGGGTTTAGGATTTAGGGTTTAGGGTTTTGAATTTAGGGTTTGGGTTTATGGTTTAGGGTTTATTTTATTTTATTTTAGGTTTATTTTACTTTTTATTTTACATTTAATTTTAATTTAATTTAAGATTTTTATTCTTAGGTTCATTTTATTTTATTTAGTGTAGTTTAGGTTATTATTTATTTTATCTTAGTATATTTTTATTAGTTTACATTATTTTATTTTCTATTTTAATTTTAGGTTTTAGTTTAGGTTTTTGTAGTTTATTTAAGTTTAGGTTTATTTATTTATTTTATTTTGAGGTTTTATTTAGTTTAGGTTTAAGTTTTTAGGGTTTTTAGGTTTAGGATTTAGGGTTTAGCATTTAGGGTTTAGGGTTATGGGTTTTAGGATTTACGGTTTTAGGGTTTGGGGTTTAGGGTTAGGGTTTATGGTTTAGCATTTAGGCTTTAGGGTTTAGGGTTTAGGGTTTATATGGTTAGGTTTAGGGTTCTGATGGAGTTTAGGGTTATGGGTTTTAATTTAGGGTTTTAGGTTTAGGGTTTTTAGGGTTTAAGGTTTAGTTTAGGTTTAAGGTTTATAGTTAGTTGGGTTATTTAGGGTTTAGGGTTTATTAGGTTTGGTTTAAAGGTTTATTTTAGTTTAGTTTAGTTTATTTTAGTTTAATTTTAGGGTTTATTTTTTATTTTATTTAGGTTAGTTTATTTATTTTTAGGTTTTTTTATTTTAGGTTTTTTTTATTTTGGTTTTTATTTTTGGGTTTAGATTTAGGTTTAGGTTTATTTTTGTTATGTTTTATTTTTTATTTTCTTTTTTAGGTTTACATTTTATATTTTATTTTTAGGTTTAGTTTAGGTTTATTTTATTTTTTTATAGGTTTGGTTTAGTTTATTTTGGTTTATTTTAGGTTTATTTTTTTTTTTTAGTTTAGGTTTAGGTTTATTTAGTTTATTTTATTTTTTTTAGTTTTAGGTTTAGGTTTAGTTTACTTTAGGTTTTATTTATTTTAGTTTAGCTTATTTATAGGTATTTATTTTAGTTTATTTTATTTTATTTAGTTTAGGTTTAGTTTTTTTTTAGTTTAGGGTTTAGGTTTTATTTTTATTTATTTTTAGGTTTATATTTTAGGTTTACATTTTTATTTAGTTTTTATTTTATTTTATTTTAGGTTTATTTTATTTTTCTTTTACATTTTCTCTATTTTATGAAGGTTTTTTATTCTTAGGTTTATTTTATTGTGTAGTTGGTTTTAGTTATTTTATTATAATTTATTTTTATATTATATTATATTATTTTATGTTTATGTTTAGGTTTTAGTTTAGGTTTTTATTTTATTATTTTATTTAGGTTTAAGTTTTATTTATTTTTTTTATTTTTAGGTTTTATTTAGTTTAGGTTTAGGTTTTTAGGTTTTTTATTAGGGTTCAGGGTTTAGGGTTTACGATTTAGGGTTTTAGGGCATAAAGTTTTAGGATTTGGGGTTTAGGGTTTAGGGTTTACTGTTTAGTGTTTAAGCTTTATGGTTTAGGAGTTTTATGGTTTACGATTTAGGGTTTAAGGTTTAAACTTTAGGTTTAGGGTTTTAGATTTAGGTTTAGAGTTTAGAGTTTATTTAGGGTTTAGGATATAAGGTTTTAGGTTTAGGTTTAGATTTAGGGTTTAGGTTTAGGTTAGAGTTAGAATTAAGGTTTAGGGTTTAGGAGTTTAGGGTTTATAGTTTAAGGTTTAAGTTGTAGTTTAGTGTTTGATTTAGGTTAGTTTAGTTTAGGTTTAGGTTAGTTATAATTAGTTTATATTTAGTTTTAAGTTTAGGATTAGGGTTTTAGGTTTAAAGATTAGTTTAGATTTATAGTTTATAATTTAGTTCTGATTTATTTAAGTTTAGTTTTAAGTTAGCTTATTGTTTAGGTTCAAGGTTTAATTTAGTTTACTTTAAGGATGTAGTTTAAGGTTTAAGTTTCTTTAGGTTTAGGTTTGATTCAGCTAACAGGTTTAGGGTTTTAGGGTTTAAGTTTAGGAGTTTTAGAGTTTAGTTTAGATTTAGTGTTTAGGTTAGGTTTAAGATTAAGTTTAGGTTAGTGTTAGGTTTAAACTTTAGGTTTATGTTTAAATTTAGAATTAAGGTTTAGGTTTAGTTCAAGTTTAGGGTTAGGTTGAGATTAGTTTAGAGTTTAGTTTAAGTTTTAGGTTTAGGTTTAGAGTTTAGGGTTGTAGTTTAGTTAGTTTAGGTTTAGGTTAGTTTTGGTGTAGTTTAGGGTTTAGGTTTGTAAACCAAACCATAAACTAATCTATCCTCTAACACTAAACCATTCCAAACCTAACCTAATCCCAAACCATGAACCAGTTTATAGTGTAGGGTTTAGTTTAATTAGGGTTTAGGGAGTTGGGGTTTAGGATTTAGGGTTTATGGTTTAGGGTTTTTTATTACATTTGAGGATTTAGGGTTTAGGGTTTTAGGTTTAAACATTAGTGTTTAGGGTTAGCTTAGGGTTTAGGGTTTAGGTTTTAGGGTTTTTTAGGCTTTAGGGTTAAGGTTTTAGTGTTTAGGGTTTAGGGTTGTAGGCTTAGGGTTTAAGGTTTAGGGTTAGTGTTAGGGTTTTGAATTTAGGGTTTGGGTTTAGGATTTAGGGTTTAGGGTTTTGAATTTAGGGTTTAGGTTTATGGTTTAGGGTTAATTTTATTTTATTTTAGGTTTATTTTACTTTTTATTTTACATTTAATTTTAATTTAATTTAAGATTTTTATTCTTAGGTTTATTTTATTTTATTTAGTGTAGTTTAGGTTATTATTTATTTTATCTTAGTATATTTTTATTAGTTTATGTTATTTTATTTTCTATTTTAATTTTAGGTTTTAGTTTCGTTTTTGTAGTTTATTTAAGTTTAGGTTTATTTATTTATTTTATTTTGAGGTTTTATTTAGTTTAGGTTTAAGTTTTTAGGGTTTTTAGGTTTAGGCTTTAGGGTTTAACATTTAGGGTTTAGGGTTATGGGTTTTAGGTTTAGGGTTTTAGGGTTTGGGGTTTAGGATTAGGGTGTAGGGTTTACTGTTTAGGGTTTAGGGTTTAGCATTTAGGCTTTAGGGTTTAGGGTTTAGGGTTTATGGTTAGCTTAGGGTTTAGGGTTTACAGTATTTTAGGGTTTAGGGTTTAGGGTTTATGGTTTATGGTTTAGGGTTTAGGGTTTAGGGTTTAAGGTTTAGGGTTTAGAGTTTAGGGTTTAGGGTTTAGGGTTTTAGGGTTTAAGATTTAGGGTTTAGGGTTAGGGTTTATGGTTTACTCTTTAGGGTTTAGGGTTTAGCATTTAAGCTTAAGGTTTAGGGTTTAGGGTTTATGGTTAGCTTAGGGTTTAGGGTTTACAGTATTTTAGGGTTTAAGGTTTAGGGTTTATTGTTTATGGTTTAGGGTTTAAGGTTTAGGGTTTAGGGTTTAGGGTTTAGAGTTTACTGTTTAGGGTTTAGGGTTTAGGGTTTAGGGTTTAGGGTTTAGGGGTTAGGATTTAGGGTTTAGGGTTTTTTTTTAAAATTAAGTAAAGCTGTAGGCTTTAATTTTTTTAGTTTATTTTATTTTCTATTTGTGTTTAGGTTTATTAGTTATTTTAATTTAGTTTAATTTATGGTTAATTTATATTACTTTAGGTTTTTTATTTTAGTTTATTTTTTAAGTTTAGGTTTATTTTTTTGTTGAGTTTTACTTTTATTTTATTTTATAGGTCTAGGTTTAGGTTTAGGTTTTTATTTCATTTTGTTAG